>JARHVA010000287.1:2405000-3005000 GCA_037957365.1 Torreya grandis | reverse complement strand
TGTGTAACTTGTCTTGAGATTGATCAATGTTGTAAGTGTGTAGTGTGTACTTGCTTTTATGCTATATCGCTTTCTACATTCAAAGAGAGAAATGAGAAACTAAAAGAATGGTCAAGGCTAGAAGATACCTGGATATGGTCGTGCACACCGAAATCAGACGTTGGAAGGTACTCCTCTTTGGCTATGGAGGAATGACACCTGCAAAGAAAAAGAGACTAAACACGAAAAAATGTTAGACGAAGAGACGGTGGGCTGTCAAGCAAACACTTGATCCCTGAAGTACAAAGACTTCCTTAACGGATATCAACCCACTAATAGAAAAAAGAATATTGGATAGAAAAAGAAATAGTGAAAGACAGAATGAAAGAAATAAAGACAAACAAAATGCGTACCTGATATGCAACAAACTATTCTACACAGTCGCCGGTGTCAGTCTTTGTGCCGGCGTCGGTCATGGAAAGGCGCTGACATCGGTTAAAGTGCCAGCGTCGGTCGGGGTAATGACCGGCGTCAGTCGGGGCAATAGCTTTAGATAGGGTCTGGTTGGGTCTGGACAGAGTTTTTGGATTGCAGAAAGGTCAGATGTTTTTGTTTGAGGGTTCGGGAAGCTAGTTTAGGAGTCAGAAGGATTGTTTGGGGGTTTATGTGAAAGGGGTATGGGCAGAGTTACATATTGTATTTTCTGCAGAGGGTGAATAGTGGTGATATGGGTGGAAGTAAGGTCGGGGCTATAGTCTAAATCTAAATCTGGATAATGATATCAAATAAAAAAACAATAACCAGAGAGTAAAACAAAAACACAGAGCAAAGCTTACCTATTATATGCTGAAGATAAAAGTCAGAGACATGATTGATGTTGTCATTGTGTTGAAGAAGTTTGATGTAGTAGACTGATGCAGAGTCCTTGTACCAGAGAGAGAGAACACGAGAGATGATTGCAGATGACTAGAAGCTAGAAATTGGTTGATCGTTGCTTCAAAAGTTGGCTGATCATTTTTTTTTGGGGTTTAGATCCAAGAAATGTTTTGATGTAGAAGGTCTGATAACCGGTTGCCAAACTAATTGGCAACCGAATAACAGATAACATATTGAGAAATGAATTAATGGATGTAGTTAAAGGTTGATCGACATCGGTATAACTATCGATGTCAGCCAAAAAGGTGACCAACGTCGGTGATGTCGATCGAGTAGTGATCGGAGTCGGCAGATGCAGAATGGGGACAGAGGCTAATTCTAGCTTTCTATTCATTTTGACATGCTACCAGGGGCAAAGCTTGTGGGAAAATGGTCGACAGGGGTTAAAGGGAGGACGACAAGGGTTAGACACAATTTTGGTGTCTACATTTGCCCCTTTTTGTCTTGTTGGTTGTTCTGAATGAACTGCAAGACAAAAATAGGAGGTGGTTGCCCCAGGTGGAGGATAAGGTCGATTCCGTCTTGTTGGTTGTTCGAATGAACTGCAAGACAAAAATAGGAGATGGATTGCCCTAATTATGGATGAGGTATTCCCCCTCAAAGTAGGAGCTGAGGGAAGGGAACTGGGAATCGGGTGCTAATTTGACAAAGAGTGGATGAAAAAGGGGTGAGGGTGAACGCTGCAAAAGTTGTGATTGCGCACATACCACATCACGAGATGGTCAGGTCAAAGTGTCGCAGGTCAAAGGTCGATGAGTGCCAAAATTGAAGTAATCAGGCCCCAACATTTGGTCATCTACTGATCGGGTTATTCAATCAAAGCTGAAGCTCCAAATGGGTCGTCATGTTCCAGGTATCCTGGGCTCAGAAAGTGCTCCTAGAAAACACGAAAACGTCACAAGTAGTGCGGATCAACCGGCTTGTGATCCTATACTTGTGAGGGTCCAAAAATAGTCTACAGACAATTTGGCTAACCAGTCATGAGGTAGCATACAAGCAAAAACAACCAAGGCAACAATGCTTTGGAAGTGGTCAAAGTCAGAGGAGATAGGCATGATCTCCAATGGTCAGTGGTCGAGGTGGATGAATGGACGAAAGGATGTGGCCGAGCTAACCTCAAAAGACGTTATGTGATCTGAGTGTTGCCTACATAGCCCCTGTTGGAAGGGCCTCAGGCCAATGTAGTTCTCCCTAGAAGGGAGGGAGGGTCAAAGGGATGAAATTGGTCTTGGTCGAGGGCAAGGTCATGGTCAAAAGGAGGAAAGAAGGTTTGTCCATCAAAGAGACGAACAAATGAGGGTGGTCGAGATAACCCCAGATGATGTCGTATCTTCTGAGTGCTGCCTACATAGCCCCGGTCTTAGGGCCTCAGACCAATGTAGTTCAGACTAGGAGAGACAAAATGAGTGATGATTGGTTTGGTCAAAGTGGTTGATAGGTTAGTCTTGGTCATGATGAAATGATGAGGAGAAAACGATGTTACAGCCTTTTCCAAATGGTGTATTCTGCAACATTGGTTGAGGGGTCTTTCATCCCTAGCAATTTTCCATATTCGTGATGGATGTATGCTAAAGATGAATTGAGGTCTATTTATGCGTCAGCAAGTATTAGTTTATGCTCAACATAAATTGCATCTGGTTGATAGTTTCCATGTGTATTGGTATCCATAGAAACTAGTGTGAATAGGTGATGGGAGTGGTTTGAAAAGAGAGTTGAGTTGAGTTGATTAGGATGGACAAGTGATGAAGGTGAATGTAACCAAAGTGTAGATGAAGTGAAAAGCATATTGCTCTTTCATTGACAAGGACCAGAAGGATAGCATAGATAGGGGTTATTAGAACCAAGAGCCCATTCATGCATGATGTCGTTGACCAGATGTTGTGTTAGAACGGTAATCGAATCACTTTGACATTAAAGTGAGCTTGAAGTCCCTTGAGCAGGTGATAGGAGGAGGAAATAGGGTAACCCATTTTAAGAACAGAGATAACTTTGCCCCTTTTTATAGGAGACCTTGAGACAACTATAAGTCAAGTCCATGACTCATTTTTTTTTTGGTTGGCAGACTGATCGGTGCGGGAAGCCTGCATAGAGATGTCATTTGCTTGGTGGTCAGTTGTGAAGCTGATCAATGCGAGAAGTTTCTAAGATAGTGTTGTTTATTGCCAGAGTTAGTCATAGCCATCCTTCGAGGGAGTGGTCTAAAATTGTGCTTAATATGAGGGCTTTTGAATAGCTATCCTTCGAGGGAGCAGTCTATTAACTACATCAATGATAGTACAACTGTCCTTTGAGGGAGCAGTCTGCCTTTTGATTTGATATTGATATAGTGACCGTGGGTATTTTGACATCTTGATTTTGTTTTGACATAAATGTGAGTCATGGACAAGATGATAGAAGGTCAAGGGCTCCCTTTTATTAGGACAAAGCATCCATACATCATAAAAGGGTTATAGAGGAATTGTTAAGAGGAATAGGGATGAAAGGAATTAGGACTAAGAGGATGGGGAATGCTCAAGGGATGAGCTCAAGTTAAGTGTCAAGTGGATGAGTACACGACTAGCAGTGGAATGGTCACAGATGCAACACATTAAGAGGCTCAGGTTCTGGTCATCCATCAAGAGAGGACAGATGATAAGTCCCTGATCCATACTTGTGCGTGATAATGAAAGGTCTGAGCCAATTAGGGGCAAACTTGCCTCATTTACTTTGCTCCATATTGGTCACGTGCTGATTCTCTTTGAGGATGAGGTCTCTGATGTTGAAATCTCATTCTCGCAGATTTTTGTCATAGGCGCGCTTGATGCGATGTTGATAGACATGGAGATGATTAAGGGTAGCAAGATGGCGCTCGTTAAGTAACTCAAGTTGAGCTAAGCGATCTTGATGAAAGTCATCGTTGGAAAGGATATCATGTAGAGAAATGCAGAGAGATGGGATCTGTACTTTGAGAGGTAGGACAGCCCTGTTTCGTACATGAGAGAGAAAGGGGTAGCACCTATAGAGGTTTGGATGCTAGTACGATAGGCCCACAAAGCGAAGGGAATGTGAATGTGCCAGTCCCTTCCTGTGTTGCTGACCACCTTCATGAGAATTTTAGTGAGAATTTTATTGGAAGCCTTGGCCTGCCCATTTGCTTGTGGGTAGTAAGGCGAAGAGAAACTGAGCTTGATGCCAAATGAGTCGCATAGCTTTTGGACAGTCTTGTTTTTGAAGGACTTGTCATTGTCGGTGATGATCTTATGAGGAACATCGAAATGATAGATGATGTGGGTGCTGATGAAGTCAACAATCTTGTTAGCTTTTGTGGAGACGAGAGGAATGGCTTCCACCCACTTGGTGAAATATTCAGTGGCTGTGATGATGGATTGATGATGAAGAGACGAATGAGGATTAATCTCACCAATGAGATCTAAGCCCCACTGAGAAAAAGGCTAGAAATCCTGAGTGATTTGTAAGGTGTGGCTAGGGAGATGAAGCAAGTTAGAGTGCTGCTGACACTTGATGCAACGCCGAACATAGTCGCTATAGTCTTGATGAAGGGTAGGCCAATAATAGCCCAGACAAAGGATGCGCTTGGCAACCAAATTCCCACTGAAATGTCCACCACAAATCCTGTTGTGGACTTGATTAATGGCCTGAGATGCTTCAGTGGAGGTGAGACAATGAAGAAGGAGGCCGTCAAAGCCTCGCTTATAGAGAAGACCCCCTAGCATGGTATAGCGAGTGGTACGCTTGATAAAATCTTGCCACGCATTACTAGAGAGGTTGGGAGGAATGACAGAAAAAGATAAGAAGTCCACAAGTTGCTTATACCAAGCATCTCGTGGGTTAGAGTCTATAGTGTTGACATGATTAACATGAGGAGAGATATAGGAAGGCAACGACACACGATGCATCGTGACAAAAAGTCTGGATGCAGATGAGGAAGATGGGATATGCGAAGTGAGAGAAGCCATGGTGTCAACAAACTTATTCGTGGATCGAGGAATAGTCTGCAGGAGGTAATGGTTGAAAGATGCAAGGAGAATGTCAGTACGGTTTTTGTACCTTTGCAAAATTTCATTTTTACAGAGGTATGAACCGTTGACCTGATTGACGATGAGCTGCAAGTCACTGAAGATGCTGATGGACTTGATGCTAAGAGAGAGGGCGATCTGAAGTCCCAAAATTAAGGCCTCGCACTCGGCCATATTATTGGTACAATCAAAGTCAAGCTTAAAAGATAGAGGTATGGGCTCTCCTTTGAGTGGGATGAGAATGACCCCATCACCCCCACTGAGTTGACATTTGGAGCCGTCAAAGAACATGGTCATCTGGTAGATAGTGTCATCGATGGAAAGTGCAGTGATAGATTCGTCAAGAAACTCACACTATGAAGGTTGATTGTCAGGAAGAGGGGCATCTGCTAGTTGGTCAGTGATGGTTTTCCCCTTGATAGATTTCTACTGAATGAATTTGAGGTCAAACTTAGCAAGCAGCATGAGCCACCGAGCCATACGTTGATTCTAATATGGCTTGGAGTGCATATACTTGAGAGGGTCGATATGGGTGATGACAAAGGTCTTGTGATTAAGAAGATAATGATGGAGCTTGGTAGCGGCAAAGACTAATGCCAAATAGAGTTTCTCGATATGAGTATACTGAGTTTCATAGTCGACCAGTGTTCAGCTGATATAATAGACCGCTTGCTCACGGTGATGCTCGTCTCGGTGCGCGATCATGGCACTTAACGAATGATTAGTGGCTGAGATATAAAGGTAGAAGGGTTGGTCATCTTTAGGTGGAATGAGGACTGGTGGAGAGACCAAATAGCGTTTAAGGGCTTCAAAAGCCTCTTGACAGTCTTTATCCCATTTAAAGGAGATGTCCTTCTTAAGGAGATGATGAAAAGGTTGGCAGCGGTCAGAAAGTTGCAAGATGAAATGGTGAATGGACTGGAGCTTGCCTTGCAAACTGTGAAGCTGCTTGAGATTGGTCGGGGGTGACATTTTGAGGATAGTGTGAATCTTGGTGGGATCTATCTCGATGCCACGGAAAGAAATGATGAAGCCGAGAAGCTTGCCAGAGAGGACCCCAAAGACACATTTCTTGGGATTAAGATGAACATTGTATTGAAGAAGATGAGAAAAGATGATCTTGAGAATGGTCAGATGGTCACGATGAAGCTTGGACTTGCCGAGTAGGTCATCCACATAGTCCTCCATGATTTTGTGGAGGAGATCGTGGAAAATTAAGTCATGGCACGCTGATAAGTGGTGCCTGCATTCTTCAAGCTGAAAGGCATGACTCGATAGCAAAAAGTTCCCCATGGGGTAATGAAAGTGGTCTTGTGCTGATCTTTCAGAGTAATCAGGATTTGATTGTATCTTGAAAACCCGTCCATGAGAGATAACATCTCATGGCCGATCATAAGATCAACAAGCTGGTCAATGTTGGGAAGAGGAAAGTCATCTTTGGGACAGGCTAGGTTAAAGTCGCGATAGTCCATGTAGATCCAGATCCCCCCAGTCGCCTTGGTGACTGGGACGATGTTAGAGACCCACTGTGGATAATCGATGGGCTGGATGAAGGAGACAGAAAGGAGGCACTGAAGCTCCTCTTTGACAAGGAGGGAAATGCGAGGATGCATCTTTCGAAGCTTTTGCCTGACAGGCTTAGCCTCTAGTTTGGTGACAATGTTATGGGTAGCGATGGTGGGGTCGATGCCAGGCATGTCACTGTAAGTCTAGGCAAAGGCCTTGCTATGGTCGGATAGGAACTGGATATAGTCAAGCTGCTCCTGAGTGTCTAAAGATTGGCCAATCTTTAAGACATAAGGAACATCAGAAGAAGGAAGGTTGATGTCAATGGTTTATTCATTTAACATAACTTGGGTCTCAAAAGGGAGGGAGCGCTGGATGAAAGAATCGTCGGTGCCCATGTAAGAAAGAATGGCGTCGTCGTCAACGCAGTGGATAGTATGAATGGTTGCCGACTCATCTTCTATCATGCTGGGAAAAATGAGAGGGAGAGATTTGGGCACCCCGTTTAGTTGATAAGTCAGGGGTTCCAGGCGGATGATATGCAAAAAAAAAACTAGGAGGAATGGAAACCACTGACTCCATAGGTGAAGGGGGAAGAATAGGCGAGTGTGGAGGAGATTGGTCAATGGCTGGTTCAGGACAAAGGTCTACAGGGTCTTGAGTGGAGTCGTGATATCCCAGGCCATACCATTTCTTGGCATCATCATCATTGAGTGGCTCAATAGGCTGATGGGAGCCCTACTCATAGCGTCCAAAACCAAAACCCTTCCATGCACACCTGTAAAGGTAAGTGTGTGCAAAGGCGGGGTTGCCAAGAAACGAGATGTCTGATGTGAATGGTTGGGGTGAAGAAAAAGGATTACCATCAGTAGGAGCTTGATTGAGCCCCCCATAGACAAGGTTGGTTCGGAGGTGAGGAGGACCATAAGGCACGATCATCCCGATCTGATGGTCGTAACTAGGGCTGTGGTGAAGGCATCCATACTCTTGCGGAGTTTGGAACATGTCTAAGGTTAGCAAGCGATACTCTCCCAATGAAAATCTTTGGAAGATGTCTTCCATGGGGTCTGTGGTCATCGCTTGAAGGGGAGGTGTGAGGGTGACCACCTATTGCGAACTGGTCAAAGCTTCTGCGGATGGAGGCGGTGCCAGGATTGACGGCTTGATAGGAATGAGGATGTCATTTGGACGGTAGGTGGTGTTGTAAGTTTTGAAGGGTGAAGGGTCAGCGGGAATGGTGTGGACTTGCCCGTCGTGCTCAAATTTCACACAACGGTGCAAAGTGGAGGGGACACAGGCCATGGCGTAGATCCAGGGTCAGCCCAGTAACATGTTGTATTAAAACTCTCATTCAATGATATAGAAGAGCTTTGGGACTATGCGTGGACCAATGTGGATGTGAAAGATGACTATGCCAATGGTCGTGGCAGTGGTGTCATTAAAGGAGTGTAAGATTGCATCAGTTTTGGAGATGCAATTCTTGGGAAGAGCCAACTGATCAAAGGCATGGGTGGAGATAATGTTGATGCTGGCACCTCCATCGATCATAATGCGTTTAATGCATGTCTGATCAACATAGGTAGTGATGAAGACGGCATCGTCCTGATCTTCCGTGTTGGATGTGGGAATCTCAGAATCACTGAATGTGATGGAGGCAACAGAGGCTAAAGAGTGGATAAGGGCAACAAGTGGCTCGGGGTCCTCGGGTTGGACCTCCACTGCCTGTAGGGCTCTGATGAGGGCTTGACAATGTTGGGGTGAGGTTTGGATGAGGTCATAGAGGGACATTTTCACGGGTGTCTGGTGAAACTATTTCAACATGGAGTCGTGGATTGGTCCTGAAGAAGAAGAAGAAGAGGAGGGTTGAGGCGCGCCAAGGATAGAAATCTTAGGCTTGGGCTCTTGAGGTGGATTGACGAAAGGATAGGTCCAAGGAATGGTAGCTTTTTCTTTTGCCTTGTCCTTTTGTGACTTAGTGGTTATGTGAATGGCATTGATTTCAAAGATAGGAGGTGAAGGAAATAAAGGGGTTGTGACCTGTTGATGAGATGTTGATGGGTTTGAAGAGGTTGGAGGGTTATGAGAAGGAGTCAGGGGTTGGTCGAGAGTGTCCTCAAAGAGAAGAGTGTCTTTCTCTAGATAGCGGAGAATGACAGCCTTGAGGGCACAACAAGTCTCGGTATCGTGTCCTGGCGTATGATGGTATAAGCAAATCTTCATGTCGTCGAACCAGGAGGGCTTAGACCCGAGGGGTTGGAAAGGCTTGATGGGTGGAAGGGTTATGCTGGAAGTCTACAAAAGTTGGTGCAAGATCAAAGAGTATGAGCCCACTAAAGGGTCTGTGCTCATCGATGTGTGCGATGCTGGTGACTTTTGCTTAGGCAGAGTTGGAGGAGGTTTCCGTACCACCTTCTAGGTTGATGGTGCGGCGATAGGTGGAGATGGTACATTATTCATGAGAGGTACTGCCCTTTTGGGAGAGGGTAGGCTAGCAGTAGGCAAAGGAAGCAAAGGAGGCAATTGGTTTTGATTAGAGGTATGAGTGGGGAGGAATTTGGTCAAGGTCGAAGGATGAGGGCCCAAAATAGAGGGCAATGGTGACAGAGGAGGAGGCATTCGCCTCTGTGGTTTAGCAGTCTTCTGTGACTTGAGTTGAAGACTACTATTGGTCGAAGTCTGGTCTAATTACACCTTCACTTGTGGATGAGTGAGGTTGGAGACAGGGCGAACGCCAAGTGACTTGATAGGTTTAGATGGGGTAGATGAGGGTTTTGGTTTTAATGTGGTTGATTGAGGTATAGACAGTCTAGAAGTGGAAGTCTGGTTTTTTTTGAGAGTCTTAGGAGATTCTGCCATGGGAGGATTAGCAGCATGAGATGAGAGGGTGCATGCATGTTGAAGAGCTATGAGACGCTCCCACAATCCCTGATGCTCCACTCTTCTTGAAGGGAGAAGTTTGAGTTTCTCCACTAATCGAGAAAATGGCTGAGAAGATGTTGGCTGAGATTTGGGTTCTTGAGAAGATGTTGACGGTTATGGGACTGAAGGTACGGTAGTCTCGGTTCCAAGGCATGATGAAGTCATGATAGGTTCATCCTTAGTGGGAGACAAAGGAGAGGCAGGTTCTTCCCTGGGTGGAGAAGAAACCAAAGAATGAGGCTCCTCAAGCAGGTAAAGGGCAGGGATGATGGTGCCCTCCACTTGCGGTCGAGGAGTAAGAAGGGTTGGGTCCTCCATGGGAAGCAAGAAGGAGGATGGTGAAATCGGCAGCACTGGTAAGGTCTAGGCATCCTCCAAGATGAGAGAGGTTGACAGAGAACTAACTGGAGAAAGAGGTTCATCCACATGTGATGGACTGATGGATGGACTCACCTCTTGAAGTTGGTCAGAAATGAAGGGTGAAACTGTATTGACTATTCGAATGTTGTGTTCATGAGTGTTGTCAATCAAGGTCTAGACATTATTTTGAGTTGGTGGATGATTGGGGAATGGTTGTTTGAAGATGTCGATACCCTAAGTAGGTGGTGCATTGAGATTGTCTAGGATGAGGTCACCCTTTTCAAGCATGTCTTGGATTATGTTTTTAAGGGTTTTATAGTTGCCCGTGTCATGTCCTTTAACATGGTGGTAGTTGCAGAAGTCATTTTCTCTATACCACGTAGGGATGGCGCGTGAGGGATCAAATTGTGGAGGTGGTCAGATCTGGGGGAGAATGAGGGCCCCTTGTTTGATGAGTTTTTCTAGCACAGATGCGTATGATTCTCTGAGTGGAGTAAACTGTCGCTGTATGTATCTCTGCTGAAATTGGTGGGTGGCACTCTGAGATGTGGATGGCTCAGGCTGATTAGTTGAAGGCAAAGAGGAGGAAGATCTAATGACCACAGCATTTGTTGAAGCTTTAGATTTAGGATTGGATGAGGAAGGTTTAGAAGAGGGGTCATTGGTCTTGGAGTTGGGATTCTTGCTCCGCAACTTGACTTTGTTCTCCTCGATGGCATGTAATTCAAGTTTACGAGCCATCGTGAAGGCTTCGTCAAAAGTGCGAAAGGTCTAAACCCTTAAAGTGGAAGAAATATGTTTGGCACAGGCTTGGGAGAAAAGTTCAATAAGTTCGGGTTGGGGTAAGGAAAAGGAGAGTTGATTGATAAGGCCCCTCCATCGAGCAATGAAATCAGCAACGGATTCATCCTCGAATTGGCAGATAGAATAGAGGTCTGTGATTGAGACCTTCTTGGTGATGTTGATAGAGAAATGATCGAGGAAGAGCTGGGCCAGCTGAGTGAACGTGAAGAGGGAATGGCTGGCAAGGGAGCTATACCAGTCAAGTGCAGCACCTGAGAAAGACATAGGAAATGTGCGTAAAAGCAATGCATCATCGTGGGTGATAAGATAACAGGCATGTCTGAATGCCCATAAGCACTGTTGTGGGTCTTCCTTGCTTTGAAAATGAGAAAACTTAGGAAGTTCCCACTGGCTGGGATATGGTCTGATTGGGACAGAAGGATGAATGGGCTCATTACAAATTTGTTCATATGAGAGAGTATTGCGTGAGCCGAAAACGAAGGTCTCTAGGCTAGACATCTTGTCCATCAGCATTTTGATGATATCTACTGACGGATTGGCAGGTGGAGCGCCCCCTAGATTATAAGGCGCTTGAAAGAGGCTAGAAGAAGCATACGATGTAGTCAGTTGTACTAGTAAGGGCGCAACATACGAATGACTAGTCGTAGGGATAGAAGAGGAGACTAAGGATGGTTGGGTAGAAGGCATGGCTAGGTTCGATGTTGTCAAGGGAGGTTGGTTAGAGGTAACATGGGCCAATGGATAGGTAGCCACCCTAGTGTTGATAGGAGCAAGAGTAGGTGGAATAGAGACGACCAAATTCTGAAAGGGGGTAGAAAGTGGTTGAGTGGGCTGAGGTTGATAGGGGGCCGAAACCCCGATGGAAGTGGGCCCAATGATGGAGGGAGAGGCCACACTTGGATGGTTGGTCAAAGGCTGGTCATTGGTCAAGGCAATAGCTTGGGTGTCTAAAGGTTGAACTACAGACGCCGTTGATACGACCGCAGTTTCAAGAAGAGAGGTCGGCATTCTGTACATTGGATTGCCCAAGGAGTCTCGCATTTGGCTATTCACGAGATAGTGCTGCAAGGCTTTGACATTGAGGTCCAAGAATCATGCAAAATCTTGGTCCCCTTCTGGGACAAGAGACATCTGGGTCGGGGATGGTCTAGTAGGAGTTCTTTTAGTCTCCGAGTGGAACTCCATTATAGGGTTGGTTATGGATGGGGTAGATGGAAGCGGATGATGCCTTGCGTGATCGACTAGAGCCTTGGCTTGGCTATGAGTCAGAACCATTCAAGGCAAGAAAGGACATCCTCACAAGCTCAAACAAGCAGATAAGAATAGAAAATATGAAGAACACAAGCAGATCCTAAAACCCTAAGAGTAAATTATTAGGATTATAGTGGCTTATGCCTTAGAATATGTGTAGAGGAAGATTAGCTTTTGAGTCGGGTCTTAGAAGAAGTAGTCTATGGATGGTTTTGGGTTAGTTATGGTGCTCAAAAGTCTATGTTAGGTTTCGTACAAGGCCTGGTGCTAAGGAGTAAGCTCCCCTCACTTCACGAGTCCAGTGATAAGCTGGTCTCGCTTAGCCAAAATATACTTCCCCTAGAGATTAGACTCCGCCAAAGAACGGAGTGGGCTTTCCCCTTGGTGATGAAATCCAAGTGAGATCACCGGGATGGGTAAGGTATCCACTGGGGGATGAAATCCCAGTCGGGCCTTGTCTCAGGTAAGTTAAGATGTTTGTTTTGTGCAAGTGGTTTGGTCGTGTAACATAAAGTGGACTAGATTAATTCAATATGCGGTTATTAATTACTAGGTGTGGTCTAAGAAATGCAAGCAAGCATAAATGAATGCAAAGTGTTTTAAGCCCAAGTCAAAATGTTTGTTCGTATGAAGACGAATGGAGAAAGAGTCGAAGAATATGAGTTTTGACTAGTCTAGAAGTGCAAGAAAGAAAGAAAAGTTCTTTTTATTCCTGCTTATGATGTCGTTTAAAAGAGACGAAAGAGGTGAATAGGGAGAAACCTAATGCACCTATATGAAAAGAAAGAAAGAAAGAACCCAAGGAAGGCCCTAGGGTCCCACCGGGTGTGCCAAAATGTTTCTACGCTATATCGTTTTCTACATTCAAAGAGAGAAATGAGAAACTAAAAGAATGGTCAAGGCTAGAAGATACCTGGATATGGTCGTGCACATCGAAATCAGACGTTGGAAGGTACTCCTCTTTGGCTATGGAGGAATGACACCTACAAAGAAAAAGAGACTAAACACGAAAAAATGTTAGACGAAGAGACAGTGGGCTATCAAGCAAACGCTTGATCCCTGAAGTACAAAGACTTCCTTAAGGGATATCAACCCACTAATAAAAAAAAGAATATTGGACAGAAAAATAAATAGTGAAAGATAGAATGAAAGAAATAAAGACAAAAACAAAATGCATACCTGATATGCAGCAAACTATTCTGCACAGTCGCTGGTGTCGGTCTCTGTGCCGGTGTCGGTCATGGAAAGGCACCGACGTCGGTTAAAGTGCCGGCATCGGTCGGGGTAATGACCGGCGTCGGTCAGGGCAATAGCTTTAGACAGGGTCTGGTTGGGTCTGGACAAAGTTTTTGGATTGCAGAAAGGTCAGATGTTTTTGTCTGAGGGTTCGGGAAGCTAGTTTAGGAGTCAGAAGGATTGTTTGGGGGTTTATGTGCAAGGGGTATGGGTAGAGTTACAGACTGTATTTTATGCAGAGGGTGAATAGTGGTGATACGGGTGGAAGTAAGGTCGAGGCTATAGTCTAAATCTAAATCTGGATAATGATATCAAATAAAAAAACAATAACCAGAGAGTAAAACAAAAACACAGAGCAAAGCTTACCTATTATACGCTGAAGATAAAAGTCAGAGACATGATTGATGTTGTCGCTGTGTTGAAGAAGTTTGATGTAGCAGACCGATGTAGAGTCCTTGTACCGGAGAGAGAGAACACGAGAGATGATTGCAGATGACTGGATGCCAAAAATTGGTTGATCGTTGCTTCAAAAGTTGGCTGATCATTTTTTTTGGGGTTTAGATCCAAGAAACGTTTTGATGCAGAAGGTCCAATAACTGGTTGCCAAACTAATTGGCAACCGAATAACGGATAACGGATTGAGAAATGAATTAATGGATGCAGTTAAAGGTTGACCGACATTGGCAGAACTGCTGACGTCGGCCGAAAAGGTGACTGATGTCGGCGACGTCGATCGAGTAGTGACCGGAGTCGGCAGATGCAGAATGGGGACAGAGGCTAATTATAGCTTTCTGTTCATTTTGACATGCTACCAGAGGCAAGGCTTGTGGGAAAATGGTCGACAGGGGTTAAAGGGAGGATGACAAGGGTTAGACACAATTCTGGTGTCTACAGTACTCTCAAATTAGGTGTGTTTAAAGTGTGTCACTTATATGTTTGGATTGAATCCTTTCCATTCCCTCCATCTTGGGGTTTATAGTAGGATTTTGAACACACTATGAATTAAACAAGCTAATTCAACTCAAAACACAAACTACCTATTAGGAAGGATTCATGAAATAAATTAGAGTGATATGAGGCTTACCAAATTCCTTTATTCTTATTACCTCCTTCCAAGATTTGAAAATGATCAAGTGATTACATATAGACTCATATTATTAACATGGATGTTAGATGTTTGATTTCCAAATGATAAAAGATGATGGATGTTTGATTGAGGATTGATTTTGGCATAATGGTGTTATAAAAATGCTAGTTTAATTTTGGCATGGCTTGGAGATTTGCTTAGTTAGATAAATAGACATGGATTTTCTATGAGGATTCAATTTGGTTTGAGGGTGGAGGGAGAGCTTGTTTAAATAGGCAAATAGAAGGAATTTTAGAGGACTTGAAAATTATTTATAAGTCTCTAGTTTAGAGACATCTAGAGTCTTAGAGGAGCTTCTCTAGTTATAGAGACTTCTCCATTAGTCTAGGGATAATGGATGATTAGGTGGGATTTGATAGGGATTATGATAGGATTAGGGGCATAGGGATGTAGGAAAGGCTAGGGTGTAGGTTAGTAGGTGGGAAGGTGGGGTTATGGGAATTAAAAATTTCCATATAATGGATAACTAGGATTAGATTAGGATAATATGGATTAGGATAGAATTAATGAAGGAATGGGATGAATAAGGTTAGTTAATGTAGGATAATAGAAGGGTATATTAGATAAATGGTTAGGGAAGGGGGATATATTATCAGAATAGAATAGGTTAAGTGGAATTAGTGTCGACTAATAAGAATATTAATGATGTTAATAAAGAGAGCAAGTTTAGGTGCATATAGGGCCTATTATGCCTCTAATTATATTTTGATCTTTGATGGTAACCACATATGCAAGCATTAACTCATTTAGATGTGATATATTCTATGGGTTAATCTCTCACTTTCCCTCTCTTTTTGAGAGTCCATCCTTCTCTTTCATCCTAGTATGTACTCTTGAGGGGGCATCATGGGTCATTTCCATTTTCTTCTTGATAATTCTTTTCTTTGAAAAGATGTTGCTTCACCTGAATGTCTTACTACACCTTCTCAAATAGAGTAAAAATGTAGACATCCAATTCTTAACACTATTTGTGTTGAAAATATCAATCTTACTTGATTAGCACTCAAATGTGCAATTTAGGCCAAAATCACAAAAAACATGCTAAATGGTTTAAGATTGTCATATGCAGGTGCTAATTTAGGATAATGTATCCCTAAATGGGGCAATGTATTTTATGTGATGCCTAACTTTTCTTAAATCATTTTGAGTCAAAATGATAATTTTTCATTTTGGTTCTCAGGATCACTCTTTTCTTCTAGTTCATTAGTACACATCATGTACCATTGTTATTTTATGTCAGCAACATCCTAAATGGGATAACAATTTGTATGCATCTAACATCACCTTATAATTCCTCCTGATTCAAATTATATTCTAGTAATATGACTTTCTGACCATTTTGATTGATTGTGCACCAATTTCCAAAGAATTGCACTAAAATTGATTAATATTTTTTAAGCTAATTAATTCAAATCAAGAGCTTAAGTGGATTTTCCATGGATCTTATTAATTATTTATTTATTGTAAATTGATTCTCAATATCTGCATCACCAATTGATGTGATCTATGGGGTGGCATATTCTAGCCATAAATGCAATAAATATCAAGATTATGGACACCCATGCCTAATTAATGCCTTTCATTCTAAATCATTATGAGGATATTTATAGATTTAATTACAAATATTATATTAATTCATGACCACACATATCAATTTTGAGATGGATAGTCATGTTTGATCGTAGCCCATTTGGAAAATCTATAAATAGAAGGCCTTTCACCCTTATTTTTAATCTTAAATTGTGTAAACTTATAATGCAAGATTCTCTCCACAAGTTATTTGTGTCTTGATTATCATGTTTTATTTGTAATATGATAGCTTCAATTGATAGGCATATTAGTGATTTCATATCATGAACCTAGGTTATGCATAGTGATTTTGAGATGATGGAGAGGAGTTTGGCATCCATTATTAGAAAAGACAATAATAGTAGATCAAGGGGGAAAACACACTTGGAGCCACTTTTAGAAGGTGGAGTCACTTGGGAAGGTAATAGGTATTTGATTTCTTTTAGTTGTTATTCATTATCATTTGCAAACCCCATTGGAATAGGTTGGCATAGCTTGTTAGTTCTTTATGCATTCTTTGTGTTTACATGACTAATGTTTGACTAACAATTTTTGTAATCCAACACTATACTTCATTTACATGCATTGTGAATTATTGGAAAAATATGAAAAGAAGTTTTGTTTTTAATTAATTTTAGTTTTTGTAATTTCTTTGATTTCAACATTTCAATTCCATCAATCAAACATTTATTTCCATAAACTCAAGAAAACCCAAAAACAAGCCAAAAACTAAAAAAGTCAACAAAATAATGTCAATAAGCCTTGCCAATATGTGCAATCATATAAAATCCACCCAATCCTTTCCTATTCATGCAAGCAACCTATACAAAGCCTTGCTTCAAACATCATAACAATCATACACCATAAACCATTATTTAAACAAGCTCATATGCTTTTACCTTATCTTTTTGCCTAACTTCCTTTGGATGACCCTTCCCAAGACACTAGGTATTATCTACCATGATTTATTACCTAGGGTTAAAGTACTCAGTTCCATAATTACCATACATTTTGATATTAACATTGAGTTGAGATGTGAATTTTTTTGTTCCACCCCAATTCTTGATCTTATTGTTGACTCCTTGACTATTTTAGATGAACAAGAATGAATTCTCAATCCACTTATCATTCCCCTTACTCAAAATAGAGGCCATCACTATAAAAATATCTAGGCCTAGCTTCCCACTCATACCTACTTATTCTCCTCAAGTTTAACCTCATATTATATCATTCACATCTTATGGATGACATTGATTGGGCATAATCAATCTGACAGATTAGATATTTTTTATGAGTCATTCAACCTGATCTCCTCCATTTACATAGTCCTAGAATAAACTAGAAGCTTTACATTCTTATGATATCAAAAATTGAAGGGCCTTGGATTTCTATCTCGGTGCAGCTTGAAGCTCTTAATGAGCACCATGATGTTGCTAAAGTATTTTGGCTTTGTCACAAGAACCCATTTCCACCACCCATTTTGAATCCCATTCCACCTAACAACTAACTTAATCCATAACCCATTCATTATGTCAACTACCTTAGCCTAACTTCAGGGAGTAAAGTACATAGTTTAGCATGTGTTATTCATGTGCATACATGAAATACCCATATAATATTCTATGAAGTAAGGAAGTAACAATAGGATATGTAAGCATTAGGTAACACCTTACATGGACTTGTATGATGTTTAAGGGACTCCATTAGAGAACTTGTTTAACCTATAATAAGGTTTTATAACTACACCAAACATCCATGTTAGGGGAAAAAACATCCTTAGAGATCACCCACCATGTACATATGGTGAGAGATGGTTGGGAGACTGATCTAGTCACCTCTCATTGTGATTCATTTAGTGGGTTGGGTGTTGAGTTACACTCTTGTGTCTATCACTAGTTATAATCTTGTGGGTTATTTTCTATTGTTTGTGTGTTGTCATGCCCATTACTATTTATAAACCTTAAAACCTACACAAAAACCAATTAAATTTTCAAAACATAACATTAGGTCAAACTTAAATCCCTTGTCCAATATTCATAAATTACATCACCCTATATCATCTTAGTTAAAATCCTAGCCTTGTTCATCATATCTAAAACTTATCTTAATCATCACTCTTGTCTTTTTCTAACCTTATCACCCATCTTAATATTGTCTAAGATTTCCTAAACAATATGACATCCCTCTTGAGATAGTCCAAACCCACCTATATCTTAGTTAATATTTAACATATTTCAACACATTTATCACCAATCATGTCATTATCAACCTTATCTACCTTGAGTAAACTTGTCTAAACCATTACCTTTAGCTAGTTCTTATTGGAATTTACTAGTAGGGATACCCTCTTTTAGTCAAATCATTTCATCCCATCAACTTAATGCTTTGAAATTGCCACCCATAATTATCCCATCACACTATTGGATTGAACCTAACACCCACCATCATCTTGTCATTATATTAATTTTAACCTAGTATATGTTATCATCTTGTTAGTACTCATCATCATCTTGTTAGCACCCATCACTCTGATAATTTGAACCTAGAATCTAATTTAATCAATATCAAACTTTTATGACCAATTCAAAATTAGTTTATCACACCCTACCATTGAAAATTTTGTCAAGAACAAGAACCATGTCCATATCCAAATCCAAGTCCAACTAAGACCTAGACATCTCTGAATCATCCTAAACAAGTCACAATTCCACCTCAATCATATTAAAAACATCTAATTCACCTAATTTTCCATAGTCCTAACATCCATTTATTTTCATTAGTCTAATTACACATCATAATCCAACCCCCAAAAAATCATATTCCAAACATAATTCAAACACCTAGTCCATATAACATCCCTTAGCCTAAACATTCACCAATGAAAATTCCTTATCTAACCCCTAACCAATCAACATACTAAACCTAGTCCAATACCATCATTACCTTAGAAAAAAACATAATATATAGTCTAATATTATCTATTGATGTTTAAAATTGCACTTTTTCTAACACCAACAATGGGAAGTTTCAAGATGTGGGACTTGCGACTTGAAACAACCTCCAGATTTTTAAGAAGCTGGTCTCTTCTTTATATCAAGTGTATATTGGGAAAGGGATAGGAATTTTAACAAAAACACAAATTCAAGAAAGAAAATCTAACTATGGCAATGTGCCTGAATGCAATTCGACCTTAATCCTGAGCACAGTGAGACTATATGTAAGATTCATTTACATTTAAGAGCAAAGAAGTGCATGATCAATGTAAAAGATGGAAACAATAGAAATAGAGGCTCACAACATAGAATGCTTTTGCAGTGATACAAAAAATGTCAACAAAGGCACAGGGTTCAATCTTCTTATTTGAATTTTCCAGTCACATAAGAGGCACAGAAACACACACAGTTATATAAACTTTCCAACTCAAGAAAATGGAAAAAAGGCAAATGACATTCCTAATCACAGCTCTAGAAAGTCTAAAAATCTTGACAACATAGCCTAAACTAATTTTGAAATGACACAAAAAGTATCAACAAAGGCACAAGATTCAATCTTCTCATTAATTCTCCAGTCACATAAGAGGCACAGAAACATGCACAATTACATAAACCTTCCAACTTAAGAAGATAGAACAAAGGCAAATGATATTCCTAGTCACAGCTCTAGAAAGTCTAAACTCTTAACAATAATTCTCTCAAAAAATTCTCTCTGGTATCTCCTAATTCCCTTATTTATAGCCTTAGATTCACTTTGGATTGTCTGCTTGTTCCCAATCTAATGGCCTAACTAAAATCTAACCAAACTGGAAGTGTCTAATAGAAGATATTTCTTAGATTCTAAAATGCTTTATCTTCTGGTAGTTCATTGGCTGAAAAAGATTGCAAGACATTCCCTTCTATTAAACAAAAGAGGACACTTAGTTGATTCCCCTCTTCCTCTTAAAAACCTTCTCTTTATTTAGGATAAACTGGAGGATGACACTTGGCCTATTCTACAACACTTACTGAAGACATGCGGCACTCTCTGCTTTACTTATACTCTTACTATATCTTTGCTCAGGAGTGTTCCCCCTTTGACACCTATCGCAATCTACTTCTTTGAAGCTTTAACAACTTAACAAAAAATAAGACCCATAGTGTTTCTCGCCCAAGCAACTTTGAAAGGCATAGGGACAGGTGGCAATCTCTGCTTGCTTCAACAAAGGACATGTGGCAATCTCTGCTTTACTTAACTGGGGATATGTGGCGATCTCCACTACTTTAGCTACCTTTTGAGAAACCTGCAGAAGGTGACACGTGCTGGTCTCTACTTTACTCTATTTATATTATAGAAATAATCAGGCCTTATTTCATATTTATGTGGACCACAACACTTGGCAGCTTCTGCTTGCTTTAGAAACAAAACCTGAGACCCACCACAGTCTTTTCTATATCGATGAAACAAAATGAAGATAATTTGGATCTTGACATGTGGTGGCTTCCACTATCTTCAAATAGAATATGTGGCATCTTCCGTAGCTTTTAGAAAAGTAAATTGAGACCCTCCATGATTGCCACTTGGTGCTTTCCACTTTATCCTGATACTTAGCTTGTTAAAACCTTCTGCTGAAAAGAGAAATGAAATGTAGATGCTGATATGAAACATGGATACTGACAATTGTCACATTCCACTGATTTGATATGAGATATGTGGCATGTTCTACAACCTTATTGAAATTATGAAAAGTGCCTCAGAAAATGACACTTGGCAGCTTCCACTTGACTTCAACACTTAGACAAAAATGAATCAAAAGGAAATCAAGCCCATGCTCTGTTTCAAAACTCTGCCATCACGAACCAAAGTATGCGGAAACAAAATTTTGCAGTGCACAATTGAAAATCAGAATGAAACGTAGAGTATTTTTTACTCTATAGTTATTGGTGACCCCAAGGACTTTTGAGCCTGCTCAAAAAGAAACCACAACTCCTGCTAAATCAAAATTTCACTGAAGCATATGACTTGCTCGAAAGATACTTGTCAAGGGATTCATACATCCCAACTCCTTATTGTGAAGACTATGCTCCCTCCATCTCTATATTTATTCTGTGATAACTGATATGAACTTTTTCAAAATAGAAAGCTCTTTTGCTGAAGCAAGTTTACTAAAAATTGAAAATGCAAGTAGCAGGATATTTTCTCGTAGATGCAGGAATGTTTGAGAAACTTGTATGTTTTAACTCTTGCTAGGAGGTATTTATTGACCCATCAAGTCTCAAAATGGCATTAAAATTGGATAATCATTAGCAAATCCTACTCAATCTTCATGGGACAGTGAGATAGACACATTATGCAAGTGGTAGCGCAAGGTATCTTGGGGATTTCTAAAGATTTGGGAAACATTCAATGTGTCGAGAATTTTTGAAAATTTTGAAAAACTCTGAGCTATCGACTACATGTTCAAAGAACACTTATTTAAAAGAAAAGTGGGAAAGCAAAAATGGGAAAACAAAGCAATACAGAAAGGGAAAACTATCTAACTATGATACAACTAACTGGGTATATTTGCCTACCTCCTAGATCAAAGGGAAGATTTTTGAAGTATCCTTTATGACATGAAAACTTATGATGCCAAAAAAGTGATTGAATGGTATGAAACTCTGATGACTTTCTCTTCTTGTTTGCCACCTTAATTTGCCTACATCTGAATGAATCAAAGTCAAACATGTCCCCAACATATACATACTCTTCTTGTTCTTTAAAACTTATTGAATGCTGATTCTTTATGCTGTCGTGTCTCATCAAGAAATTAATGTCTATTGGTTCTCCACCTTGTGTCTTTTGATATACATAATTTTTTGGCTTATCTCCTTCTACCTCATGCTCGGGTTCCATTAAATGATCATCCTCTTTAATGACTTCAAAAATATCATCTTCAAATTTACCAACCTCTTGAAAGGATAAGCCTGATAGTTTACAACAAATTTGCATATTTATTTGAGTCTCAATACTACCTTCTCCACCTGAAGCCAACTCACAGCCTTTTTGAAGAATAGTGTAACTTGCCCCAATGACTTCAAACAAGTCATTCAAAACATGATAAAAAATTATATCTTTTTCATCAGAGATAGAGGCAAAAGTTTGTGACTTGTCCTCTGGTTCATCAAAGGGTGTACCTATGGTGATTTCTTCTTCATCTGCACTCATGAAATCTTCTTGACTAGCCATGAACTGAGTATACTCCTCTTTACTTGCTTCCTTCAAAATATATTCCTCTTTGAAAAGGGATGAAGAAGAAGACTGATGGTTATACATATGCAAAAGAGGAGATAATTCTTGAGCTAGAATCGAATGATTCTCTTCTTTCCATTTGTCCATCACTTCATCTATATATTTTTGCATAGGCTCCTTTCTAAGGTATGAAATCTCTATCTCTCTTTCACTAAGCAATCTCATTTTTTCCTCTAATTCCTTAATTTGCTTAGCTAGATTTTCTTGAAAGAGTCTTTATTGGAGCTCATAGGAATCATTAGATAAATGGGGAGTGCATGAAGGTTGCCATGAAAAACAAGAAGATTCTTGAGGAAGGGTGGGAGAGACTTGAAAGGGACTAGCCTCATTTTGTATCTCACACTCTTGGACAATGTCTTTATCCTTCTTTCTTCCCCATGATTCCATTATTTGTTCCCAACTCATGACCTTAGGTCTAGGACTTTTCTCTTGGGAAGACGGGGTTTCAAGGTGAAGGGGAAGTGAGGGTTTGGATTCCAATTCCCTTGCTGCCAACATAGATTGCTATTTTTTAAGATTTGCTAATTTAATCTATTTATCAAGACTGGCCTTAAATGCCAAATTTACTATTTCAAAACTTTTTTCAACATGATTGGGGAAAGAACCATGATAGGCTTGACTTGGCTCCTGAGCAAGGGTTGGGTATGTTTGATATGAAACTTGGGACAGTGGATATGCAGGTTTATAGACTTGGTAAGGCTGCCTCTCATGAATACTCAGCTTCTCTTCCAAAGATGCAATTAAGCCACTCACATCCAACATCTCATATGTAAGCCTTTGCCAATTTGATCTTTCAATGGGTGCCCATTCACTTTTAATCAGATCTACTGCATTTCTTACTTGATAGATGAAATGATTAGGAATTTCTTGGCCACATCCCCTTCTATTGTCAAGCTCCAATACCTATTTTTTATAGCCCATCAATGCTTGTTTGAAGGTGGAAATGAGATTAGGTTGAGTATGAGATGTAACATATTGGGAAGATTGGGCATAAGAATGATATGGCTCATGATAGGGCTGAGGCTAATCATATTGGACCTGTGAAGGGCAAAACTCATAACCATATGCATCCTTGTTACTTGATGTGATTCCATGAGCAACTTGATCTTGATTAAAAATATATGAAGGGGCATAAGACCCATAGCTCTGAGTAACAGAATTATACATACCAAACGGTGATTTCTTATTGACTTTGATTCTTTGAGATAGTCAGTGATGACAGAAGATTTAGATCTTGTTACTGATCCACAACTCTGACTCCTTGTAGCTCTTTGGTTTATACGGTCTTGAAAGAAACTTCAAGATGGTGTCCCACCGGGCATGCCAAAAACTGTTGATGTTTAAAATTGTGCTTGTTCTAACACCAATAATGGGAATTTTCAAGATGTGGGACTTGCGACTTGAAACAACCTCTAAATTTTTAAGAAGATGGTCTCTTCTTTATATCAAGTGTATACTGGGAAAGGTATAGGAATTTTAATAGAAACATAAATGCAAGAAAGAAAATCTAACTATGGCAATGTGCTTGAATGTAATTTGACCTTAATCCTAAGCACAGTGAGACTATATGTAAGATTCATTTACATTTAAGAGCAAACAAGTGCATGATTAATGTAAAAGATGGAAACAATAGAAATAGAGGCTCACAGCATAGACTGCTTTTGCAGTGATACAAAAAATGTCAACAAAGGCATAGGGTTCAATCTTCTTATTTGAATTTTCCAGTCACATAAGAGGCATAGAAACACGCACAGTTATATAAACTTTCCAACTCAAGAAAATGGAACAAAGGCAAATGACATTTCTAATCACAGCTCTAGAAAGTCTAAAACTCTTGACAACACAACCTAGACTACTTTTGCAATGACACAGAAAGTATCAACAAAGGCACATGATTCAATCTTCTCATTAATTCTCTAGTCACATAAGAGGCACAAAAACACACACAATTACATAAACCTTCCAACTTAAGAAGATAGAACAAAGGCAAATGATATTCCTAGTCACAACTTTAGAAAGTCTAAACTCTTAACAATAATTCTTTCAAAAAATTCTCTCTGGTGTCTCTTGAATTCCTTATTTATAGCCTTGGATTCACTCTGGATTATCTGCTTGTTCCCAATCTAATGGCCCAACTGAAATCTAATTGAACTGGAAGTGTCTAATAGAAGATATTTCTTAGATTCTAAGACAATTTGTCTTCTGGCAGTTCATTGGATTAAATAGATCGTAGGACGCTTCCTTCTATTAAATAGAAGAGGACACTTAGCTAATTCCCCTCTTCCTCTTGAAAACCTTCTCTTTATTTAGGATACACCAGAGGACAACACTTGGTGTGTTTCACAACACTTATTGATGACACGCGGTGCTCTCTGCTTTACCTATACTCTTACTATATCTTTGCTCAGGAATGTTCCCCCTTTGACACCTATCACAATCTGCTTCTTCAAAGATTTAACAACATTAAAAAAATAAGACTTACAATGTTTCTCACTTGAGCAACTTTGAAAGGCATAGGGACAGGTGGTAATCTCTACTTGCTTCAACAAAGGACACGTGGCAATCTCTGCTTTACTTAACTAGGGATATGTGGTGATCTCCACTACTTTAGCTACCTTTTGAGAAACCTACAGAAGGTGACACATGTTGGTCTCCACTTTACTCTATTTATATTATAGAAACAATTGGGCCTTATTTCATATTTATGTGGACTGCAACACTTGGTGGCTTTCGCTTGCTTCAAAAATAAAACCTGAGACCCACCATAGTCTTTGCTATATCGATAAAACAAAATGAAGATAATTTAGATCTTGACACGTGGTGGCTTTCGCTCTCTTCAGAAAAAATACATGGCATCTTCCATCACTTTTAGAAAAGCAATTTGAGACCCTCCATGATTGCCACTTGGAGCTTTCCACTTTATCCTAATACTTAGCTTGTTAAAACCTTCTACTAAAAAGAGATTTGAAACGTGGATGCTGATATGAAACGCAGATGCTGACACTTGTCATGTTTTGCTAATTTGCTATGTAATACATGGCACGTTTTGTAGCCTTATTGAAATTATGAAAAGTGCCTCGGAAAATGACACTTGGTAGCTTCCACTTGACTTCAACACTTAGAAAAAAATGAATCAAAAGGAAATCAAGCCCATGCTCTGTTTCAAAACTCCACCATCATGAACCAAAGTATGTGGGAACAAAATTTTGCAATGCGCAACTGAAAATAAGAATGAAACGTAGAGTATTTTTTACTCTACATTATCCATATCCATACTTGTCATCTAATCATCTCTAGTCATGTCAAAAAGTATGTAATCATCCCCGATCACTAACCAAGTGAACCATACACTTACCTTAGTCCATGTTGGAAAAAACAACATAAGTTTTCTTGAATCTAAACTTGTTCAAGTTTGAGTCATGAACTCCATCAAATAAAATCATACAAGTCATATAATTTATCTTGAGCAAATCATTTAAGCACTTGAGCTAGTTTAAATCAAATTAAGTCAACCCTGTCAAAGGTCTATTACACCCTAGTCATATTTATTTGGCTAGTCAAAACCTATCCCCCTCTTATTAAAATCCAAGATCTTGTCTTAGCTCATCATGAAATCTTAATCAACAAGTCTAAACCATAAAGATTTTAGATAAGATACATCCTAACTTGATTTTCTCAATCTCATCCACTTGACACCTATCACATCACAAAATCAAACTTGAAATCAAACTAGAAGAAAAACTTCATAAAATAGTTTAATATATGAGTTTATCCCAAACATCCAACTATCATCTCTCAATATTTTTAATTCAATCCCCCACACCAGTCGATTATGGCTGATGAATCACATCATCCATACTTTATCCCATCCTGATCTATGGCCTCCTAAATATATTAGGATACAACTCTATTTGAGAAATATCTCTTTGACAATAAGGATACATTCCTTTTGTGGCTCCTAGCAATAGGTGTCTAAATTCCTACAAAAATTTACCCCATATACCTAAATTTCCTCATAGATAAGAGTCACCCAGTTCTTCCCTATTAACATTAGCCTTCTCATAACACCCATGCTAGCTAGTCCCAATCCAACCTATTATCTACTAATTATAGCCAATAATAAATCCCATGTCATACTGGCAAAGGGAACTCTATCTCAGAATCCCTATCCAATACTGGTCCATCTTATAAGCCACATCAAATACCATGATCCCATTATATCATGGTATTATTGTACCTCAAGCAATTACTTGGTCCAAATTGAAATTCTTCCACATCTAAGTCAATCTATGAAGATAAAAAATATAGTCCTTTCCCTATATCCTTAGAATCTATCTTTCATCGAATAAGCACTACAAACATGATCATCTATCCACACACAAAGCCTCTTGATCCAACTAAACCTAAACCCTCCTAATATAGATAAGGCCAATGCTATCAATACCATAGAACCCATGAGAATTCCATTAATAGATGCCATAACTTCCAAAGTTATATCCAAGACCTAACCGATTGTGGTGACATCAAAATCGATAAAAAAATAGATGAATTCCCATCTAAGATTGAGCAAAAAAGGATATGCCAAGATTCCATCCTAAACCATTATCAAACTTTTCCATTCCAAAACCAATGCCAAGACATGGAGCTCATCTTTTAAGAATGCATCATTCACCAACCATACACCTTACATTAGATCCCTCATTTATGGAAATCCCTTTGTCCCAAAGTTTTCATCACCAATAAAAAAGTGAAGAGGATAATTGTGGAAAATGCTACCCAATAGGCCCTCCTTGTAACCTTAATCAAAACATCATTTATCAATAACATCATAACATCAATATCATCTACATTAGAATCACAATCAACATTAGAGTCAAAATTAGCAATAGGTTTAAATCCATCATTCGAATTTAAGTCTATATCATATTCCACATCATCCCTTACAAATGTCAAAGATCATGTCAACACCCACCTCTTTGAGGATATGTCTATTTTTAAAATAAACCAACAAGGCATATCTATTGATATATGTTAGGATGATGAAATCATAATAGAAACTATGGGTCTTCAAGATGACTTCTTAGCTAATAATTATGAGATTGGATTTGACACCACCTTGGATGCTTGTCATACAGATCGATGCAACAACCTTAGTGATTCTTTCATAAATTTTGAAGAGGTTTTCTATAAAAATGAAATTGAGTCTCTTAGTAACCTCCATGAGGATCATGCTACCCAAAAACCACCCATTGAACTCACCAATGCATCCCATTCATCTCACCAATGCATCCCATTCATCTTCAACCATCATTGATATTTTCCTTCCCCATATTCAATGGGAACATATATAATCATACATCGTTGGACTCCTCCCAAGTCAAAATATCATGTGTTGAATCTATAAATATTCAAGATGATAATCAAATAATCAAGCATAATCATAAAGTCAGCTTTGATCTAGTAATATATCAAAGTCAAGATAAGTTAAATAATCAACCAAAATAAAAATCATCTTCCCCTAGTGAAAACTCCTTCACTACGGGACTGTCAAATTTAAAATGACCATCATCAAAGTCAAAATTCAATTTCATCTAACAAAAAGTTATTTAAGGCACCATGGGGTAATCAAAGTCAAAAATTAAAAAAAAACAACAAATTTGTACCATAAGTAATCTCAAGATGGCTGAAAGTACTCCAAAAATTCATATCAAAGAATTAAAAAGTCTTGGATTCATTAATATCTTTTTTCATGTGGTACAAAACATGAACACATCCAATAACTCTAATGGTGTGTGCAACTATCAATCCTAATTTCCAATATCCTGACAATTATACCTCTCATCATGATCATACCATCCATCTAAGTCCTACACACCACCACCAAATCTAAGTATTAATCCAATCAATACCATACATCACTTTCTTAGGGATCATTATCTCTCATAGGGGTAGTAAATACACATGGTTGAGATGTCCATAGGAATCAAAATCAAGAGTCAACAAAGATAACCTCGATAACCTAGCCCTAGTATTATAACTATTTAGAACTGGTATCAATTGAAGGTCATGAAGGAATCAACATCATCTATCTCAAACACATCCAATAAATCAAGATCCTATCAATATAAAAAAGGTCAAAAAAATCAAAAAAATTAAAAATTGAAAAAATAAAATAAAAAAATCATTCGTCCAATGATGAAAACTAGTTTTTTGGTGCCTTGGGAAAATACCATGATGAAAAATAATTTTCAAAATCATGTGTAAATAATTCATTGTTCACATGTACCTCAGAAATCAAGGAAAAAATGCATTTCATCCCTACATTTATATCCTAACATATCTCTTCAAACCATCTTTATCTATCCTATCCATCCTCCTACCATCCCTACCCATCCTAAGCATTATGTGTCATTCTTATCTATCGTAAAATCCTTATTTAGTATTATGTCCATCCATTATTCCTATCTTGACCTTAGTAAGGGATTGAAATAAGTATTTAAACATGTTCTGGAAACATCTTGACATATTCTTCGAATGACATTTGATGATAAGACATATGGTTCCCTCATGCTATGGTCTATGAATATTCATAGTCAATTCCTTATCATCTCTCATCCTCTCTATCCATCATCTATAATCCTTCATAATTTCATCCACCAAAATTATCCATCTTGGTTAATAGGCTCAGTGTACCCTTTGATAGTAACCCCCTTTTATACATACATATCCCAAAAAGACCTAAAAATTCAAATAACCCAAAAATCCAAAAAAATCAAAAATATCATAGTCATCTTCTCCTACGTCCTACCAAAAAACCATATCCTTATCTAAAATCTATATCCTAAACCAAATTCACATCATAACCATCACTTTGATATTAAATTCCCATTTCAACCTTCTAAGACTTAATCCAACTCATTTCTTAATCACAATCCTATAAGCTTGTTTAACATGTCAAATCATAATCACCCCTTTTGCATAAGTCAATGTGTATATCAAATCACATTTATCATTTTTAACTTGTCCAAACTTGAGCAAATCCCATCTAATATCTTATTTGAGATAGTCTTGTCAAAATAAATCTTGATTAGGATCAACCATGACCAAGTCAAACTTAGTCAAACCACATCTTTTGCACTTGTCAAAAATCAATCAGGTCCAATTTAGAATCTTTAAGCTCCCCATTCAATTCAAAACTAGTCAAAGACAGGGTTAATTTTACGCTACCCAGTCTCAACATCAACTAGCTCCTATCCTAAAGTCAAATTTACCCAAAAACACCTTGTCCAAATATCATTACCCTTACATTTCAAGTTAGAACCTTGAGAGAAGCAATATTATCAACCCTTATCCAACAAATCATTGTAATTTTCCATAAAATTTGAATCTCATGGATCATATCATTGCCTAGGGGAAAACATAGTTACATCAAGTCTTAACTTGACCACTCATCCCATCTTTCATCAGGATGATGGATAAGACATTGATCACCTAACAACAATGCATCATATAATACACATGTAGATACTTGATTATTTTATTTGTATAATAATTGATGATATTTGACTCATTTTAATGTCTTTTATCATGTATGTATTCATGTCTAATAATTTATAATTATATACTATTTGTATCTATGTTTTTGATTAAGTATTTTGTGAACATATTTATGTATCTTTTGTCTTATTATGTTGTTTTTATCATATGTGCAACAACATATGACAAACATGTCATCTTGGTTCCTTATATCAATGGTTCATTATGCTATGTGCTACTTGTACACTTTGTTTTTAATCTTTGTATCTTTTGCATCAGCCCAATATGCACTTTGGAAAAATGTCATCATGATTGCATATATATAATGGTGTATACTACCTAGTTATACATTAAAAGGATTACAATACCATATGACTCAAGGCCATGGCAACATAAAGCATCACTTACATCTATCAAAACATATAAATCAAATCAACAAACACATCACATATCCCAATCATCTAATTAATAAACTCAATCTAAGTCAATCCTCTATCCAATCATCTACCCAATCAACTCCTTTTGTAATTCAATCATTTATCCTTCCTCTAATTATATATAATAATCATAATCACCATTTTTATTTTATTTTTTAACATCCATATTTGATCAATCTCATCAGTCTCATTGAGGCATCCTTGGGGAATCAAAATCATCATCATCTAATATATCCTATAATCTATCCTCACACACTCCTTTCTACATTGAACTACATCATTCTAAGGTCTTTTCATACTATGTAGGTAACACTTAGTCACATGGGTTGTCTGAGGTTAACTTAGCCTCCATCATGTTGATAACATCTAACATCCAATATCTAATCATTTCTTTAAGTCATCCATCATCTATTTAATAATCAAAACCTAAAATCTAAGTCCAATTTAACAATTACACATCTACCCATCATCGTTAATGATTTGGTCTAACTTATCATCTCTCATCACACCTTCCTATTTGGGAGAACTACATCGACCTGAGGTCTATACAAACTATGTAGGTAAAATTCAATCACATGAGGTGTCTAAGGTTAACTTGATCACCATCACATAAAAAACATCTAACAACCAATATCCAATTATTTATCAAATTCATCCATCATCTATCTAATCATCAAAAACTAACATCTAAGTCTAATTTAACAACTAATACATTTAATCATCATCATTAATCCTATGATCTAATTTATCATCTCTCATCATACCTTTTCATTTGGGAGAAATACATTAACCTCAAGTCTTATTAATTCTATATAGGCAGTGCTCTGTCACTTCAAGTTGTCGAGGATAGCTCACCCACCCTAATAATAATTTCCTTTCATCCCTAGGTCACTCAAATCCTCTATTTTTCACCTCGACATGCCATTTTATCTCTTTTATACATATTATTTGAGTCAAAAACCATAAAATATTCATCCAATACCATCAAATAGTCAATCATGCAATTTTTATTGTAACTCTTTCTAGCATGTGTCCTTATCTATGATAAGTCTAAAGCTTGTGGCAAATCATCCAATCCAAGCTTGTAACTCTCCTGCATGTGTCCTTGCCTAGGATATGTCTAATTTTATCACCCTCCCATCATGGTTTATTCCTAATTGGGGCATGTATAAATTTCACTCCCTTGAATACACATTTGTCATGGGCATCATCAATTTATGGCTCATTACTCATTGTCTATCTTCTCCATCAATTTTTTTATCATCTCATTTATTGCATTTTATCCCCTATTTTTTGTGTCCATTCATGTATTATACCCCTAATTTCCTTTCAAGTGTCCATCCATGTCATTCCTCCCTGTATTACCCCTCGATGGGGTATCATCCATCCTAATTTACTAACATCCATGACCATCTTATTTTTTGAAATGCCATTACTTATTATAGTCATAATGCCCTTTCAAAGAGGGAGAAAATGTATACATCCAAATATTATTACTCATTTTTCATCATCAATTCTAATACTAATTTCACTAATTAACACTATATTATTATTTATCATAGTCCTAGTCTATCATCCCCTTCACTTCTTGTACCACATACTAACATTACTATCCATCCCACACCAATTAATAAATCTTTATTATCACTTATCCCTTTATTATCACATCATTTAACATTAATAAGTCATCACAATATTTCATTAATTTTAAACTCACCTCCCCCACCTATTTCCATCTAGCCCAAATTTCTCCTATAAATCCTATCACTAATCATTCTTCTATCCATCAAATAATCATCATTAGTCATTATTAAGAGAATCTATAATTTTATACATTATCTAGAATCCTCTACACTCCTCTCTCTATAATTCTCCAAGTTATTTTAAATTTCTTGAAAATTTCTCACCACCTCCAATATAATCATGCACACCCCACGCACAAACCATGAAGAAAATAATTGGTGAATATTTTTTTTTAGCTTTTCTATTATCCATTGTTAAGCCATAATATATCATCCATTGCTACAATAAGTCTTGAGCCAACCAAAGAAATTCAACATTCATTTAAGGAGTATTATACTTTATCATTTTGGGGCACATCATTCACATTTAGAGGTATATTGAGTTGCATGATTAAGGTATAATTGCATATTTTAATTTTTATTGTGTTATTATTTATATATACCTTACCCAATCAGATGTGTGCTATAAGTTAGGTTAGCTATAGATAATAATCAACATTATTTCTTCTATTTTTATTTGTTATTCCAATTTGTCTTCATCACAACCATAATATCCCATATATAGTCATTGGGGAGAATATGGGGCCATCATGTATGTTTTTGTTTGAGTAACACACTGTTCTATGACTATGGATATTGATGAGATGATGGAATCCATCCTGTCTAGTACTAGAAACACTATGGTGTCCAAAATGTTAAGCCTTGAGGCTAATACTGAGGTGAGTTTGACACCCATCTAGGAGTATTTTGAGTCACAGTTGTCATATCTACATTTGGGCTTGGAACCTATGGTTTTGTATTAGGGATTTGCTATGATATTATTGTGAAGACATTCTTGATGATGTATTCATTCAATTTTTGGAGAGATATAAAAATTTTATCATCATAAATATTTTACTTGTATAAATTACATTACAGACTAAAAATTTTGGGTATATTTTTTGTAAGAGATGACATTTAGTAGTTATATGCTCTACTACCTAACAAATCTCATAAAAATATATTTTGAATTTTGGGTAGTCATTCCTGTGTTGTACCTATTTTACACACTCTATACACAATAATCTTAGCTTGGGCATGTTAATTTAATGTAACTCATCCATATTTCACAAAAAAACATTTATAATTTTTCCAATTTTCATAATAGACTGTAGACTTTTGCCATAGTCTTCCATCTGCTCCATACTCAAGAATCCACCTTGTAAGTTAATTAAGTTTAAGAAATTAAAAAACCTAATCTATGTTCATATAACTTATAGAATCCATGTAGCCTTATATGTATCTTGAAACATAAAATCCACTTTATTTGTTATATTAGAGAACTTGTGATCATAGTCCCATAATGACTCACCTGATTTTTGGTGAATATCTTTTAGATCTTGTATTGTATGACTCGTACATTTATTAATTTTAAATTATCCTATATATAAATAGGAATCTAGGTAGGGTTTGTAATATTATTAGTTATATAAATAAAAAATAACTTGAATACTAAACACCCTAAGCCTATTCACTAGGAATGAGCAAATAACAAAACAAAGAGGACTTAATTAAAAGATATACACGTGTTTACCTTGTTTGAGAGACTCCTTTTATTTTTGGCCTTGTAAACATGATTTTTATTGGCATGTGAATAAGAGAGTCTTTGTCAATGTCGATTCCAAGTGGATGACATCTCTCCTTATCACTAATAGTGTTGTGGCTTTGTTATGGCTTGGAAATTGACAGAAGAAGGTTGGCTTAGAAATTGATAGAAGAAGGTTAAAGCTTCTAAGGATATTTTAGAATAATAACCTTGTGATTTGGGATATTAATAGGGGGATTTTGGCATAATAATATTAGGATGAAGAAGCTTATCTATTTGGAATAAGAACCTCTAATTTATAGACTTTTGAAGTGGATGTGAACCTTTCATCTTGATCTCAAGATGGAGGGTTGAAATTGAGTCCTCATAAAAAGTAATTTTTAATTCAAAATGAGAACTTGGAATTAAAAATTGGAGTGGAGAATATATAGGACCCACAAATGAATATAAAATTCATTTGGGAGGAAGATATAATATAAAATTGGTAAGTGAGATTGCGTGAATTCTAAGGTGGATTATAAAATCAAAAAGATGAGGAAGATAATATTATAAAATTCCAATGATGGGGCATAGGTGGAGCCTAGGTAATCTTTAAAAGTTGGAAAGGGAAATGGAATGGAGAACAACATTATGATGTGAGGATAATTTAATTTTTAGATTTATAAAAATTATGGAATTCCAAAATCCATGGAATTTTTTATTAAAAAAGGATTAGTTGACCAACTTGGATTAATTAACTAATAGATAATGAATAGTGATGATAAATTAGGATTATGGAAAATAGGTATGGTTAGGGATTTAGTGCAAATAAGTTTAAAATCAACACAAAGTGTCTGATTTTAAGTGTCTACATTTTGACCCCCTTTGAGAAGTCATTGTGAGACACAGATGAAGTAATGAATTTTAAAATAATGAAAAATTCATTAAAAATGTGGAATAACAAAATTAGATGAAGAAATAATGGATGTTTTGACTTCATCACTCCCAAATGACAAGTGAGGGAGTTTGTCTAGAAGAATAAGACAATGATTTGAATGAAATCAATGACCCATGATGCCCCATCGATAGGACATGTAAGATGTGGATGGGCTCTAAAAAAAGAGAGGAAGAAGCTAGAATGGAAGAAGAGATTAATCCATGGATACAATTAAGTAACTGGAGCTAATGTTTACACTCTTTGATTTATAGGAAGAATGAATAAAATGATTTTACCTAATAAGAAGGAATTGGGGAGGAAACATTTGAAATAAGAGGCACACTTTTAATAGCCCCAAATAGGGCGAAAGCTGTGGGCTTAAGAATGATCAATCCTAAAGAAGAAGTTATACACTTTGAATAGTCCTAAACAATACGAAAGATATGAGATTGTAATGTTGATGTGCCCCAAATAGGGTGGATAATTAAGTATCAAATAGGGTGAATATATTTTTTTCTATAAATAGGATGGATTTTTTTGGATAAACTGATTGATTAATGTCACTTGACTGATTGGCCCCAAACGGGAGGAAGGGAGTGATTTAATTGAATTCAATGGGTTGATTAATTTATTAGTAAGCATAGATCAAAGATTTAACCTATTACATAGGTTAAATATGACATAAATTATTGATAGTTTGATGTAAATGTATGTACTAAATGGTATAACAATTTTTATAGAATGAATAATCCACACAAAAACCAAGAACATAAGGATGCCCAAAGTGATGATAAGATGATGATTGAAATAATAGAACAATTATGCAATTATATTTGAAAAATTATGGATGTTAATAATAATTAAAGAAGGGTGGCTAAGTTTAACTAAAAAATTAGGTAGTATTGAGTGATACCTACATAGTCCCTAGGGACCTCTAGTTGATGTAATTCTCTCATAAACAAGAGGGAATATGATGAATGGAACAATGGTTGATTGGTATGTATGAATCTAATATGTTGGTTTGGAAATGTATGTCATGATTAACATATATGTAGATAAAATGTTTAGTTGGTGTTATTTGATCATGGAAAATATGATGTGGTAAAAAAAGGAATGAAAAGATGTGATGTTGACTTTTTATATATGCCTGATATGTATCATGAATAAAGTAGTTATATACATGTGGTCCAGTTGAGGGCATTGGATTGGTGGACAAGGAGATCCTTTGATATGGCATTATCAATGAGACTTATATTACTAAATTTTTGACATATCACCTAATGGTATGCACCATGATATAAATCACCATGATGATTAGATTGTAATGTGTATAAGGACTGACCCTTGATTCAATAGATAATTGACAATAATGCACCAATAATAAAAACAATGATGATAATGATGATGAATGCCAATGGATGGACTCAAGTATAACTATGTAATAGGAAAAACCATGATGATGACCCTGCTGGCACAATGGACTGAGTCAAGGTGATAATATAAAAAGGACACAAACAAGAAAATAAATAAACACACACACACAAACTTGAAAATAAAAGAAACATAAATTATATTATTATTTAACCAATTCTAAATCCACATATTAAATCATAATGATAATGATAATAAAATGGATTCCCCCAAGCAAGGATACATGCAAGGGGAAGAAGAGGGCATAAAACATCCCTAAATGAGCTACAATATTGGCTTACCCTAAATAGGGCAAAAATAATGAGCTTGGACTGGATAAGTGATTTGATTTGCTCTAAATAGGGAAGATGGAAATTGAAGTGATTGGATTAAGAATTTTGACTAGTTTTAGAACAAGACCAAGGTTTTTGGATTTTATAGATTTATATCTCTTTTGAAAAAAAATGGCCTTTTATAATGTTTATGATTTGTGGAATGCTTTAAATGTTTTTGAATTTTTGAGATTCTTAATTTTTTTTTGGAATAATTTAGGAGTGGTATAAAAATAGGAGACAAGGGGATGCATAAAATGGGAACCATATAGTAAAGGAAAATAAACTTGAGGTAGGGATTCAAATGATCATTCTCACAAAAGGGTGAGATCCTGGATAAGCTCATAAAAAGGGTGAGAGCCTAAAATAACTTTTAAAATAGTGAGAGCATGAGATAAGGGTGGTTGAAATGACATCAAAGAATTGAGTGCTACCTACATAGTCTAAATGGACCTCAAGCCACTATATTTCAATAAAAATAGGATGGAAACCATAGAAAAAGGATTAAACAATGTTAAAATATAAGGAGGCTAAGAAAACTTTAAAGATTTCATGGTGTATGATGCCCTAAGAAAGAGGGCATTGTTAGCAATGGATATTTATTGAGAAGAAAAGATAAAGAATGGGGATGGTAATTAGCTATTAATGGATGAACTACCCTCATAAATTTAGTAATGCTTACATAGTCCATGAAATTCAGGGCAATGTAGTTCAACTTGAATGGGAGTGAAATAGGATGACAAAAATGTGATCATGAATGGACATTATTAATATACAAATGAGATTAACTCATTAAATTGAATGATTGAATACTTTAATTTATATAAAATAATAATGATTGATTCACCCAAATAGGCCAAACTCAAAGAAGGATACATTCCAAAATAAGCTACACAATTTCAAGTGCCCCCAAAAGGACAAAAATTGCAAGTGTGGAATGATAATTGCCCTACCCCCCACAAAAAAGGGTGGTTGGATGATTTACCTATAAAAGGGCAAATTTTATTTGATAAAAATATAGAGTGGTTAATTTTATAGGAAATAATAACTCAAAGAGTTAATCTAAATCATGGAATGATAATGATAGAAGACAATGATGGATGAGAAATGTATAAGCTAATGTCAAACATATGTGCGAATGGTAAATGTCTTTTCAAAAAATGAATAAGGATAAAAAATCAAACACATAAGGATAATGAAAGCATGGAAATAATGATTTGGGGAATTAGGATTGGAACAAGGAAGGAAATGAAAATAGATGATGGAAAAGGGTGGTGTTAAGATGGCCAAGATGGCTTAAATAAAATAAAGGGATATAAATGGGGCTACCCCCAAGTGTCAAGATACTTGTAGACACCAAGTTATTTTATTTTTTATTTTTGTTTTATAAAATTTTGACTTTATTGTCATCTAAACTCAATGGAGGGTTACAGGATGCATAATCCTTTTTTGGATTCTATCCCATGCCAATTCTAGATAATCTCTATCATTCTGATTGGATTTCCTCTTCAATATCAATTTTAGTTATATCATTTACTTTGAATAGTACTTGACTAAGATAAGGTTTTTGGGTCCACCAAAAATTATTAACCATCTTGAGTATCATCCCCTACCTATAAATCCTTGTTGAATAAATACATCCAGATATAAATTTATTTGGTAGAGTTATGTGGTAATTTTGGTTTTTCTTGGGAAAACACATATATCAAATATACCCACATTAATATTACTAATAGTAAATCTAAACTTTGTAAACCTTCTAAGAGTTCTTTTGATCCTCATGGAATCAAGAACCTTTTCCCTATAAGGTTTACAAGCAATATTATTAAACAATATCAAACACTAGGGACTTATTAGTTCACCATATGTACAAGAACCAATATCTCTTAACCAAACACTACTAACTATTGTCACCAAATATTTAACCCTAGAGGAGGGTGTTCAATCCTCCTCTATATTTGGGCAACATGGGAATACTTATATGTATGTGGGTTTACCTATAGTACAAGTAAACCTCTAGGTTTAAGGGCTAGCTCCCGGAATATACCTTGAAAATGCTTATCACCTACTTAACCGATTACTCATGGGAAAAGAGATAAAAGTTTTCATGAAATTAAACTACTCTAAGGGGGTGATACTCTAGGATGGTTTACACAAGACCATTATACTTCTTTCACTAAGAAACAAGACCTATAAACTAGATTCAAATTACTAAGAGGTTCTAACATAAATGCTTTAATATAGAGGTGATATTCATGAGGCAACATAAGGTCAGTGAATTAGAGGGAAATTTACACACTAAGGATAATTTTACACTTGAAAGGATCATAACACACTAACCACACTCTATATGACCTATTAGAATATGAACTCTTTCATAATCATGAGAGGATAAGGAGAAGCAAGGATAAGATATTATCACTTAACATTACCATACACCACTTTGCACACTTATAAAAATGTTCAAAAACTAAAAATAAGACTTTAATTTATTATTCAAAGGTAAATTACAACATCAATCCAGTAGGGCTTCACCATACATGGTGTGGAATTAGTCTACAAAAGCCAAAATTGCTATTACTTATAGAAGTTGAGAGAGGAGAGGAGAGAATGAAGTCTACGAGTCACTAGGACATGTGTAAATATAAAAGGAAGAGTTACATCTACATTAAAATCAAGTATGAGACATGAAATGCAAGGTATATGTGGAGAAATGTCCCTTAAAAGTATGAAACTCCTAAAATGTGGCATATGACTCTTCATTTTCATGCCAAGAAACCACCTTCATCATTTGGCCTCCGTAGAACATTCCAAAATAGACTATGGATATTTATAATGATTGAAAAAATAGGGAGGGGTTATAAACAAGCCATAAAATGCATTGGTGGTGTCCCTAATCATTAGGATTCTTTTGGATATGAGTTATCGCTCCCTGCAGTACCAATCACTCCTCTTTCATTCACCCCTCACAGTTGGCACCAAATTTGTCTTTAATTTTTAAAATATAATCCATAAATAGGAGTGTATGACACTTTTCAATAACCCACATGATCTTAGATTCCTCAAATGGACTTTAAAAGGCTTTCTACTATGATTTTTTACCTTGTGACTTATTTGTTCACTATGCTAGTTTGGATTGGGTAAGATGAAGGCACTTGTAGAGGCAATTTTGAGATTTTTTGATGCATTAAATTGACATGAATGGTTATATTAGGTCCCAATATTTCTCCCAAAGTGACTTTCATTACTTGGAACCCTTCCATACCTGCACAACACACAAAACTATCAAGAAAACCCATTTCCCACCCCTATCTATACAAGTAAGGTATAACTCAAATGGATGGGAAGGATCCCTGGAGAGACCTATGTAATCTCCAATAACTTTAATGTTTATTATAGCTCATTTATATGCCCCTCATTATTCATTTTACATATTGGGTCCTTAGTAAGGGTTTTGAGTACTTCTAACCCTTAAGGTTTGTTCATAAAGGTATGACATTGGAACCCTAAACAAATTCCACAAAACCATTTTTATGGACCCTATATAACATTTACCAACTCCTTAGACTCCCATGTTATGTTTCCATACACATATGAGCTCTCAAATTTACCCTCTTGAGCTTCTCTCTTCATTTTACATAGGCCTGAGTTGGTTTGTGCCAAAAATTGGTTTATAAGTGACTTTCCTTGCACACCAAAGGTTATATCCCACCTTATATATCCATATGAAGGTGTCATAACTCATTTAAATTCTCCTATAGTATTATAGGTGATATTTGGAACCCTTTAGCTATTAGGCCTAACCAAGACCTAGTAGGCTTAGCCTGCATAAGACTACTCAAGACCTCTTTTGAGCATCTTGATAAAATTGTAGGGTCTTTTTATAGATTTTTAGATGTTTTATACCAATATAGACACCATAATTCATAATAATTAAGACCCTTAACACATTTTATGTTCATATGCTCACCTAATCTGTAATTTTCTTATTTCCGGGAGTACCCTCTGTTTAAGATAGAATAGAGGGTATTTCCTCTATCTTCTTAGGACACATGAAGATACAAGGATCTAAATTTATTCATGAAGGTAATATGTACCTATTTTTAGGATTATATCACACTTATATCAGTTCCAAACCCTTTAAAACTCCAAGATAGGTTTTGTGAACACTAACTGTGTATGGACCATGATCATGACTATAAGTTGGGTTTTGAAGGTTTATCCTTGCTCTATTTACTTTATCTGGGGACATCATGAAATAGTAACTACCATTTTTTGAGACACCCTAATCATATTAATCATTTTAACCCTTACTTAACTCCTTAATTTATGCCTTTTATCAACTAGACTTGACTATAGACTACATGCTTACTCAAGAAAAGTAATCATGTAAGTGAGTATTGGTATGTTTGGCATTATCCCTTAGGTACATTAATCTCCTTGAAGTATCCAAGGTTAATTTAATATTTTAACTTTTTAATATTATTCCTTGAGTGAAACACATACTCACTACCTAATCTAACTCACATGATCATCCTACAACCAACCTGTAAGTGTTCATTCTTGTGATATAAGGAGGAAACATGTAGGTGGAAGTCTGCATCAAAATTGAATCTCAAACCAATTTTATTGTCCCTTAGGGAGTAAAAGTGTCATTTTAATTCAAAGGGAATCAATTAAATTCAAATTATAATTCCACTTGATCCCACAATTTGTAGGGCTATTTGAGTTCAACCATTGTAGAGAACAATGGTGTTCTACAATGGAAAGATGCATGGAATGTGGGGATTTTAACATCATATTCTCTTGACCAAATAATTATAAATCCAAAAAACTTAAATTTCACTTGGAATACATGATGGGAACAATAGACCAACTGGTACCTCAAGGTGTGTCACTATGAAAAATTTCAAAATAAGGACCAGGTCTCTATTTGGAGGGATTAAGGTAACTTGTCCTTGAACCTATTTTCTCCCATCACGAACCATGACTCAAATATACCTACATATTTATGACTTAAAACATGAATCTAATGAAATATATCAAATCTTCAGCCTTTATGAGGATATCCATCATGTTCATACACATCTATGCCCATTTTTAAGTCTCTATCAATGCCACCTACAGGTGGACATTTTAGCACATAGGGCAGTGGAGGTAGGTTATCAAGGATGAGCATGGTTATTGAATTAATACCAGTATTATAAATTTTAAATGTTTAAAATGAATCCTTAAAACCTATGAAAACTTAAAAAAAGATCAAAAGTCTTCATTACAACATGGTTATCCCCTGTATGGCTCCTATGTGTGCTCATGAATGGTAGAAGACTGTGTATATGGCCTGAACTGATCATCATACTTAATAAAACATTGTTTGAGAGAATTGGAATAAATTTTCATGTAAAATAGTATGATGAATACCTTATAAAACATCCTTACCTCTCCATGGATTCTATATAAGTTTTCACACATCTGCCTGTGAGTGAACACTTGTAGACAACTTGACTGTGTTGGATAACTAGTTAACACAACTAGTTATATATCATTTGGATAATTTAAATTGATTTTTTATGTTATAATTATGTGTTTAAAACCTTAAAAAACTTGATTACACCTTCATTAATGTGCTATAAAAGCTTCATATACGTGACTCAATATGACTATGAGTGAACACTTGTAGGAAACTTGACTATGTTGGAGGTTGACTACAAATCCATTGGTAATATCCCTTAATGATGAGATTGTAATCATATGGGGAGGAAAAATATATTTAATACATTAGTTAAAACATATAAATTTCATATGAAACCATCAAAAGTAAATGAATCCTCTATAGATGGTGAAAACTTGTGTGTCACTCCATATGAGACCAACCTACAACTTAAGATGTTTGAATTATAAAATCAACTCCAATCATGAAAAAAAAGATGGAAAACATGTGGGAAATGTTTAAATTTTCTCTATAAGTAATTTAATCAGCTATATTATATGAACCTACCTATACAAGAAAGAAAGCTATAGCTTGTGGGAAAGAACATGCGGAAATAGATAGTAAACTTCTTAAACATGGTTCATAAAGAAAAAGTGACCAGTACTATAAATATTTACATGAAATGGAATTGTAATAAGTGTAAAAATACCTCACAATATAATTTGACCTGAAACCTTTCCTACTGGCCATACCAAGAAGAAACATGTTGACTAGTTTTGCATGTTTAAAAGGGTGATGAAGGAGTAGAATGGTTTTTAACCATTTTAAAGACTTAAGAAGTATAAAAAATGTTAGGATGAGTCCATATAAGTTGAAGATCCATTTTAGAATATTTACAAACTGACACCTTCCTTTATAGGTTGTACAACTTCCAAAGCTGCCCAAACTACCACTTTTCTTCTTGTTTCAATAGAATAACTGCAATTTTTAGTTAGGGACTAACATTATTGACATATATATGACACATAAATGTTGAGAAAGAATTTTTAACACTTTTACTTCTTCGAAAACAATACCACTTTCATAAAGCCCCAAATATATGCACTTTAAGTAATAAATAATGACTTAGGAAAGAAATTGACTATGAACAAGGTAATGACACATTAAATGACATTAAATAACACCATGACACACCCTATAGGACCTAATATACCCATATATAAGTTTTGGACTATAGTGGGTTGTCCTATTTTGGCTTGTGATCAAAATAGTCAATATTCTTGGTGATTTCTAGGGGTGGTATGCTTGTTATGACCAAGACCACTATCTTTTTCCTCTTCATTGGGATATGGAGTCACCTATGCAAAAATATGAAAATGAAATTTCCTTTGAAAATATACCAAATAAAAAAAACCAACAAGAGACAAAACACAATACAAGAGCTAATAAAACACACACTTGTGCTTCATGAACACTTATGGAACACACACACACAAACCAAACTAACTGAATCAAACACAAACTAAACTAAAAGAAACACTTCTTAAAAGATTAAAGGGGAAGTTTGAAACCTTTATATCTTCATGAGATTAAGTATTGAATGAGGTATGTATCCTTTTGACCCTTGGCATTTATTCCTCCATCTTCTTCATGATACTTGCTGATCTCATTGGCATGATGTTCAATGAAATCAAAGTAGATACAACCAAATAAGCTATGGAAATGAACTATTTTTACATCCAAACAACCTAAAATTTATCATAGTAATCCTAAACTACAACCTCTAATGGTGGTTCAACAAGACATACTTTCTTGGTTTACATGGTGCTCTCAATAAGATTAGGTCTCCTCCTAGCTGAGGGTTATTCAAGATCATCATGGAGCTTTGCATAGTCCACCCAATCTTGGTCATTGTCCTCCATAGAAATATATTTCTCTAACTTCTCATGTACTTGGCCTTCAACTTGTAAAATCTCTTCAAGCTCTTAAAAGAGTTCCAATTGTTATTTCTAATCATCCTTGTTCTCCTTATCTTGTAGAACCACCACCTCTTCAACCTTATCTTCTTATTATATGAGGTCATAAAATTGATTTTATTTATGCTATAATTCATCTAAGGGTGGTTCAACATTAGGCTAAGGTATGGAGTAATATTTAGGGACTACATCTTCTACCTTGGTCTCATGAGACTCTTTTAGGACTGCAACTTCTTGAGGAATGACTTGAAGTTCACCTTCATTCTTGATATCACACTTAACTTCATGCTTGAGATGATCATCAACAAACTCATGATCAAGTTTTTACTTCTTAGGAGAATAAATTGTATCACTTATCTATTCAAACTCTTGGTTTATATCATGAAACTTCTACCATAGGTCTTCTCTTTCATGGCTATCATGTTTAAGAGCTTCTTCATCATGAAAATAGGTATGGAGTCCTTATCAAGCACCTCTTCCTTCATGTTTTCGAAAAATTATATATGGATATCTGAAATAATATCTTCAATGTCTTTCTCCTCATTCAATAAGGTAGAGTTACATTTGTGTTCACCAAGGGAAGTCCCTATGGTTATTTCCTCTTCATAACTACTCATGACATCTTCTTGATTAGCTATGACTTGAGCTCTTTAATCTTCATTTACTTCCCTCAAAAAGGGATCCTTTTCAAGGAGGGTTGGGTAATGAGGTGTGTTGGATGGATTATGAATTGGAGATGGAGTGTGAGGTAAAGTAGAGGTTTTTTGAATGGATTTATGAAAGAGGTATTTGCTAGTAAGTTCATAAGGAAGTGATAATTTAGGTTTACTAAAAGGAGAAACACCTACTTCAATATAATTCTCACCTTGTCAATAGTATCCTTGAGGCTCTTCAACAAAAACATTCTCATTATTAATCTCTTTGTCTTCCCACATCCGTAGCCTATTTATTGAGCATTGGGAACACTTCTTTTCCAAGTACATCTACTCTTTGATCTCCCATTGAGTTCCTTCTAACTCTTAAACCATATCCAACACTTTCATACAACCTTGGGAAACACATTTTAACATTTCCATCAGATGGTTAGGAAACACATCAAACTCATCATCCCATGTTCTCATATTATCTTCATTAACTATTAGCTATGGTATGAGTGTCAACAAAGATTTTATATAAGATGGGGTTAATGGATGAGGAGGAATGTGAGGTTGGGGATTATGAAGGGATTCTATCTTTAGTACTTTGAGTTCATATTTTGTCTTGTAGAATATTTATTTAAAATCCATGAAATCATTTGAACCTTCATGGAAAGACTCATAAGAATACTCTTAAGGTTGATAGGCATCATGGTATGGTTAGTAGGGGGCATATTGGGATTGATAGGAAGGAATTTATTGATAGGTTTCTTGGTAGATTTCATCATAAGTATATCCAAAACATGATGTCTATATAGAGAGGGAAAAGGATGACCATGGGGATACCATGGCTCATAGGATTGGTATCAATTTTGATAGGACTATTGAGAGGTATAATATAGTTCATAACAAGGTTGATAGATAGGTTCATAGTAGGGATATTCACCATAGCTATTCATATCAACATGATATGTCAAAGGAAACATAATAATTGATCAAAATATTGAAAAAGAGATACTTTGGATGATTACAACATGAATATTTCATTTAGAGTCACCATTGGTGTTATCTTGCTTTCTTCCAAAATCTAATTAGATGAAAGACACACCAAAATTCTTTCTACTCTCTTGGACCTTGTCCTACTGGGCATGCCAAAAATATTGTCACCAAATATTTCACCATAGAGGAGGGTGTCAAAGCCTACTCTAGATTTGGGCAGCATGGTAATACTTTTAGGTATGTGGGTTTACCTATAGTAGAAGTAGACCTCTAGGTTTAAGGGATAACTCATTGAATATATGTTGAAATGCTTATCACTTACTTAACCAATTACTCATGGGAAAAGATATAGAAGTTTACATGAAATGAAACTAATCTAAGGGGGTGATACACCAGGATGATTTCCATAAGACCATCATAATTATTTCACTTAGAAAAAAGACCTACAAACTAGCTTCAAAATCTTAAGAGGTTCTAACATAAGTGCTTCAATATAGAGGTGATATACATGAGGCAACACAAGGTAAGTGAACCAAAGGGTAAATTACACACTCTAAGGATAATTATACACTTGAAAGGAGACTAACACACTATTTTGACTCTATATGACTTCTTATAATAGTAACTCTTGCATAAACATGAGAGGATAAGGAGAAATAAGGATATAAGATTATCACTTAACATCACCATACATCACTTTGCACACTTAGACAAATATTCATAAACTCAAAACCAGACATGAATTTATTGTTCAAATGCAAAGTAAAACATCAATCTAGTATGGATTTACCATACATGGAATTGAATTAGTCTAAAAGAGCCAGAATGGCTATTACTTATAGAATTTGAGAGAAGAGAGGAGAGAATGAAGTCCAAAAGTCACTAAGACATCTGTCAAGATAAAATGAGGAGTTACATTTAGATTAGAATGAAGTATGAGATAGGACGTTCAAGGCCTATATGGAAAAATGCCCTTAAAAAGTAATAAAATCCTAAAATATTGCATAAGACCCTTCATTTGCATGCCAAGAAACTAACTTCATCATTTAGCCTCCTTGGAACATTCCACAATAAACTAGGGATATGTATCATGATTACATTGAGAGAGAGGGGTTATAAACAAGACCCAACATTCATTGGTGGTGTAAATAATCATAAGTATTATTATATACATGAGTTATCACTATTTTTAGTCCCAATCACTCCTCTTTCACTCACCCCTCACACTTGGCACCGAAGTTGTCTTTAATTTTTCCAATCCAATCCATACAGAGGAGTGTATGACACTTGTCAAGAACCCACATGATTTTATATTCCTCAAGTATAATTTAAAAGTATTCCCACTATAATTTTTCACGTTCTCACTTACTTGTTCACTATTCCAGTTTGGATTGGCTGAGATGAAGGCACTTACAAAGGCACTTGTGAGATTTTTTGATGCATGAAATGGATATGAAGGGTTAGCTCAGGTCTAAATATATCTCTCAAAGTGACTTAAATCTCATATAACCCTTCCATACCTATAAAAAAACATTTGTATGGACCTTATATAACATTCCACAACTCCTTAGACTCCCATGCTATGTGTTTATACACATATGATCTCTCAAAGTTGCCTTCTTGAGCTTATATCTTCATTTTTCATAGGCTTGAGTTGGTTTGGGCAAAAAAATGGTTTCTCTATGATTTCCCTTGTACACCAAATGTTATATACCATCTTATATTTCCCTATGAAGGTGTCCCAACACATTGAAATGATCTTCTAGTATTAGAAGTGATATTGAGAACCCCTTAGCCATTAGGCCTAATTAAGACCTAATAGGCTTAACCTGCATAAGACTAATCACCACCTCTTCTAATCATATTATTATAAATGTAGGGTCTCTTATATATTGGTACATGTTTACTATCACTATAGACACCATAATTCATCATACTTAAGACCCTTATCACATCTTGTTATCATATGCTCGCCCAATCTATAGTTTTTTAATTTCCTGGAGTACCCTTTATCTGAGATAGAACATAGGGTATATCCTCTTTATTCTTAGAAAAATTGAAGATATGATGATATAAATATAGTTTTTAAGGTAATATGTACCCATTTTTAGGGTTAGTTCACACTTATATCAATTATAAACCTTACAAAACTCCAAGATAGGCTCTATGAACACTAACTATGTATGGACCATGATCATGACTATAGGTTGGGTTTTGAAGGTTTGTACTTGATATATTTCATTTGTCTAGGGACATAAAGAGATATTCAATATCATTTTTTGAGACACTCTAAGCATATTCATCATTTGAACCCTTGCTTAACTCCTTAAGCTATGCCTTTGCTCAACTAGACTTGAATGTAGACTGCATGCTTATTTAGGAAAAGTATGCCTGTAGGTGAGTATTAGTATGTTTGGAATTATCCCTTAGGTATATTTATATCTTTGAAGTCTTCAAGGTTAATTTAATATTTTAACTTGTTCATAGTATTCCTTGAGTGAGGCCCATACTCACTACCTAGTCCAACTCACATGATCATCCTACAACCAACCTGTAGGTGTTCATTCTTGTGATATAAAGAGGAAACATGTAGGTGTTCATTCTTGTGATATAAAGAGGAAACATGTAGGTGGAATTATACGTCAAAATTAAATATCAAACCCCTTTGATTGTCCCTTATGGAGTCAAATATCCATTTTAATTTATAGGTAATCACTTACATGTAGATTCTACTTCCACTTAATCTCACAATTTGTAGGGCTATTTGATTTCAACCACTGTAGAGAATAATGGCATTTTACAGTAGAAATATGCATGGAATGTGGGGATTTTAACATCATATTCTCTCAAAAAAATAAAATTTTATCAATCCAAAACACTTCCCTTGCATCTGGACTACATGATGGGAACAATATACCAATTGGCACCTCAAGATGTGTCACTATGAAAAAGGTCAAAATTAGGACTAGGTCTTTATTTGGAGGGATTAAGGTAACTTGTCCCTAAACCTATTTTATTCCATCATGAAACATGAATAAACTCAACCTACCTCTCTATGACTTCCAACATGACTCTCATGACATTTCTCAACTCTTCATACTTTATGAGGATCTCCATCATGTTCATACACATCTATGCCCATTTTTAAGTCTCTGTTAATATCACCTATAGGAGAACATTTTAAAACATAGGGTAGTAGAGGTAGGTTATAAAATATGAGAAGGGTTATGTCATTAAAACCATTATTATACATTTTCAAGGTCTCAAATGGATTCTTCCAACCTATTAAAATTTCAAACAAGATAATTTTTTTTCATTCTAATATGGCTATCCCTTGTATGGCTCATATGTGTGCTCATCAATGGTAGAAGATTATGTATAAAGCCTAAAATGATTATTATACTTTATCAAACACTATTTGAGAGACTTGGCCTAACTATTCATGTACAAGAATATGATCAATACCTTAAAACACCTCCTTACCTCTCCATATATGCTATATAAGTTTTCACACATCTAACTATGAGTGAACACCTGTAGGCAACTTGATTGTGTTGGATGACTAGTTATCATAACTAGTTATATATCATTCGGAGAATTTAACTTAATTAGTAATGTTATAAATATGTATTCAACACCTTAAAATTTTTTATTACACCTTCATTAACATGCTATAAAATCTTCATAGACATGATTCAACATGACTATGAGTAAACACTTTTAGGAAACTTGACTATGCTAGAGGTTGATTACAACTCCATTGGTAATCTCCCTTAAGGCTAAGCTTGGAATCAGAAGGGGATGAACCAAGATATATAATACATGAGTTAAAACATATCACCTTCATATGAAACCATCAAAAGGAAATAAAGCCTTTGCATATGGTGAAAACTTATGTGTCACTCCATAGGAGACCAACCTACAACTTAAGATGTTTGACTTATAAACTCAAATCCAATAATAAAACAAAATATAGAAACCATGTGGTAAAGATTCCCATTTCTTCTATGAGCAATTCTATTAATTGGATTATATGGACCTACCCATGCATTAAAGAAACCTATAGGGTGTGGGGAATAACATGCAAAAATAGAAAGTCAACTTCTTAAACATGGTTCATAGATAAAAAGTGATCAATCCTATAAATATTACCATGAAATGGAAGTGGACTGAGTTCACAAACACCTCATAAGATAATTTGACCTGAAACCTTTCCTATTGACCATAGCAAGAAGAAACCTATTGACCAGTTTTGCATGTCTATAAGGGTGATGAAGGAGTAGAATGGTTTTTGAACATTTTAAGGACTTTAAAAGAAGATAAAACATAAAGATGAGTCCATATAAGTTGAATATCCATTGGATAATATTTACACATGTGCCACCTTCCTTTAGAGGTCGTATAACTTCCAAAACTACCTAAAACATCACTTTTCTTCTTGTTTCAATAGAGTACCTACAAGTTTTAGTTAGGTACTAACATTCTTGACATATATCTAACACATAAAAATTGAGAAAGGCTTTGAAACACTTTTCCTAATTGGAAAACCATACCACTTTCATAAATGACTCAAATATGCACTTTATGTAATAAACAATGACTTAGGAAAGAAATTGACTATGAACAAGGTGATGACACATTAAATGACATCAAATAACATAATGACACACCCTCTATGACCCTAATATACCCTTATACAAGTTTTGGACTATAGGGGTTGACCTATTTTGGCCTGTGGTCAAAATAGTCAACACTAACTAACCACCCAATATTAAAAAAGTCAAAATAAGATAGATTTGTATTTAAAATCATTAATTCCTTAAAAAAACCTGAATATTCAAAATTTTTGTAATTTGATTCAAATGTGATCTCAAAATCATGATCTAAATTGTTATAGTACCATGCTACCAAAATAGCATAATAAGTATGTAAGCCAAGAGTTATAATTTGTTCTTGCATTATTACCAAAAGATCATTCCATGTTATTTATAGCATGCTTGGCCTAATGTTGATCATGCTATGTACTTGTATCTTTTTCCTTTTATTAGTCATTAAGTGTGCTTCCTTCAAACCTCTAAACAAGGTATCTTAATAGCCTTTGTGAAAGAGAGTGCTACTAGTGAGGGAAAATAAGGATGAACTTTGGATAAAGGATCTGATTTGATGGGGGATTATAGTATTTGGATAAAGGATATTATATTAAAGGTATTTATAAATTTTGGGTTACCGATGAAAATTGGGACATTATATTACACACAACATTATTAATTTTGTATCTGGTACAAGATTTGTCTATTGCTTTAGCTTAATATTTTCATTATATTTAATAATGTCTTCATTAAGAAATGAATAACTGATTTATTCATATATTAGTGTCTCAAAGATATTTTCACCAATAGGGTATTATTTTTATTTTCTCCTATCACCTCAAACAATTTTTGACTAGGGAACTTACATTGCTCACTTTGATTGCCTCCATGTAACTCAAGAAATGTTTCATAAGGGGGTTCTAAATTCAGACCATCACCTAGTTCCTGAAAGATGGGTTTAGTAAGTGATGCTACATTTTTATTCATTCTATTATTTTCTACTACCTTAAACAATGTTTCACGAGGGAGAGTTTCTTTAAATTGGATGTCTTATTGGATATTCATAGATGATGCAACTGATATATGTTTATGAAATAATTCCAATGATGTGTGTTTCTTTTAGTCTTAATTAACATGTGTATGAAATGAGATGTTAGGATATTAGATGGGAAACATAAGGTTAGTGATTATGTATGGATAATAGGGTACACAATCCCCATATAGAATACTAAGAGAACTTGTGTCAATCCAAATGAAGCCTCTTCAATAATCATAAAAGGGTCACTAACATTATCAAACTGATATACTATTTTGGTTGCTACTAAGACCAAGGCAAATGTGGATGATGATGTTGAACTTGATCTTAATGCCAAAATGTATTATAAATGTGATTTGGATAATAAATTTGATATTGGTTTGGAAGTTTCCACAAGGAGGGCCTATAGAATTGCATTATCTACAAGTACCTTTTTCACTGGGCATTTGGAAATGATAGATTTGGGATGAAGATTTTTTTAGAAATGAGGAATTTTAAGTAATGAAGAAAAGATAGGTTTTTATCCAATTATGGGTTGTTGATCCTTTTTTGTAAGTGAATGAGTCTAATTATGATTGGAAAAATACTCTTGGTATATCTCCATTTGCCTAATTTAAGACTTAGACATGTTCTATTCCTTAGTAGACAAGGGTTCTTGGAGGTGTAGTAATTGGACCTTCTCATAACATGATTGTTGTTGCACTTTTAGTGGATATTTTTCAATGATAAATGGTTATGGGATGGATACAAAATTATTAAAATTTGAAATCATGTGGGATATTGGGTACATTTGGGCTGCCACATCTACTAAGGTTTGGTTTTGAACAAAAGGTTGAATTGGATGGGATGGTTGTTGTGATTTAATCATGATATCCCTATGGTAAATCAAGGTTTGGACATATCATTTGAACCTCACACACTAATTAAGTTAATATCTTTTAACCTTTTGATACTCATAATATTATTCTATTTGGTACTAGTGAGGTTTGGGAGGATTTTCACCAAAAGGTTGAGTATGTGGACACAATCATGTTTGTTGTGACCAATCGATAAAATATGTATCTCAAAGATTCATTTGTTAAATTTTTAATTTGATTTGAAATCCTAAATTATAAGAATAGAATGGCCACAAATAGGGTGGAATGGTAGATTGGAATGGCCCCAAAAAGATCAAAATAAATATGATTGGCCCTTAAAAGGGTGGAATTAGCTTGGATTGACTATAACATAATGATAGAAATTAAATTAGACTAGATTGGTTGATGTTTTAAAGGAGTTTTTGAAAATTTAAAATATTATATTAAGTTGCTTTATGCAATCAAAAATCTAGTTGGCTTTACAGAAGTTCATTTTAGAATGGTTGCATTAGATTCAGGCTTAAAGTTATTTGAATGCAAAAACAATGTTCAACTTCAAGTTTGCATAATTGATTTGGAAGAAGGTTTGGTTGATTTGTAATTTTCAAATATGGATTCCAAAATTATTTTAACCCAAATTATATTGACTTGAGTTAAAAAATATGGTTGACTCAAGTTTAAATATAAGTTGGATATGGGTAAACCAAAGAGGGTTGGCCCAAGTTGTATTAACTTGAGTTAACAAAGAGGTTGACTCAAGGTGAAATGAGAGGTTGTATATGGGTAAACCAAAATAGGGTTGGCCTAAGTTGGATTGATTTAAGTTAACGTATATGTTGGCTCAAGGTTAAATATGAATTGGATGAGGGTAAACCAAAATAGGGTTGACCCAAGTTGGAGTGACTTGAGTGAATAAATATTTTGACTCAAGGTTAAATGAGAGGTTGGATTTGGAAATTTGGGGAAATGATTTTTTAAAACTGGCTTAATTAGAGATTGTTTGAAGAGGGTTAATCTAACAAAAATTTGGTAACATAATGCTTTGAGAAAGGATGAGACTTGACCCAATAAAATAGGTAAAGCTTCACCTTAGTGTCAAAGTGTCTTATAAAACAATCTTTAGATTTGACACAACTTGTTTCGACTTGGATTTGGTTTGTTTAAAATTAAAACTTGGTTCTAAACATAAACACCACTTGGTATTCAAATGGAGATTTAATACACAAGAACACAAGTCTTACTTTAAACATATCATGTAGATCACACAAAAGGGTAAAGCAAGGCAAAATTCCTTGAACAACTTTTGGGCCTTCCTTGTAAAATTGCTAGTTTACACTCTTAGTTACAGCTTAATATTTTAGAGCACCAACTATGGAGGATCCCACCATTCCCATATCCCAGTAAACCCAGTTTTAATAAATACATGAAAAGTAACTTCATGGCAATAACCACTAATTGTTGCACCAAATTTAAATTGAAAATAGGCTTACTAAAGTTGAAATTTTACACATGGCTCATATAGTGGTCCAAATATATATTTTGATATGTGGGCATAAAAATTATTCATCTAAAATTATTCCAACTAAGTAGCAACACTACCAAAGTTTGGTTCTTCAAAGATGTTATCTAACGGATTAGTGTAGGTTTCCCCTTACCTTCACAAGATTCTCCCTGGGGAATCTTGCTTGGCCTAATAATAACTATCCTCCATTTGTATACTCCATTGAATGCCTAAGGTTAGATAAATTTTGGGATATCAACCCCCAGTCATCATTGTAGATACTTTATTTTATCCACTTTCATGTCTAGCCTATATTTGGAATGAATTTTTGAAATAGCATCCAAATTTAATTGAAAATATCAAATTGGACCTAATTTACCCACACAACTACCAATTTAAATCAAAATCACAATGATACATCCTTGTTTGGGGTAATGGATCATCTTACATCATTTATATTATCTAATTCATCCTTATTATAATCATCCCTTTGCAAGTGTCTTCACAGGAAAATTAAGTGAACACTTAATTGAAAAATAAACATTTCAAACTTTACCTTTCTTCTAATTTCCAATTAATCACCTCGATTAATTATCCTAATCATTCTTCTAATAAGAAATTTCATGGATTTGGAATAACCTATTTTCCTAAAATATAAAATTGAATTATGGCCTCATATAGGTGTAGACATCGAAATCGTGTCTACTCCCTTGGTCATCCTCTTCCCATTCTCTCCCCCTTGGTCCCTCTCGTCCACTTTGACACACCTAACCTATGCCTTATTAATTTAAAATAATCACTTATTTTACATTAATAATTCTTCTCTCTCTCACCCTATGACCCATTTATGACCCCCATTTTATTCTCCCATGCTTATTTAGCCCCTCTCGACCATCTTCCCATGAACCTTGACCCTGGAAGCATGTAAGAATGGGCAGAAGGCTAAAATTAGCCTATGTCCCCATTCTATAACCACCGATGTCGGTCACTATTTGGCCGACGTCGGTGGTTCTGCTGACGTCGGTTACCATTAAAACTGTGTTCTCGACCCGAACATAGGATCCGTTATCCGTTTCTCAATCCGTTTCTCAATCCGTTATCCATTATCCATTTCCCAATCAATTTTACAATCCGTTATGCAACCTTCTTTCAAGACCTTCTCAGATCCACCTTTCGATTAAGAACAATCAGCCAATCTTCACTCAGCCAATCCACTAAAAAAATATCTCTCTCTCTCTCTCTCCTAGACACAGGTACTCTGCTTTAGTGACCTTGCTGGAAGTCTTCTACATCAAACATCTGCAACTAGTCTGCAACACACCATCAGCAATCAATCTACAACCAAGTCTCCTACTCTCTCTTCAGCAGGCAACATGTATGCATTTCTTTTGTGCTTTCATTTTTTTTTGGTTATTGCTTTTAAGTGATATCACCACTTAGATTCAGACTATTAGACCACAGATCAGATTTGACTTCCTCCCGAAAAGGCTGAGAGGCCTTCCCATATCCAAACATACAGTCTATCCATTATCCCTAAAACTCTGCCCAGACCCCTGCACAAACCATTAAGACTCTTTTAGACCATTCTACAGCCCTGAAACTTGTCCAGACCTGACCAAAACTCATCCAAAGACCACATCATTGACCAGACCTCATCCAAAGACTACTGCCCCAACCGACGCTGGTCGCAAAGACCACTGCCCCCACTGATGTCGGCATACTAACCGACGTCGGTAGACCTTGACAACTGATGCCAGCAGAACCACTATCATCGGTGACTATGCAAAGCAGATTGCTACATATTAGGTACACATTTGCTTTTTATTTCCTTCATTTAGTCTTTTATCATTTCTATTTTTGTTAATATTCTAGTTTTAATAGTGGACTATCATCCTCCGAGAAGTCTTTTGTGCTTCTAGGACCAAGCTTTCGCTTGGCAGTCCAATTTCTTGTCATCTAACATTTTTTGTGTTTTAGTCTTTTTCTCTTTCAGGTGTCATCCTCCACAACCAAAGAGGAGTTCCTGCTATCGTCTGATTTTGGTGCGCAAGACTTCATCCAGGTACATACAAGCCTTAGACCATTTGTTTTAGTTTCTCATTTTCCTTTCTTGAATGTGAAAAGCAAAATATTGTTTAGAAACATTCTGGAACGCACAGTGGTACCCTAGGACCTTCCTTGGGTTCTTTTCTTTATGTTCATATAGGGTGCATTAGGTTTCTACTTTTCACCTCTTTCTTCTCTCTCTTCCAAAAGACATCATAAGCAGGATTAAAAAGAACTCTTCTTTCTTTTCTTGCATCATAGACTAGTCAAAAGTCATACTCTTCAACCCTTTCTCCATTTGTCTTCATACGAACTAACATTTTGACTTGGGCTTAAAACACACTGCATTTCATTTCTTCTTGATTGCATACTTAGTCCACACCTAGTAATTAATAACCACATCATGAATTAATCGTAGTCCACTTTATGTTACACAACCAAATCACTTGCACAAATCAAACATCAAAACTCACCTGAGACAAGGCCCGGCTAGGATTTCATCCCCCAGTGGGTACCTTACCCATCCCACAAATCCTACTTGGATTTCATCACCAAGGGGAAAGCCCACTCTATTCTCTGGCAGAGGATAATCTCTAGGGGAAGTATATACTGGCTAAGCAGGCCCAGCTCATCACTGGGTTCGTAAAGTGAGGGGAGCTTGCTCCTTAGCACCAGGCCAAGTACGAAACCTAACACAGACTTTTGAGCATAGAAACAAACCTGAAACCATCCACAGACTACTTCTTCTAGGACCTGTCTCAAAATCCAATCTTTCTACACACATTCTAAGGCATAAGCCAACATGATCCTAATAATTTAATCCTAGGGATTTAACGTTTAGGGTGTGCTTGTGTTCTTTATCTTTTCTATTCTTATCTGCTTGTTTGAGCTTGTGAGAACATTCTTTCTTGCCTTGAATGGTTTTGACACACAGTAAAACCAAGGCTCTTCTTGACCAAGCGAGGCATCAACCACTTCCACCTTCCCCGTCCATAACCAGTCCTATAATGGAGTTCCACTCAGAGACTGAAAGAACTCCTACTCAGCCGACCCCGACCCAAACTCCCATCATCCTTGAAGGGGACCAAGATTTTGAAAGATTCTTGGACCTCAATGTCAAAGTCTTGTAGCATTATCTTGCGTAAAGCCGAACGCGAAACTCCTCGAGCAACCCGATTTATGGGATGCCGACCTCTTTAGTCGAGACTGTGGCCGTATCGATAGCGTCTGTAGTTTAACCTGTAGACACCCAGGATATCACCTCAACCAATGACTAGTCCTTGACCAACCGTCTAAGTGTGGCCTCTCCCTCCATCTCTGGGCCCACTTCCATCGAGGCTTTGGCCCCCTATCAATCGTAACCTATTCAACCAATCTTTACCCCTTTCCAGAATCTGGTTGTCTCTATTCCGCCTACCCTCACCCCTATCAACACCAGGGTGGATAACCATCCATTGGCCCATGTTACCACTATCCAACCTTCTGTGGCAACATCAAGCCTAGCCATGCCTTCTATCCAACCACCCTTAGCCTCCACTTCCATCCCAATGACTAGTTATCAGTATGTTGCACCCTTACAAGCACAACCGACTACGTTGTATACCTCCTCTAGCCTCTTTCAAGTGCCCTACAACCTAGGGGGAACTCCACCCACCAATCTGTCAGTAGACATCATCAAAATGCTGATGGACAAGATGTCTAGCCTAGAGACCTCTGTTTCTAGTTCACACAATACCCTCTCATATGAGCAAATTTGCAACGAACCCATTCATCCCTCCATCCCGATCAGGCCGTATCCCAATCAGTGGGAACTTCTTAAATTTACTCGCTTATAGAGTAAGGAAGACCTGCAACAACATCTACGGGCATTCAAACATGCCTATTATCTCATTACACATGATGATGCATTACTTTTATGCACGTTTCCTATGTCACTCTCTGGTGCTACTCTTGACTGGTATAGTTCCCTTGCCATCCATTCTCTCTTCACATTCACCCTGCTAGCACAACTCTTCCTTGATCATTTCTCCATCAACATCACCAAAAAGGTCTCAATCACAGACCTCTATTCTATTTGGCAGTTCGAGGATGAATCCATAGCCGATTTCATTGCTCGCTGGAGAGGCCTCATTAATCAGCTCTCATTTTTCTTACCCCAACTTGAACTTATCAAACTTTTCTCTCAAGCCTGTGCCAAGTATATTTCTTCTACCTTATGGGTTCAGAACTTCCGCACCTTTGACGAAGCCTTCACGATGGCCCGTAAGCTTGAATTATGTGCCATCAAGGAGAACAAAGTCAAGTTGCAGAGTAAGAATCCCAACTCCAAGACCAATGACTCCTCTTCTTCTAAACCATCTTCATCTAATCCTAAGTCTAAGGCATCAACAAACGCTGTAGTCATTAGACCTTCATCATCTTTGCCTTCAACCAACCAGCCCGAGTCACCCATGTCCCAAAGCATCACCCACCAATTCTAGCAGAGATACGTTCAATGATAGTATACTCCACTTGGAGAGTCATACGCGTCTGTGCTAGAAAAACTTGTCAAATAGGGGGCTCTCAATCTCCCCCAAATCTGACCACCTCCACAATTTGATCCCTCACAAACCATCCCTGCGTGGTATAGGGAAAAAGACTTTTACAACTACCATCATGTTAAAGGCCATGACATGGGCAACTGCAAGACCCTTAAAAACATCATCCAAGACATGCTAGAAAAGGGTGACCTCATCCTCAACAATCCCAATGCACCACCTAATCAGGGCATCGACATCTTTAAGCAACCATTCCCCAATCATCCTCTGACCCAAAATAATGTCCAGACCATGACTGATGACACTCACGAACATAATGTACGAACAGTCAATATGGTCTCGCCCTTCATCCCCAACCAACCTCTTTCACAAACTCAAGAGGTTAGTCCACCCATCAGTCATTACATGTAGATGAACCCCCTTCTCTGATTAGTTCTCTGTCAACCTCTCTTATATTGGAGGACACCTCGACCATACCGGCACCACCGGTCTCACCATCCTTCTTCTTGCTACCTATGGAGGACCCGACCCTTCCTACTCCTCAACCGAAAGTGGAGGGTGCAATCATCCCTGCCCTTTACCCTCTTGAGGAGCCTCATTCTTTGGTTTCTTCTCCACCCAAGGAAGAACCTGTCTCTCCTCTGTCTCCAACCAAAGATGAACCTGTCACGACTTCATCATGCCTCGGGTCTGAGACTGCTACACCAGTCTCATCTTCGGCCCCACAACCGTCAACATCTTCTCAAGGACCCAAGCCTCATCCAACATCTTCTCAAACATTTTCCTGATTAGTGGAGAAAATTGGACTTCTCCCTTCAAGGAAAGTGGAGCATCAGGTATTGTGGGAGCGTCTCAAAGCTCTTCAACATGCCCGTGCCCTCTCATCTCATACTACCAATCCTCCCATGGAAAAATCTCTCGAGACTCTCAACAAAAACTAGACTTCCACTTCTAGACTGTCTAAACCTCAACCAACCACATCAAGACTAAAAACCTCATCTATCCCATCAAAACCTATCAAGTCACTCGGTGTTTGCCCCATCCACAAGTGAAGGTGGACTTAGACTAGACCCTGACCAATAGTAGTCTTCAAACTAGATCAAAGAAGATTGCTAAACCATAGAGGTAAACTCCTCCTCCCCCATCACCATTGCCCTCTATTTTGGGCCCTCATCCTTTGACCTTGATCAAAATCCTCCCCACTCCAACCTCTAATCAAAACCAGTTGCCTCCGCTGCTTCCTTTGCCTACCTCCAGCCTATCCTCTCCAAAAATTTTGGCACCTCTCACGAAGAAAGTGTCGTCTTCCCTTGCCGCCGCACCATCAACCTAGAAGATGGTACAAAAGCCTCCTTCAACACCACCTAAGCAAAAGTCACCAGCATCTCACACATCAACTAGCATGGACCCTTTAGTAGGCTCATACTCTTTGATATTTCACCGACTTTTGTAGACTTCCAGCATAACCCTTCCGCCCATCAGGCCCTTCCAACCTCTCAGGTCTAAGCCCTCCTAGTTTGATGATACGAAGATTTGGCTATATCATCGTATGCCAGGACATGATACCAAGACTTGTTGTGCCCTCAAGGCTGTCATTCGCCGCTATATGGAGAAAGACATTCTTCTTCTTAAGGACACCATCGACTGACCCCTGACACCTTCCCACATTCCTCCAACCTCTTCAACCACATCAACATCTCATCAGCAGGCCATGACTCCTTCATCTCCTTCACCTCCTATCTTCAAAATCAATGCCATTCACATAACCACTAGGTCACAAAAGGACAAGGCAAAAGAAAAAGCTGCCATTCCTTGGACCTATCCTTTCATCCATTCACTGTTTCATCTCGCAGCTTTCTAACCACTGTCAACCTTTTCATCATCTCCTTAAGAAGGATGTCTCCTTTAAATGGGATAAGAACTGTCAAGAGGCTTTTGAAGCCCTCAAACACTATCTAGTCTCTCCACTAGTTCTCATTCCACCTAAAGATGACCAACCCTTCTACTTTTACATCTCTACCACTAACCATTCTTTAGGTGCCATGATCATGCACCGAGACGAGCATCACCATGAGCAAGTGGTCTACTATATCAGCCAAACACTGGTCGACTATGAAACTCAGTATACTCATACCGAGAAACTCTGTTTGGCATTAGTCTTTGCCGCTACCAAGCTCCACCACTATCTTTTCAACCACAAAACCTTTGTCATCACTCACACCAACCCTCTTAAATATATGCACTCCAAGCCATATCAAAATCAACGTATGGCTCAATGGCTCATGCTGCTTGCTGAGTTCGACCTCAAATTCATCCAGCAGAAATCTATCAAGGGGCAAACCATTGTTGACCAACTAGGAGATGCCCCTCTTCCCAAAAATCAACCTTCTCAGTGTGAGTTTCCTGATGAATCTATCGCCATGCTTTCCACCAACGACACCATCTATCAAATGACCATGTTCTTTGACGGCTCTAAATGTCAACTCGGTGGAGGTGCAGGAGTTATTCTCATCCCACTTGAAGGGGAGCCCATGCCTTTGTCTTTCAAGCTTGACTTTGATTGTACCAATAATATGGCTGAATACGAAGCCTTAATTTTGGGACTTCAAACCGCCCTTTCTCTCAGCATCAAGTCCATCAACATCTTCGGTGACTCACAACTTATCGTCAATCAGGTCAACGGTTCATACCTCTATAAAAATGAAATTTTGCAAAGGTACAAAAATCATGTTGACACTCTTTTGGCCTCTTTCGACCATTACCTCTTGCAGACTGTTCCTCGATCCATGAATAAGTTTGCTGACACCATGGCCTCTCTCGCCTCGCATATCCCATCTTCGTCAACTTCATCTAGACTTTTTGTCACGGTGCATCGTGTGCTGCTGCCTTCATAAATTTCTTCTAACATCAACCATGTCAACACCATAGACTCTAGCCCATGAGATGACTGGTATAAGCAACTTGTGGACTACTTATCTCATTCTACCATTCCTCCCAATCTCTCTAGCAATGTGCGATGAGCTTTCATCAAGCGCACAGCTCGCTATGCCATGCTAGGGGGTCTTCTCTATAAGCGAGGCTTTGACGGCCTCCTTCTTCACTGTCTAACCTCCACTTAAGCATCTCATGCTATTACCCAGGTCCATGATGGGATTTGTGGAAGACACTTTAGTGGTAATTCGGTTGCCAAGCACATCCTTCGCCTGGGTTATTTTTGGCCCACCCTTCATCAAGACTGTAGTGACTATGTTCAATGTTGCATCAAGTGTCAACAGCATGCTAACATGCTTCATCTCCCTAGCCATGCCTTACAAGTTGCACAGGATTTCTAGGCTTTTTCTCAGTGGGGCTTAGATCTCATCGGTGAGATTAACCCTCACTCATCTATTCGTCATCAGTCCATCATCACTGCCACTGAGTATTTCACTAAATGGGTGGAAGCCATTCCTCTCATCTCCATAAAATCTGACAAGATTGTCGACTTCATCAGCACCCACATCATCTGTCATTTCAGTGTCCCTCACTAAATCATCACTGATAACAGCAAGTCATTCAAAAACAAAACCATCCAAAAACTCTGTGACTCATTTGGCATTAAGCTCAGCTTCTCTTCGCCTTACTACCCACAAGCAAATGGGCAGGCCGAGGCTTCCAACAAAATCTTCACTAAAATTCTCATGAAGGTGGTCAATGACACTAGAAGGAATTGGCATATTCACATTCCCTTCGCTTTGTGGGCCTACCGCACTAGCATTTGAACCTCCACGGGTGCTACCCCTTTCTCTCTAGTGTATGAAACAGAGGCTGTCCTACCTCTCAAAGTATAGATCCTGTCTCTTCGCATCTCTCTGCATGACATTCTTTCTAACGATGACTTTCATCAAGATCAATTAGCTCAACTTGAGTTACTCGATGAACGTCATCTTGTTGCCCTCAACCATCTACATGCCTATTAGAATCGCATCAAATGAGCCTATAACAGGAATCTGCGAGAATGAGATTTCAACATTGGAGACCTCATCCTCAAAGAGAACCAACACGTGACCAATATGTAACGGAGTAAATGAGGCAAATTTTCTCCTAATTGGCTCGGACCTTACATCATCATGCATAAGTATGGATCAGGGACTTATCGTCTGTCTTCTCTTGAAGGCCGACCAGAACCAGAGCCTCTTAATGCCTTGCATCTGTGACCATTCTACTGTTAGTCGAGTACTTGCTCACTTGACATTTAACTTGAGCTCATCCCTTGAGCAATCCCCATCCTCTTAATCCTCATTCCTTTCAACCCTATTCCCCTTAACAAATCCTATATAACCCTTTTATAACGTATGGATGCTTTGTCCTACTAAAAGGGAGCCCTTGAAATTCTATAGTCTTGTCCATGACTCAAATTTCTGTCAAAAAACAAATACATCAAGATGTCAAAACATATCCAAGGTCATAAAATCAAATAGTAGACTGCTCCCTCGAAGGACAGCTGTACTATCATTGCTGTAGCTAATAGACTGCTCCCTTAAAGGACAGCTATTCAAAGCCCTCATATACATATAAAGCAAAAATATAGACCACTCCCTCGAAGGATGGCTGTGACTAAATCTTGCTACAAACAACACTTTTCTTAGAAGCTTCCCGCATCGATCAGCTTCACAAATGACCACAAAGCAAAATGACATCTCTATGTAGACTTCTCGCATTGATCAGTCTGCACCAAAAAAAAAAAGAAAAAAAAGGGTCATGGACTTGGCTTATACTTGTCTCAGGGTCTCCTATAAAAAGGGGCAATGTTATCTCTACTCTAAAATGGGTTACCCTCTTCTCCCATATCACATCACCTACTCCAGGGATTTTGAGCTCATTTTAAATATCAAAGTGATTCGATTACCTCTCTAACACAATCAATGGTCAACGACGTAATGCATGAATGGGGATTTTGTTCTAACAACCCCTATCCATGCCATCATTTTGGTCCTTGTCAATGAAAGAGCAATATGCCTTTCCCTCTTTTTTACACTTTGGTCACATTCAACCAAACCAACCCAAACATTTTCAGACTACCAACATGACATAGTCCATTTCACATAGTTTCTATGGACACCAATACACATGGAAACTATCGACCACTCCATTTATGTTAAGCATAAACCATTACTTGTTGAAGCATACATAGACCTCAATTCATTTTTAGGATACATTAATCACGACTATGGAAACTTGCTAGGGATGAAAGATCCCTCAACCAATGTTACAGAATACACCATCACACCATTTGGAACAGGCTGTAGCATCATCTTATCCTCATCATTTCAACACATGACCACACCAATCATCACCCATTTTGTCTCTTCATCTGAACTACATTGGTCTGAGGCCCTAAGACCAGGGCTATGTATGCAGCACTCAGATGACATGACGTCCTTTGGGGTTAGCTCGACTACCCTCATTTATTCATCTCCCTGATGGACAAACTATCCTCCTTTTGACCATGACTTGACCCCGACCAGACCATCGACCACTTTGACCCTCTTTCTCCCTTTTAGGGAGAACTACATTGGCTTGAGGCCCTTCACACAAGGGCTATGTAGGCAAAACTCAAATCACACGATGTCTTCTGAGGTTAGCTCAGCCACATTCTTTCATCTATCCATCCACATCGAACAATGACCATGGAGATCATGCCTATCTCTTCCGACCCTCACCACTTCCAAGATGACTTCGCCTTGGTTGTTTTTTCATGTATGCTACCCCACGATTGGTTAGCAAAATTATGCGCAAACTATTTTTGACCTTCACAAGTATAGGATCGCAAGCACGTTGATCCCCACTACTTGTGACATTTTCATGTTTTCTAGGAGCACTTCCTGAGCCTGGGATACCTGGAACATGATGACCATTGGAGCTACAACTTAGATTGAATAACCCGTTCAACTACGACTAATGCTAGGGCTTGGTTACTTCAATTTTGGCACTCCTTGACCCTTGACCTACGATAATTTGACTTGACCATCTCGTGAAGTGGTATGCACACAATCAAAACTATTGTAGCATTCACACTCACCATTTTTCATCCACTCTCTATCAAATCAACACTCGATTCCAGGTTCCCTTCCCTCGACTCCTACTTTGAGGGGGAATACCTCATCCCACTTGGGGCAATCAACTCCTATTTTTGTCTTGCAGTTCATCAAGAACAACCAACAAGACAAAAAGGGGAAAATGTAGACACTGAAATTGTGTCTACTCCCTTGGTCATCCTCTTCCCATTCTCTCCCCCTTGGTCCCTCTCATCCACTTTGACACACCTAACCTATGTCTTATTAATTTAAAATAATCACTTATTTTACATTAATAATTCTTCTCTCTCTCACCCTATGACCCATTTATGACCCCCATTTTATTCTCCCATGCCTATTTAGCCCCTCTCAACCGTCTTCCCATGAACCTTGACCCTAGTAGCATGTAAGAATGGGCAGAAGGCTAAAATTAGCCTCTATCCCCATTCTATAGTCACCAACGTCAGTCACTATTCAGCCGACATCGGCGGTTTTGTCGACGTCGGTTACCATTAAAAATGCATTCTCGACCCAAACGCAGGATCCATTATCTATTTCTCAATCCGTTTCTCAATCTGTTATCCGTTATCCATTTCCCAATCAGTTTTCCAATCCATTATCTGACCTTCTTTCAAGACCTTCTCAGATCCACCTTTCGATTAAGAACAATTAGCCAATCTTCACTCAACCAATCCACTAAAAATATCTCTCTCTCTCTCTCCCAAACATAGGTCCTCTACTTCAGTGACCTTGCTAAAAGTCTTCTACATCGAACATCTACAACCAGTCCGCAACATACCATTAGTAATCAATTTGCAACCAAGTCTCCTACTCTCTCTTCATCAGGCAACAGGTATGCATTTCTTTTGTGCTTTCATTTGTTTTTTGGTTATTGCTTTTAAGTGATATCACCACTCAAATTCAAACTATCAGACCACAGACCAGATTTGAATTCCTCCTGAAAAGGCTAAGAGGCCTTCCCATATCCAAACATACAGTTTGTCCATTATCCCTACAACTTTGCCCAGACCCCTGCACAAACCATTAAGACTCTTTTAGACCATTCTACAACCCTGAAACCTATCCAGACTCGACCAAAACTCATCCAAAGACCACAACACTGACCAGACCTTGTCCAAAGACTATTGCCCCGACTGACGCCGGCCGAAGAGACCACTGCCCTCATTGATGTCGGCATACTAACCGACATCGGCAGACCTTGACAACCGACGCCGGTAGAACCACCATCGTCAGCGACTATGTAAAGTAGATTACTGCATATCAAGTACACATTTGCTTTTTATTTCCTTCATTTAGTCTTTTATCATTTCTATTTCTGTCAATATTTTATTTTTAATAGTGGACTATCATCCTTCGAGAAGTCTTTTGCGCTTTTAGGACCAAGCTTTCTCTTGGCAGTCCACTTTCTTGTCATCTAACATTTTTCGTGTTTTAGTCTTTTTCTCTTTCAGGTGTCATCCTCCACAACCAAAGAGGAGTTCCTGCTATCATTTGATTTTGGTGTGCAAGACTTCATCCAGGTACATACAAGCCTTAAACCATTTGTTTTAGTTTCTCATTTTCCTTTCTTGAATGTGAAAAGCAAAATCTTGTTTAGAAACATTCTGGCACACTCGATGGGACCCTAAGGCCTTCCTTGGGTTCTTTTCTTTCTATTCATATAGGGTGCATTAGGTTTCTACTTTTCACCTCTTTCTTCTCTCTCTTCTAAAAGACATCATAAGCAGGATAAAAAAGAACTCTTCTTTCTTTTCTTGCATCATAGACTAGTCAAAAGTCATACTCTTCAACCCTTTCTCCATTTGTCTTCATACGAACTAACATTTTGACTTGGGCTTAAAACACACTGCATTTCATTTCTTCTTGATTGCATACTTAGTCCACACCTAGTAATTAATAACCATATCATGAATTAATCGTAGTCCACTTTATGTTACACAACCAAATCACTTGCACAAATCAAACATCAAAACTCACCTGAGACAAGGCCCGACAAGGATTTCATCCCCCAGCGGATACCTTACCCGTCCCGACAATCCTACTTGGATTTCATCACCAAGGGGAAAGCCCACTCTGTTCTCTGGCAGAGGATAATCTCTAAGGGAAGTATATACTGGCTAAGCAGGCCCAGCTCATCACTGGGTTCATGAAGTGAGGGGAGCTTGCTCCTTAGCACCAGGCCAAGTACATAACCTAACACAAACTTTTGAGCATGGAAACAAACCCAAAACCATCCATAGACTACTTCTTCTAGGACCCATCTCAAAATCCAATCTTCCTACACACATTCTAAGGCATAAGCCAACACGATCCTAATAATTTATTCCTAGGGATTTAACGTTTAGGGTCTGCTTGTGTTCTTTATCTTTTCTATTCTTATCTGCTTGTTTGAGCTTGTGAGGATGTTCTTTCTTGCCTTGAATGGTTTTGACATGCTGTCAAACCAAGGCTCTTCTTGACCAAGCGAGGCATCAACTGCTTCCGCCTTCCCCGTCCATAACCAGTCCTATAATGGAGTTCCACTCGGAGACTGAAAGAACTCCTACTCGACCGACCCCGACCCAGACTCCCATCATCCCTGAAGGGGACCAAGATTTTGAAAGATTCTTGGACCTCAATGTCAAAGCCTTGCAACATTATCTCATGCGAAGCCAAATGTGAAACTCCTTGGGTAACCCGATTTATGGGATGCCGACCTCTTTAGTCAAGACTGTGGCCATATCGACAGCATCCGTAGTTCAACCTGTAGACACCCAGGCTATCACCTTGACCAATGACCAGCCCTTGACCAACCGTCTAAGTGTGGCCTCTCCCTCCATCTCTGGGCCCACTTCCATCAGGGCTTTGGCCCCCTATCAATTGCAGCCTATTCAACCAATCTCTACCCCTTTCCAGAATTTGATTATCTCTATTCTGCCTACCCTCACCCCTATCAACACCAGGGTGGCTACCCATCCATTGGCCCATGTTACCACTATCCAACCTTCTGTGGCAACATCGAGCCTAGCCATGCCTTCTACCCAACCACCCTTAGCCTCCACTTCCATCCCAACGACTAGTTATCAGTATGTTGCGCCCTTACAAGCACAACCTACTACGTCGTATACCTCCTCTAGCCTCTTTCAAGTGCCCTACAACCTAGGGGGTGCTCCACCCACCAATCTGTCAGTAGACATCATCAAAATGCTGGCAGACAAGATGTCTTTCCTAGAGACCTCTGTTTCTGGTTCACGCAATACCCTCTCATATGAGCAAATTTGCAATGAACCCACTCATCCCTCCATCCTGATCAAGCCGTATCCCAGTTAGTGGGAACTTCCTAAATTTACTCGCTTCTAGAGTAAGGAAGACTTGCAACACCATCTACGAGCATTCAGACATGCCTGTTATCTCATTACACACGATGATGCATTACTTTTACACACATTTCCTATGTCACTCTCCAGTGCTACTCTTGACTGGTATAGCTCCCTTGCCAGCCATTCTCTCTTCACATTCACCCAGTTGGCACAACTCTTCCTTGATCATTTCTCCATCAACATCACCAAAAAGGTCTCAATCATAGACCTCTATTCTATCTAGCAGTTTGAGGATGAATCCATAGCTGATTTCATTGCTCGCTGGAGAGGCCTCATCAATCAGCTGTCATTTTCCTTACCCCAACCCAAACTTATCAAACTTTTCTCGCAAGCCTGTGCCAAGCATATTTATTCTACCTTGTGGGTTCAGACCTTCCGCACCTTTGATGAAGCCTTCACGATGGCCCACAAGCTTGAATTACGTGCCATCAAGGAGAACAAAGTCAAGTTGCGGAGTAAGAATCCCAACTCCAAGACCAATGACTCCTCTTCTTCTAAACCATCTTAATCTAATCTTAAGTCTAAGGCATCAACAAATGCTATAGTCGTTAGACCTTCATCATCTTCACCTTCAACCAACCAACCCAAGCCACCCATGTCCCAAATCATCACCCACCAATTCCAGCAAAGATACGTGCAGTGACAATATACTCCACTTGGAGAGTCATACACATCTGTGCTAGAAAAACTTGTCAAATAGGGGGTTCTCAATCTCCCCCAAATCTAACCACCTCCACAATTTGATCCCTCATGCGTCATCCCTGTGTGGTATAGGGAAAATGACTTCTACAACTACCACCATGTTAAAGGCCATGACACGGGCAACTGCAAGACCCTTAAAAACATCATCAAAGACATGCTGGAAAAGGGTGACCTCATCCTCAACAATCCCAATGTGCCACCCAATCAGGGCATTAACATCTTCAAGCAACCATTCCCTAATAATCCTCTGACCTAAAATAATGTCCAGAGCATGACTGACGACACTCACGAACATAATGTATGAACAGTCAATATGGTCTCACCCTTCATCCCCGACCAACCTCTTTCACAAACTCAAGAGGTTAGTCCACCCATCAGTCCATTACATGTGGATGAACCCCCTTCTCTAGTTAGTTCTCCGTCAACCTCTCTTATATTGGAGGATGCCTCGACCATACCGGCACCACCAGTCTCACCATCCTTCTTCTTGCTATCTATGGAGGACCTGACCCTTCCTACTCAACTACAAGTGGAGGGCGCAATCATCCCTGGCCTTTACCCTCTTGAGGAGCATCATTCTTCGGTTTCTTCTCCACCCAGGGAAGAACCTGTCTCTCCTCCGTCTCCAACCAAAGACGAACCTGTCATGACTTCATCATGCCTCAGGTCTGAGACCGCTACACCAGTCTCATCTTCGGCCCCACAACTATCAACATCTTCTCAAGGACCCAAGCTTCATCCAACATCTTCTCAACCATTTTCTCGATTAGTGGAGAAAATCAGACTTCTCCCTTCAAGGAAAGTGGCATAAGGTATTGTGGGAGTGTCTCGAAGCTCTTCAACATGCCCGTGCCCTCTCATCTCATACTGCCAATCCTCCCATGGCAGAATCACCCGAGACTCTCAACAAAAACTAGACTTCCACATCAAGACCAAAAACCTCATCTTCCCATCAAAACCTATCAAGTCACTCGGCGTTCGCCCTGTCTCTAGCCTCACTCATCCGCAAGTGAAGGTGGACTTAGACCAGACCCTGACCAATAGTAGTCTTCAAACTAGATCAAAGAAGACTACTAAACCATAGAGGCAAACTCCTCCTCCCCCGTCACCATTGCCCTCTATTTTGGGCCCTCATCCTTCGACCTTGATCAAAATCCTCCCCACTCTAACCTCTAATCAAAACTAGTTGCCTCCACTGCTTCCTTTGCCTACCTCCAGCCTATCCTTTCCAAAATTTTTGGCACCTCTCATGAAGAAAGTGTCGTCTTCCCTTGCCGCCGCACCATTAACCCAGAAGATGGTACGAAAGCCTCCTCCAACACCACCCAAGCAAAAGTCACTAGCATCTCACACATCAACTAGCATGGACCCTTTAGTAGGCTCATACTCTTTGATATTGCACTGACTTTTGTAGACTTCTAGCATAACCCTTCTACCCATCAGGCCCTTCCAACCTCTCAGGTCTAAGCCCTCCTAGTTTGATGATATGAAGATTTTCCTATATCATCATACACCAGGACATGATACCGAGACTTGGTATGCCCTCAAGGCTGTCATTTGCCGCTACATGGAGAAAGACATTCTTCTTCTTGAGGACACCATCGAATGACCACCGACACCTTCCCACATTCCTCCAACCTCTTCAACCACATCAACATCTCATCAACAGGCCATGACTCCTTCATCTCCTTCACCTCCTATCTTTGAAATCAATGCCATTCACATAACCACTAGGTCACAAAAGGACAAGAAAAAAGAAAAAGCTGCCATTCCTTGGACCTATCCTTTCGTCCAGCCACCTCAACCACCAAAACCTAAGATTTCTATCCTTGGCACATCTCAACCCTCTTCTTCTTCCTCTTCAGGGGCGATTCATGACTCCATGTTAAAATAACTTCACCAGATGCCTGTGAAGATGTCCCTTTATGACCTCATCCAAACCTCACCCTAGCATCGTCAGGCCCTCATCCAAGCCTTGCAGTCAGTGGAGGTCCAACCCGAGGACCCCCAACCACTCACTGCCCTAGTCCACTCTTTATCCCCCATCACCTCCATCACTTTTAGTGATTCTGAGATTCTTACATCTAACATGAAAGATCAGGACGCTGCTCTCTTCATCACTGCCTATGTTGATCGAACCCGCATCAAGCGTGTTATGATTAACAGAGGCGCCAACATCAACATTATCTCCACCCACGCCTTTGATCAGTTGACCCTCCCCAAGAATTGTGTATCCAAAACTGATGCAATCTTGCGATCCTTCAATGACACTCTACCACAACCATTGGCACAGTCGTCCTTCACATTTGCGTTGGCCCATGCACAGTCCCAGAGCTCTTCTATATCATCGAAAGAGAGTTTCAATATAACATGTTATTAGGTCGACCTTGGATCCGTGCCATGGCTTGTGTTCCCTCTACCCTACATTGTTGTGTGAAATTCAAACATGATGGCCAAGTCCACATTATTCCCGCTAACCCATCACCTTTCAAAACTTGTAACACAACCTATCAGCCAAATGACATCCTCATTCCTATCAAGCCATCAACCCCGGTGCCGCCTCCATCCATGAAAGCTTCAACCAGTTCACAACCAGTGGTTTCCCTCACCCCTCCTCTTCAAGTGGTAACCAAAGATCCCATGGAAGACATCTTCCAACATCTTTCACTTGGGGAATATCACTTGTTGACTTTAGACATGTTCCAAACTCCGCAAGAGTATGGCCACCTTCACCATAGCCCTAGTTACGATCACCAGATCGAGATGGTCATGCCTTTTGGTCCTCCTAACCTCCGAACCAACCTTGTCTATGGGGGGCTCAATCAAGCTCCTAATGATGGCAATCCTCTCTCTTCACCGCAACCATTCACATCAAACTTCTCATTTCTTGGCAACCCCACCTTTGCACACACTTACCTTTACAGGAGTACATGGAAGGGTTTTGGTTTCGGACGCTATGAGCAAGGCTCCCATCAACCCATCGAGCCTCTCAATGATAAAAATGCCAAGAAATGATATGGCCTAGGATACCATGACCCTACTCAGGCCTCTGCAGATCTCTATCCTGAGCCCACCAATGACCAATCTCCTCCAAGCTCGCCCATTCTTCCCCCTTCACCTACGGAGTCGGTGGTTTCCATCCCTTCTAGTTTTTTTTTGCATAAACACCATCCGCTTGGAACCCCTGACCTATCAGCTAAATGGGGTGTCCAGGTCTCTCCCTCTCATTTATCCCTCCATGATAGAGGATGAGTCAGCGACCATTCACACTATCTGCTGCATAGACGATGACACCATTCTTTCCTACATGGGCACCGATGACTCTTTCATCTAGTGTTCCCTCCCTTTCGAGACCCAAGTTATGTTAAATGAATCAACCATTGACATCAACCTCCCTTATTCTAATGTTCCTCACATCTTAAAGATTGGCCAATCTTTAGATGCTCAGGAGCAACTAGACTACACCCAGTTCCTCTCAGACCATAGCAAGGCTTTTGCCTGGACCTACAGTGACATGCCTGGCATCAACCCCACCATTGCTACCCATAACATCATCACCAAACCAGAGGCTAAGCCTATTAAGCAAAATCTTTGAAAGATGCATCCTCGCATCGCACTCCTTGTTAAAGAGGAGCTTTAGCGCCTTCTCTCTGTCTCTTTCATCCAACCCATCGATTATCTATAGTGGGTCTCTAACATCGTCCCTATCACCAAGGCGACTGGGGGGATCCAAATCTACATAGACTATCATGAGCCTAACCTAGCCTGTCCCAAAGATGACTTTCCTCTTCCCAACATTGACCAACTTGTTAATCTCACAGCCGGCCATGAGATGTTATCTCTCATGGATGGGTTTTCAGGATACAATCAGATCCTGATTGCACTGAAAGATCATCACAAGACTACCTTTATCACCCCCTGGGGGACTTTCTGCTATCGGGTCATGCCTTTTGGCTTAAAGAATGTAGGTGCCACATATCAGCGTGCCATGACCTACATTTTCCATGATCTCCTCCACAAAATCATGGAGGACTATGTGGATGACCTGCTCAGCAAGTCCAAGCTTCACCACGACCATCTGACCATTCTTAAAATCATCTTCTCTCGCCTTCTTCAATACAATGTCTACCTTAACCCCAAGAAATGCATCTTTGGGGTCCTCTTCGATAAGCTCCTGGGTTTCATCATTTCTTTCTGTGGCATCGAGATAAATCCTACTAAAATCTGTGCTATCCTCGAGATGCCACCTCTGACCAATCTCAAGCAGCTTCGCAGTCTACAAGGGAAGCTCCAGTCCATTCGCCATTTCATCTCGCAGCTTTCTGACCACTGCCAACCTTTTCATCATCTCCTTAAGAAGGACATCTCCTTTAAATGGGATAAGAACTGTCAAGAGGCTTTTAAAGCCCTCAAATGCTATCTGGTCTCTCCACCAGCCTCATTCCACCTAAAGATGACCAACCCTTCTACCTTTACATCTCTGCCACCAACCATTCGTTAGGTGCCATGATCACGCATCGAGACGAGCATCACCGTGAGCAAGCAGTCTACTATATCAGCCAAACACTAGTCAACTATGAAACTTGGTATACTCATACCGAGAAACTCTGTTTAGCGTTAGTCTTTGCTACTACCAAGCTCTGCCACTATCTTCTCAACCACAAAACCTTTGTCATCACTCACACCGACCCTCTTAAGTATATGCACTCCAAGCCATATCAAAATCAACGTATGGCTCAGTGGCTCATGCTGCTTGATGAGTTCGACCTCGAATTCATCCAACAAAAATCTATCAAAGGGCTAACCATCACTGACCAACTAGCAGATGCCCCTCTTCTTGACAATCAACCTTCTCAGTGTGAGTTTCCTGATGAATCTATCACCACGCTTTCCACTAACGACATCGTCTATCAAATGACCATGTTCTTCGACGGCTCCAAATGTCAACTCGGTGGAGGTGTGGGAGTTATTCTCATCCCACTTGAAGGGGAGCCCATGCCTTTGTCTTTCAAGCTCAACTTTGATTGTACCAATAATATGCCTGAATACGAAGCCTTAATTTTGGGACTTCAAACTATCCTTTCTCTCAGCATCAAGTCCATCAACATCTTGGTGACTCGTAGCTTATTGTTAATCAGGTTAATGGTTCATACCTCTGTAAAAATGAAATTTTGCAAATGTACAAAAATTGTATTGACACTCTTTTGGCCTCTTTCGACCATTACCTCTTGCAGACTGTTCCTCGATCCATGAATAAGTTTGCTGACACCATGGCCTCTCTCGCCTCACATATCCCATCTTCGTCATCTTCATCTAGACTTTTTGTCATGGTGCATCGTGTGTCGCTACCTTCATACATTTCTTCTAACATCAACCATGTCAACACCATAGACTCTAGCCCACGAGATGACTGGTATAAGAAACTTGTGGACTACTTATCTCATTCTACCATTCCTCCCAATCTCTCTAGTAATGTGCAATGAGCTTTCATCAAGTGCACAGCTTGCTATACCATGTTAGGAGGTCTTCTCTATAAGCGAGGCTTTGACGGCCTCCTTATTCACTGTCTAACCTCCACTAAAGCATCTCATACTATTACACAGGTCCACGATGGGATTTGTGGCAGACACTTTAGTGGTAATTCGGTTGCCAAGCGCATCCTTCGCCTGGATTATTTTTGGCCCACCCTTCATTAAGACTGTAGCGACTATGTTCGGTGTTGCATCAAGTGTCAGTAGCATGCTAACATGCTTCATCTCCCTAGCCATGCCTTACAAGTCACTCAAGATTTCTAGCATTTTTCTCAGTGGGGCTTAGATCTCATCGGTGAGATTAACCCTCACTCGTCTCTTTGTCATCAGTCCATCATCACTGCCACTGAGTATTTCACTAAATGGGTGGAAGCCATTCCTCTCATCTCCACAAAAGTCGACAAGATTGTCGACATCATTAGCACCCACATCATATATCATTTCGGTGTCCCTCACAAAATTATCACCGATAACGACAAGTCATTCAAAAACAAAACTGTCTAAAAACTCTGTGACTCATTTGGCATCAAGCTCAACTTCTCTTCGCCTTACTACCCATAAGCAAATGGGCAGGCTGAGGCTTCCAACAAAATCTTGACTAAAATTCTCATGAAGGTGGTCAATGACACTAGAAGGGATTGGCATATTCACATTCCCTTCGCTTTGTGGGCCTACCACACTAGCATCCGAACCTCCACGGGTGCTACCCCTTTCTGTCTAGTGTATGGAAAAGAGGCTGTCCTACCTCTCGAAGTATAGATCTCATCTCTTTGCATCTCTCTGCATGACATTCTTTCTAACGATGACTTTCATCAAGATCGATTAGCTCAACTTGAGTTACTCGATGAACATCGTCTTGCTGCCCTCAACCATCTCCATGTCTATCAGAATCGCATCAAACGAGCCTATAACAAGAATCTACGAGATCAAGATTTCAACATCGGAGACCTCATCCTCAAAGAGAACCAACACATGACCAATATGGAACGGAGTAAATGAGGCAAATTTTGTCCTAATTGGCTCAAACCTTACATCATCACACACAAGTATGGATCAGGGACTTATCATCTGTCTTCTCTTGAAGGCCAACTAGAACCTGAGCCTCTTAATGCCTTTCATCTGCGACCATTCTAATGTTAGTCGAGTACTCGCTCACTTGACATTTAACTTGAGCTCATCCCTTGAGCAATCCCCTTCCTCTTAATCCTCATTCCTTTCAACCCTATTCCCCTTAACAAATCCTATGTAACCTTTTTATAACGTATGGATGCTTTGTCCTACTAAAAGGGAGCCCTTGAACTTCTATAGTCTTGTCCATGACTCAAATTTTTGTCAAAAAAATACATCAAGATGTCAAAACATATCCAAGGTCATAAAATCAAAAAGCAGACTGCTCCCTCGAAGGACAATTGTACTATCATTGCTGTAGCTAATAGACTGCTCCCTCGAAGGATAGCTATTCAAAGCCCTCATATACATATAAAGCAAAAATATAGACCACTCCCTTGAAGGATGGCTGTGACTAAATATTGCTACAAACAACACTTTTCTTAGAAGCTTCCCGCATCGATCAGCTTCACAAATGACCACAAAGCAAAATGACATCTCTATGTAGACTTCCCGCATTGATCAGTCTGCACCAAAAAAAAAAAAAAGGGTCATGGACTTGGCTTATACTTGTCTCAGGGTCTCCTATAAAAAGGGGCAATGTTATCTCTGCTCTAAAATAGGTTACCCTCTTCTCCCATATCACATCACCTACTCTAGGGATTTCGAGCTCATTTTAAATATCAAAGTGATTTGATTACCTCTCTAACACAATCAATGGTCAACGACGTAATGCATGAACGGGGCTTTTGTTCTAACAACCCCTATCCATGCCATCATTTTGGTCCTTATCAATGAAAGAGCAATATGCCTTTCCCTCCTTTTTACACTTTGGTCACATTCAACCAAACCAACCCAAACATTTTCAGACTACCAACATGACATAGTCCATTTCACATAGTTTCTATGGACACCAATACACATAGAAACTATCGACAACTCCATTTATGTTAAGCATAAACCATTACTTGCTGAAGCATACATAGACCTCAATTCATTTTTAGCATACATCTATCACGACTATGGAAACTTGCTAGGGATGAAATACCCCTCAACCAATGTTATAGAATACACCATCACACCATTTGGAACAGGCTGTAGCATCATCTTATCCTCATCATTTCAACACATGACCACACCAATCATTGCCCATTTTGTCTCTTCATCTGAACTACATTGGTCTGAGGCCCTAAGACCAGGGCTATGTAGGCAGCACTTAGATGACATGACATCCTCTGGGGTTAGCTTGACCACCCTCATTTGTTCATCTTCTTGATGGAGAAACTATCCTCCTTTTGACCATGACTTGACCCTAACCAGACCATCGACCACTTTGACCCTCTTCCTCCCTTGTAGGGAGAACTACATTGGCCTAAGGCCCTTCACACAAGGGCTATGTAGGCAGCACTCAGATCACACGATGTCTTTTGAGGTTAGCTCGGCCACATTCTTTCATCCATCCATCCACATCGACCAATGACCATGGAGATCATGCCTATCTCCTCTGACCCTGACCGCTTCCAAGATGACTTCACCTTGGTTGTTTTTGCATGTATGCTACTCCATGACTGGTTAGCAAAATTGTGCACAGACTATTTTTGACCTTCACAAGTATAGGATTGCAAGCACGTTGATCCCCACTACTTGTGACATTTTCATGTTTTTTAGGAGCACTTCCTGAGCCCAGGATACCTAGAACATGATGACCGTTGGAGCTACAACTTAGATTGAATAACCCGATTAGCTACGACTAATGTTGGTGCTCGATTACTTCAATTTTGGCACTCCTCGACCCTTGACTTGCAACAATTTGACCTGACCATCTCGTGAAGTGGTATGCACGTAATCAAAACTATTGCAGCATTCACACTCACCATTTTTCATCCACTCTCTGTCAAATCAGCACCCGATTCTAGGTTCTCTTCCCTCAACTCCTATTTTGAGGGGGAATACCTCATCCCACCTGGGGCAATCAACTCCTATTTTTGTCTTGCAGTTCATCAAGAAAAACTAACAAGACAAAAAGGGGCAAATGTAGACACCGAAATCATGTCTACTCCCTTGGTTATCCTCTTCCCATTCTCTCCCCCTTGGTCCCTCTCATCCACTTTGACACACCTAGCCTATGTCTTATTTAAAATAATCACTTATTTTACATTAATAATTCTTCTCTCTCTCTCTCCCTATGACCCATTTATGACCCCCATTTTATTCTCCCATGCCTATTTAGCCCCTCTCAACTGTCTTCCCATGAACCTTGACCCTGGCAGCATGTAAGAATGGGCAGAAGGCTAAAATTAGCCTCTGTCCCCATTGTGTAGCCACCGACGTCGGTCACTATTCAGCCGATGTCAGTGGTTCTATCGACGTCGGTTACCATTAAAACTACATTCTCAACCCGAACACAGGATCTGTTATCCATTTCTCAATCTGTTATCCGTTATCTGTTTCCCAATCAGTTTTCTAATCTGTTATCTGACCTTCTTTCAAGACCTTCTCAGATCTGCCTTTCGATTAAGAACAATCAGCCAATATTCACTCAACCAATCCACTAAAAAAATCTCCCTCTCTCTCTCTCTCCTAGACATAGGTACTCTGCTTCAGTGACCTTGCTATAAGTCTTCTACATCAAACATCTACAACCAGTCTGCAACACACCATCAGCAATAAATCTGCAACCAAGTCTCCTACTCTCTCTTCAGCAGGCAATAGGTATGCATTTCTTTTGTGCTTTCATTTATTTTCTGGTTATTGCTTTTAAGTGATATCACCACTCAGATTCAGACTATCAGACCACATACCAGATTTGACTTCCTCCCGAAAAGGTTGAGAGGCCTTCCCATATCTGAACATACAGTCTGTCCATTATCCCTGCAACTCTGCCCAGACCCTTGCACAGACCATTAAGACTCTTTTAGACCATTATGTAGCCCTGAAACCTATCTAGACCTGACCAAAACTCATCCAAAGACCATAGCACTGACCAGACCTCATCCAAAGACTACTGCCCCAACTGACACCAGCCGCAGAGACCACTGCCCCCACCGATGTCAACATACTAACTGACGTTGGCATACCTTGACAACCGACGTTGGCAGAACCACCATTGTTAGCGACTGTGTAAAGTAGATTACTTCATATCAGGTACACATTTGCTTTTTATTTCCTTCATTTAGTCTTTTATCATTTCTATTTCTGTCAATATTCTATTTTTAATAGTGGACTGTCATCCTTTGAGAAGTCTTTTGCACTTCTAGGACCAAGCTTTCGCTTGGCAGTCCACTTTCTTGTCATCTAACATTTTTCATGTTTTAGTCCTTTTCTCTTTCAGGTGCCATCCTCCACAACCAAAGAGGAGTTCCTGCTATCATCTAATTTTGGTGCGCAAGACTTCATCCAGGTACATACAAGCCTTAGACCATTTCTTTTAGTTTCTCATTTTCCTTTCTTGAATGTGAAAAGTGAAATCTTGTTTAGAAACAATAGGTGATTTCATAGAGGCAAGTCAATGAAATGGAGTAGAGTGTGGGAAAGGTGGCTTATGACATGGCCACTTACACACAATCTTACATATCTTACACCCCTCTTACACACTCAAAAGGAAGAATGACTACACTTTCTTCTAGTTTACCTTCCATACTTCAAAAGGCCTTAAATGGAATATGTTACACTCTTAAAAGGTGTAATCATGGATTCTAGGATTATTCCAAGAAGCTTCATCAACTCACTCACTCTCTCTCTCATGTCAAACCATATATAAGACCAAGTGTAGACAAGGAGAGGTGGTCCTCATGCAAGGATTTAAGCATTGACAAAGACTATTACATCTACAAGCTGAGATCAAACCATTTAAGACTAACTTTCAAGCATATATTTGAGGGAGGTAAAAGTGTTATTTTTATCCTTCCAATTTTCATTTCATGTTTGATTATCCTAACTCACCCTAGGGATTGGGCTTGAGTAGTTATGTCTTTAATTTATTTTGGATTTATTTCACTAACAATTGACTAACCCCTCTTGGATTTGTGATCTAAATATTATTACACCTGATGGAACCTCTTAAAGGATTAGACACATCCCACAACCATTTTTAGACCACTAGCATTCTTTTAATTACCATAATCAACATTATAGCAAGTTAATTCTCTTTTTTTTCCTCTAAATTTTTTTTAAAACCCATTCAGGAGTAAATGATGAATCCACGACTATATATTGGCAAATGTAGATCATTCATCAGTGAAATTATCTTTAGAAATAATGAAATTATTTAGAACATTAGTGAAATCATCCAAAAATGGTGAAATCATCTCAAATTTTTTCTTTGTGTTTTGTTTAACATGTCTTAATAGTAAAATTATGCACTTTATAAGTGAAATTGCTCTCGATAGTATCAAAATCATTCTTGTCATTATAAAAATCACTTATAAATAGAAAAATAATTCCCTTATTATTTTCTATCCTAACACTAATTTTTTACAAAGTAGAGAAATTAAAAACATCTTCGATGAAATCTTAAGGACAAACGACACAATCATATTAAGCTACAATAAAATCATTTAGTTTATATATATTTTCTACTATTTTCCTATGTAATTGTGAAATTATAGACATTAATGGAAAAATTATTGACCTAATTAATGAAATTATAAGCCTAACATAAAAATCCTCTTCTCTATTTTCTATGTCCTTCCTATCTTTAGGTTAACATCAGTGAAATCATCATTCTCAGTAGTGAAATCATCAAGACTAGTAGCAAAATAATCAAGACTAGTAGTAAAATCATCAAGATTAGTAGCGAAATTGTCTAGATCATTAATGAAATTATTATTCAATAGTGAAATCATTTCTTATTTATTTATATTTTTATCTGTATATGTGTATCTATGAAATTTTAGACTTGTGTAGTGAAATTACTAACCCTAATTGCAAAATCATTTTCTGCCTGTGGTGAAATCATCAAGTGCATTAGTGAAATTATCTCAGTCAATAGTGAAATCAAGTTTTGACTACTATGTTTTTTATCTACAAGTTCTAAATAGTGAAATTATATCACTTATCAATTAAATAAATCTATGTAATAATGAAATCATTTTGTATTAAGGTTGAGACTTTAAAAAATCATAATTTCAATCTGCTTTTGGCTCAAAACCACTTATTTCAAACTTATAATCATTTTGTGTTTTAGGTCCTTGGATAACGAGTGGTGTTTTGAGTCAAAACAATTCAAATTATATCTCACATTTTAAATTGGGCACTAAAATGAATAAATACTTCAATTTGGGTTTAACAAACTTGTATATTTTAAAGTCATTTGATTTTATGTAAGTTTACTTGATTGTTTGATTGTCTTGTGGGGGTTATTTTTTTGCATATGCTCTCCCCTTTTACGTGACTTAGAAACATAAAAGTTCCTATTTTCCTTTAGCCTATTTTAATTTGACTTAGTGGGGTAGATTTCATCATCTTTTCTCAAGTCTTTAGGGCTGTGTTAACCTAGGAAGTGACATCCTACCATCATACCAAACCCCACTTATCTAGTTGGGTATATAATTTGAGGAACGTGACATTGTGAAGACCTAACTTTGTGATTACACAAAGTCACATGAGGAAAGTAACCTCAAGAATTTATTTGTAATATTCAAGGTAAATGTGTGGTACCCTCAAACTTCTTCATTAATGTATTTTCACCCATGTACCATGAGGTATATAGAGACATGTTTCTCTTAATTTCTGCTCATTTCTTAATTTAGAAGTAAGTAAGAAACTAGTAAAAGGGGTTTGTAAAGGAATACATAATAAAAGTGTGCACATGATATAGATGATGATGGGAACTCCTCTTTGGCTTGGAAGGAATAACTTACAAATAAGAAAGACACTAGGAAAGGGGTTGTTAGCAAGATAGTTGAGTGGACTGCCTAGCGTGAGCATCCAAGAAGTGTATGCTTGCTAAGAGGATATAAATCCACTATTGATAATAATTAATATAATATATAAGAAAAGAGAAAATATTTTCATTTAATAACATGAAAATAAATGCATTCAAGAAGAAAAAAGTAAAATGCTTGTTCAAAGAAAATGACTAAATATATCAAACATGGGTCTATACTTGTGCTAAAATAGGTTCAAAAAATTATGGAATGCTCTGTGAATAGGTAGGAACATAAAAAATATGATTTAGTTGGGGTTAAGGGGTTGAAAATAACTTTATATTATTTTCTACCATAGTGACCATCAGTGATTGGGTGAACTGTCAGTAGTTGGGTTGACTGTCGGTGGTTGGGTAACCATCAATAGTTAAGGTGAGCGTCGATGATTGGGATAAATATCAATGGTTGCCTGTGTGTTTCTAGAAATGATAAAAAAAAAGAATTTTATATTGGATAAATGGTCAGGTAGGGATTTGAGTATGGGTTTGGTCAGAGATGGGAAGCTGGGAGATAAGTCTGATCAAGTCAAGAGGGTGAAAGATGAAGTAAAATAAAGAAACAATTACAAACTGACCTATAACTTTCTAGATTCCTGATGGTGGAAGGTTGGATTAATTTATCCAATGATAGTACTTTAGCCTTGAGAGCAACTCAGATAGAGTTTTGGATCTCCATTTCTACTGCTTGATTGCTGAAGGATGGTTGGATACCTATGTGAAAGAATATTTGTTAACTTGGATGTGGATCCTTTTCATCTCCTACTCTTATCCTTTTATAGTATAAAGTTGCTAATTGGGTATGAGGAAGTTGCTAATTATATAGGAGGAAGTTGTTATTTATGATGCTTTATAGTTGGTTGGTATCACATAATGTGGACAAACTAATTTTTTCCATGCTTATCTTATACATAGCTTAAAATGTTTTAAAAATAGGTTGAAGACTTGACCATCGATGATCTTGCTAACTATTGATAGTTAGGTTGATGGTTTATTTGGTCAAAAAAGGGATGTTTAAAAGGTTAAGTTAAAGGTGTTAACTTAGTGGTTTGATGGGATTAAGTTAGTATACAATTTTAGTTAACTAGGTGGTCAACTAAACTTGAAGTCTAATGAGTTAAGGGGGATGCAAGGCATATTGACATCTAAAACTATTGTGTGTAGTTTTTTAGTGTATATATTTTACCCCTTTTTATTATTTGGCTTTGAATCAACAAGCTGAATAACAAAAATGAATTTCTAGTCTAGGTCTGATTAACTTGAGTATGGGAGGAAAATTTCCCTTAAAATTGGGAGTTGATGAAGTAAAAATGGCATTGGGTTGCGGTTTGATAAGTTGTAGATGGTGAGTCATGAGGTGGGTGAAAAAAAGGGTTGGGCATTTGAAACACAAACATACACACAAAATGTGACTAGATGTGATAATCAAGATTGTGCAAAGACTAAAGTTGACAATGTTGGTAAAAATAACACTGGTTCTAGAGGCATGTATGATAGGGGGAACTGGTCCATAACATTGGTCATAGCTGATTGGGTCATTCCTATCAAGTCATCTAGAAAGGGTTGGTGTTTTTATAGGTATTAAAGGTAGGAAGTTCTCCCTTGAAAAACATAAATGGTTGGGTTGCACATGAGGTGGTGAAAATGTGCAAAAGTTCAACATGGCAAGGTTGGTTGGTGTAGTCAAAATGGCCAAGCAAAGTCATCATAAAACATATAAATAGTTTGGGTAAAAAACAACCAATGTCGAGGTGGATGTGGTCAAATGATTGGTCGGATAAGGGTAATCTCTAAGAGTTCAAGTGGTTGGTTAGGTGAGATGAGGTATCTCTAAACATTATCACCTAGATGGGGTGCTAAAAAGTTTAAAAGGTTAGGGATCCTGACCATCGTCAGTCATGGGTCCCTAGAGTCAACCATCGAGGGTCACCCTAATCATTGATGTTCAGATAAGAACTCTAAAAAACCAAAACATAAAAAGTGAAAAGGAAAAGTCATTTTCACTTTTGACTTTGGAAATTTATGCTTTGGTGTTTCTTGTGTGTTTTGACATTTTGCATGTGAGTGTGCTGAGGTGGAGTATTGTGTGTGGTGGAATGTGTGTGCCAAGGTGATTGAGGGTTGATGAAATAGAGTGTGGATGAGGGCACGATCAAGTGGTAGGATGAGGGATCCAACGATGTTAGTGATTGTAGAATGAGGTAGGTGTTGTTTTGAATTTGATAGGTAGTTGAATTGATGTTTTTATTTGAGTCATTATAAAAGAGTGTGATGGTAATGTGGAATTGGTTTGGGTAGGGTTTAGGGGATGTTTTCACTAATTTAGTGTTTATGTGAAATTGGTTAATTTAGTTGGTGAAATTGATATTGGAAGGGTGTTTTAAGTTGGTAATGGGTTGTTGGATAGACTTAAGTAGGTTAAATTTTGGATTGAGGTGATTGTTGTGGTTTTTAGGTGGGAGATGGTGGAGGGTTTCACCACTGGCAGTCACACATAGTGACCATCCACAGTTTGACCCAAACACTAGCAGTTGAACACTGGGGTAACAAGACCTCAATAAACCATCGATGGTCAAAGGGTTGAGGAGAGGTTAGATAAAAATTGGTAGTCAAAGATTGTATTTGGGTGAATTTTTTAATATTTTGGAAAGTGTTTAAAGTATTTTGAAAGTGTTGGAAGGTTGTAAATTTTGAAATATTGAAGTTTTTAAAGTTGGGTAAAGGGTGTATGAAATTTTGGAAAGTTGGTAAAAGGTTTTAAGGTATTGTAAAGTGTTTAGGTTTTTAAGTGATTTAAAGTGTTGTAAAGTTGTGTTAAGTTAGTTAAGAGGTTTTAAAATTTTGTGTGTAGTTCGAGTGTTTTGAAAGGTTCAAGTGTATAAGGTTGGTAAAGTAGGATGAAGGTTTAAGTAATTTAAAAGGTTGGTAAAGGTTGTGAAAGATGTTTAAATGTTTTAAGAGGTCTATCAAGTGGGTTTAAAGGTATAGTGTAGGTAAGATAGGATGAAGGGTCAGTGGGTAGAGTTTAGCTAATAGAAGTATTTAGGTGCTTGAAATGATGTGTTAGGGTCGGTATCAGATAGTTTTTTTGATTTATATAGGTGATAGGGTAGATGCAATGGGTTTAGTTAGAATAGGGTGAAAAATGTGGGTGTAGGTTGATAGTGAGATTGATTAAGGAAAACTAAGTGTGCATGCTAATGTGATTATTTTACAGGCACATGACCAGATTTAGATGAGGGACCAAGTCCCTAAGATATTCATAGAGGTTCATGATGGGATGATTGATGATGAGTGGAGACATATGGAAGACATTTGCCTAGGGGACATAAGACACTACCAACACCTATTGTGAGATGTGGCTATGATCTAGCCCTCATCGAAAGATGGGACCTAGCCACAGACACATTTTTATTGTTGACTAGGGAGATGAGCATATTACTAGAGGATGTACATAGGATTACATAGCTACCCATTTAAAGGAAGTTGATTTATCACATAGAGAGTGAGGAGAGGGACTACCACATGGATCTGATATATGGAGTAGATCAGACCTAGGCTAGGTATCATGTAAGCAATATTTTTTATGAGCCACTATACTAGAGGGCTCCAGGGGATAGATGCTTTCTTAAGATAAAGATGATGATGGTTATGTCCTACTTTACTCTACCAGATTTGAGTAATGATTGATTTCCATACCTATTACGAGGGTTGCTAGGGGAGATATTGCTAGGGAATATTGTGTTTAGGTGGGCCCCAATTTTATTAGTCTAGATCTACAGGGAGATTTGGGCATTCAAAGCATGTAGGCAATATGGGATCAATGTGGGATTTTTTTCCATTGTTGGGCATATGAGCATATTTGGGTGGTGAGACCTTTTGGGCTACTATGGGATGACTATGTGCCAATGGACTATAGAGTGGGTTTCTTGTGATGGAAATGAGATTATGCATTAACAAGGGTAGGTGGTGGTGTCAGGGACATTGACTGGTTTAGGGATGCTTTAGATGGATTGGTGGTGGATGACATAGTGTGGAGGCCATATGTGGGCTGGCCTAAGTGGGCCCAATATAGTTATCACACTTTATCATTATAGAGCTAGAGATGGATATATGGGAGGCATTATGGTGAGACTGAGCTGATCCCATTCAACTAAGTTTAGAGTTAGTTTGGCCTCATATAGGGGATTCCACCATATTTCTCAAGATACAGGAGGGAGGACATAGAGTTTTTGTTCTTAGAGTTATAGCCATTGGACATTATTTTAAATCATGAGGATTTATCGATGAGAGCCATGAGAGATTATGTAGGTGTTTTAGATGGTCATGTGGCATGGTACCAATCCTGATATGTAGTGGCCAATTTTGGATGGGATGATGGTGGGAGATAGTAGATGGGTGTGGATCTAGCCGGGGCATTAACATAAGGTGATGGGCAAGATGGATAGGTTATGGTAGCACTGGTAGTGTCATAGGCCCAAATCACAAGCTTATAAGGATAAGTGGTCACTTTGTAGGGTTAGATTGTCACCTTATAGATTCAAGTGGCCACCATAATAGGAGAGTAAGATCAGACAATGATCTCTCTTGGTTTAGTGACCTAAGAGAGAGATAGATTAAGATAGAGGGTAAGAATAGCTACAACACTAGTAGGAAGACCACTTGATATGATTTTGATGACATGATACTTAGCTATGGTTGAGGAGTTGAGATATTATGAGGCAATAGTACTGACATAGTTTCCATTGGAGATGAGGTATGGAGAGTGCAGGGCTAGCTTGGAAAGTGGTCCATCTATAGCTAATTCAAGAGAGTGGGCCTCTATAGTGGGTCAAGTAAAGAGATCAAGGGGACCACCACCAGATGGTAGTGCATGTGCAAGTGGGGTCAATGGGAGTGGTTCCTTAAGGGCTTGATATATGAGATTATATGATGTATATGTTTTTGATTTTGATACTGGCTTGTGTGCTGATGACGTGAGATGTATATATGAGAGAGAGATTTATATATTATGACTTGTATTTATTATTGAGTATTTTAGACTCATTGGAATGTGTTACTTTTATTATGATGTATATGATGATGAGGTTTTATGATGATTATGGATGTTGATCATTTTTTATGTTTGTTTATTTGATGTTTTGAGATATTTATGGATGATGCTTATGAAATTTATGGTTCATTAATTTAGGTATGTGGTAATGTTTATGGATGTTCATGATGACATATTTATGGATGTTTATGGTAATATTTTGTTATGATGAAATGATAGGTTGCTCATGCTCTATGAGATGATATGCAGACCCATAGTTTAGGTATGTGATGATGTTCATGGATGATATGCATTGTTCATTGATGGATGTGATGATGATGATCATGGATGATTGTATTGTGTTATATGATGAGGTAATGAGGGAATTGAAACATGATTGTGATGAGATATTTGATCTTATGATGAATATGTTAATATGTGTATGATTTAGGTGATGTTTGGGTTTATACATAGTGGGTGATGTGTTTATTAATATATATGATCATGGATATGTGATTTATGGTTTTGATTATGATGTTTGATGATGCTTGCTTATATGAGGATGATGCAGTTCATAAATAGGAGTATGGATATGTGATAGATGATTTAACCATGTTTTCTTGGAATAGGATATATTGATGTACTGAATTATTGTTATGTTTATGGTAAGTAGCAATGTGACATGGTCTATGATGTTTATTGATATGATGTGGTTTATGTTGTTTATGCTATGAGAAATGATTATTGTTCTAATGATAATGATGTGATGGTTGATGTTTGTATGGTTTTTATGTTTTCTTCATGGATAGGATATGGTTTATGGACATGGTTCATAATGTGATGATGTATATGGATTATTGCATTGATGAGAATGATGTTTTGAATGTTTTGATATGATATGATATGTGATATGGGGATATAATAAAAGCACATAAATTAGGTTTAGATAACACCTTAAATGTGGAAAAGAGGTAAGAATCATGAGATATATGTCCACATGAACTAATGAATAAAGGGTAAGAAAAAGGCATTGTGTGTACATTGGTAAGGGAAGAATAAAATTGAAGTTGGATTGACTTAATGAAAATAAGCCTTTTGAATGCTACACATGAGCATGATTTGATTAAAAAAGAAGGTATCTTGATCACTTTGTGTCAAGTAAGCTCAAATTCCCTTGATTTTAGAGAGGGTATGAAGGGAAAGTAGGTGATATGTAGATGGTTAAATGGGAAATGGGTAATATGGTAACATGATGTAGGTTAGCTTTCCCCTTTTATAGGTGACCAAAGAACTATATTAGACAAGTCCATGTCTTATAATGTGTAGACTGATCGATGTGGGAATTCTACTAATGCCATAAATAAAATTTGATTTTGGCTCACTTACTTTGAGTTTGGATGTATAGAGTTGTTCATTGCTATTGGTTGTTTTGATAGGTTGGTGAAAGCCGATCGATGCAAAAAGATTCAAATGATTGTTTTTAAAATACTTAACTTAGCCATCCTTCAATGGAGTTATCTAAAGTTGTATCTTTATAAATCCTTCAAGAGATCATTCTATCTTTAAGCAATTTAGTTGTTGGACAACTACCCTTCAAGGGAGTAGTTTGTAATGCTAGAGATATGGACTCAAGTGATATGTCTAGTATCCCAATTTTATTTTGAATGCTAGGTTTAGACATGGACAAGTCTATTTAGGCTTAGAGGTCTAATTTTATGGAGGCAAAGACTTTTAGCACAAAATGTTAATGATAGATGAGGGAAAGTGGTCTGAGAGACAATTGATCATGACATTCTATCTTATTAGAGATGAAAAAGATCCATGAGAACCTTAGCCATGGGTAGATACTATGGTATCCATGCTTAGGATTATGTCTATAAATGTGATGGATAATCACATGGTTCTATGATGTAATCAATTGTCTTCACAAGAGTAGGGATAGGGTGAATGTGTAAGAAAAGTGAAAATATCATAAACCAAGTGAATGATCTTAAGTTAGACAATAAAGGTAAATGTGATCCTGCTTTAACAAAAGAAAGGATGCATAGATGCAAAGCATTGAGAGGCTCTAGGTTCTATTTTGATCCTTTGAGAGAGGACAAATGATAAGCTTTTGATCCATACTCATGGGTTATTATGTAGGGTCCAAGCCAATTGAAGGCAAACTTGCCTCTTTTTGATTTTATCCATATTAATTACATGTTTGAATTATTTCTCTTACAGGTGTTTGTTGTAATCACACTTGATTCATCCTTGATAGACATGAAGATGATTAAGTGTTGTGAGGTGATGTTCATCAAGTAGCTCAAGTCGAGTGAGTCAATCTTGATGATAATCACTCTCAAAAAGGATCTCATGTAAAGATATGTGAAGAGAGGGAATATAGACATTGAAGAGGCAAGACTTCCTCTAATCCAAAGACTGATAGAGAAAGGGGTATCACCCATAGAGGTTTAAATGCTAGTGTGATAGGGATATAAAGAGAAAGGGATGTGCAAGTGCTAGTCCCAACCTAAAAAACTTACTACTTTAGTTAAAATTTTGGTGAGGGTTTTGTTAGAGGCTTCCACCTATCCATTTTATTATGGATGATAGGGCAAATAAAAAATTAATTTGATGCCAAAAGTCATCACCAAGACCTTGGACTTTCTCATTTTAAAAATATTTGTCATTATCAGTGATGATCTTATGAGGAATACCGAAGTGGTAGATGATATGGTGATTGATGAAATCAATAATATTTTCAACTTTGATTGAGATAAGAGGAATGGCTTCCACCCACTTGGTGAAATATTTGGTAGCAATAATGATAGATTGGTGTCATTATGAATAACAAGGATTGATTTCCCCAATAATATCAAGACCCCATTGCGATAAGGGCCAATAGTCTTTGGATACTAGAAGGCCATGGGTAGGTATGTGATGTAAGTTAGTGTTTTGTTGACATTTGACACACTTCTTTACATAATCAAAACAATATTGATTGAGGGTGGGATAATAGTACCCAAGGAAAAGGATACATTTAGTGATAACTAGGCCACTAAAATGTCCCCCACAGATTCCATCATGTGTTTCATTGATAGAATGGAAGGTTGTATGAATATGCAAACAATGGATAAGGAGGCCATCAAAGCCATGTGTATAAAATATTCCCCCTATTATGGTGTAATGAGAGGTACTATGAACAAAGGCTCTTTGGGAATTCCTTGAAAGGTTGGGAGGAATAATGCTGAGGTTAAGGTAGTTAAAAGTTTGGTCATACAAAATGTCAGAAGGAGATTCTTCCACACTACAATGGTAGGAAGGTTAGAATTGATATATGAAGGTGTGATAAAATGATGGATGGTGACAAATAGTTTAGATTTGGTATGTTGATATGGGATTTGGGAGGCAAGGAAATCCATCATGTCCACAAATTTGTTGGTAAATCAAAGAATTATCTGGATAAAGTGATGTTTAAATGATGCTAAGAGTACATCAACTAAGAGTTTGTAATTTTTTAAGACATAATTTTTACATTGGTAGGAGCTATTGACCTAATTGATGACCATTTAAGAGTCACCAAAAATACTGATTATCTTGACCCCTAAGGTTAGAGCAGTTTAGAAACCTATGACCAGGGCTTCATACTTAGCCACATGTTGTTGGTTACACTCAAAATCAAGTATCAAATAAAATGGAGAAGAGATTAACCATTAAGGGGGAATGAGAATAACTTTAACACAAACTTTAACACCCCCACCATGTTGGCATTTGGATCCATAAAAAAACATGGTCATTTGGTAGGTGGGTTCCTCTTGAGAAAGAGTTATGATGGACTCATCTAGAAAGGTAAGAGGAAGCATGGTGAATTGTCTGGTAGAGGAGCTTCAACCAATTGATTAGTGATGACCTACCCTGTAATTGACTTTTGTTGAAGGAATTTAAGATCAAAATTTAACTAAGAGCATGAGCCATAGTTAGCCATACACTATGGTTTTGGTTTGGTTTAGAGTGCATGTACTTGAGTGGGTCAGTGTTAGTGATGACATAGGTTTTGTGATTAAGAAGATAGTGAAAAAGTTTAGAGGCCACAAAGACTAAGGTGAGGTAGAGTTTCTCAAGATGGGTATATCAAGTCCCATATTCTATAAGTGTGTGGCTGATGTAGTAGATGGCTCTCTCTTTATTTTATTCATCATGATGAGTGAACGTTGCCTCTAAGGAATGGTTTGTGGTAGATATATAAAGGTAGAAGGGATGGTCTTCCCTATAAGGGATGATGACATGTAGAGAGAGATAAGGTACTCCTTGATTAAATCAAAGTCTTATTGATAGTCCATGGTCCACTTAAAATAGGTGTCTTTCTTGAGAAGATGGTGAAAGGGTTGACATCTATCTAATAAATGGAAGATGAAATGATGAATAGATTAAAGATTTTCCTTACAGGATACAAATTTGTATTAAGGTTAGTAAGAGGAATCATCTCCAAGATTACTCTAAATTTAGTAGGGTCTACTTCAATTCCTTGAAGAGAGATGATAAAACCATGAAGATTACTAGATAAGACCCAAAAAATATATTTCTTATGGTTGAGCTTGACATGAAAATGGATTAGTCAGATCTAAGATGATTGCAAGAAGGGCTAGGTAATACTTGTGCAATGTTTGGATTTCCTAAATAGATTACCCACATAGTCTTCTATGATTTTATGGATGAGATCATGAAAGATACAGGTCATGGCACATTGATATGTTACTCTAGCATTTTTCAGATCAAAAGGCATGACCTTGTAATAGAAGGTTCCCCATGGGGTGATAAAGGAAGTTTTATGATGATCATTGGGAGAGATTTGATTATATCCCAAGAACTTTTCCATGAGAGATAACATTTCATGGCCAACTGTAAGGTCCTCAAGTTGGTTGATGTTTAGAAAAGGAAAGTCATCCTTCGAGCAAGTGAGGTTGAAGTCATGAAATTCAATGTAGAGGTGAAGTCCCCCTATGTGGGTTTGGTGATAGGAATGATGTTAAAAACCCATTATAGATATTCGATGGGTTAGATGAAGTCGATGGATAAGAGACACTAAAGCTCTTCTTTGACAAGAAGGGAAATATGAAGGTGCATCCTACAAAGTTTTTTCCAAACTAACTTAACCTCAGGATGGGTGATAATGTTGTGGAGGGAAATATAAGGGTCAATTATAAGCATATATCCTGATAGGACCAAGCAAATGCTATGGTATGTTTAGAAAGGAAAGAAGGGTAATCTTGTTTCTCTATAGAATTTAAAGATTGGCTAATCTTGACAATATGGGGGTTATCCAGAGTACCTAAGTTGAAATTGATAGTGGATTTATTTAGCATGGTTTGGTTCTTAGGAGGAAGATATTGATAATAGAAGAATCCCCTACACTAAGGAAGGTGAGAATGGAATCATCATCCTGACGTTGGATGGTGTTAATGGTAAGAAAATCTCTCTCTATCATTTAAGATGGATGAGAGGAAGGGTTTTAGTTTGGCCATCCTTTTGATAGGTTAGGGGGCCTAAACTAATGGTATTGATAAAAAAAAGTTATATGGGATGATATCAAAGTCTTTAGTCTTTGAGGGAGATGGGGTTGGTGAGGATGGAACATCCTCATCAATGGTGGTAATGGGTATTGGTAAGGTGGGTTCTTTAGGTGGTATAAATCCAAGGCTAAATAACTCATTAGGTTTTTGGCTTTTGATTATGTGTAGCTTGTGAGGTCCTTGTTCATAAAGGTTGAGACCAAACCCCTTAAGGATAAGCACACCTATAAAGGTAAGATTTTGTAAAGGATGGTTTGTTAAGGTAGGAAAAATTGGTAATGAATGGTCGGATAGATGAGGTAGTGGTGAAAGTGAGAAGTGGATTATTAAGTCCCCTATAGATGAAATTTGTTTGATGGTTGGGGAGCCTAAAAGGGATGATGGTTTTGATGTTTGAGATTATAAGAAGGGTGGGTCATATTTGAGGTTCCCATACTCTTGTAGAGTAGGGAAATAATCCAAGGCTAAAATATTATACTCCCCAAGGCAAAGACATTAAAACATGGGTTCCAAGGGGTCCTCTATGAGGAATCTGGGAAGAAGGGATATATGAGCTAGTTGAAGCTTCATCACTATTGTGTGTGGGAGTGCTATGGGTTTTGGTTGGTCGGTGAGGTGGTGTTGTTAGTATTTGATGGCAAGGTAGATGAGGGAGGAATAAGAACATCATTAGGCTGATATGTCATATTACAATAGGCAAAAGGACTAGAGTCAGCTTTGATGGTAACAACTCAACCTTCATGCTCAATTTTGACACATCGATGTAAGGTAGAAGGGACATAATTCATGGTATGGATCCAAGGGCATCTGAGTAACACATTGTATTTGAACTTGCCCTTTATAATGTAAAATAGTTTTCTAGAATGGTATGAGGTCCCAAGTGGATATGGAGGACACCTATCCCCAAGTTAGTTTCCATGGTATCATTGAAGGAGTGAAAGACCATTGTACTTTTTGACATGATGTTCTTGGGTAGCTGAAGTTGGTCATAATCATGGGAGGAAATAATGTTGATGCTAAATCCTCCATTAATCATTACCCTTTTGATGTGGGTTTGATTGACGTATGCCAGTGATGAAGAGGGGAGGATCGATGATCATTAATATGAATATGAGGTATTTCAAAATCTTAGAAAAGTGGTGAAGGTAAATTAGTTGGAGGGATCCAACAAAGGGTGTAAGAGGTTGAAGGTTCATTTGGTTAAACCTCTATATATTGTAGAGCCTTTATCAGTGTCTAATAATGATGGGGTAAGGTGTTGATCAATTCATAAAGGCTCATCTTCATTAGTGTCTAGTGAAGTTATTTCAAGACTATCTACTAGATGGATGTAGAAGGGTTTGAAGGAGAGGCTCCCAAAATAGATACCTTGGGTTTTGGTGGTTGTTAAGTTGAGGGTAAAGATGTTTAGGTTTGGTTGGAGGGATGAGTGGTTGAAGGGTAGGTCCATGGAAATGGACACTTTGGCTTTAACCATTATCCTTTTATTGGGCCCAAGATCATGTAACCATATGAACAATGTGGATGAGGGGATTTACTAGGCTGGATGGTTGCTTTAGTTCCTCCTTCTCACTCTTGGGTGAGAGTGGGGAAGTAGGTAAATGTTAGATAGGTTGGTTGTGTAATGGGTTTTGTAATGGGGGTAATAGTGGTTCTTCTAATAATATATTATTCTCATCATATAGGCTTATGAACAAGAGTTCTTAAGAGATTTTTAGTTCCTCTGTGTCATGTCTAGGTGCCTTATGGTATACACAAATCAAGTTATCATTGAACCAAGAGGGTTTGGTATTGGAAGGGTAGAATGGTTTGATAGGTGGTAAACTAAAGGAATAAATTTGTAACAATAACCTTTGTAGTAATGGCTGAATAAGATTCAATGAAAGGTGTTGGAGGTGATGGGTTTATAGTTTTATGGATGGGAGCCTTCTTAGAAGCAAGCTCCACCCTATAAGTCATAGGTAGTGGATAGTGGTTTTAGTTGGTGGTTGGGATTGCTTAGTTATGGTTGGTTTTGGGGTAAATGATTTGAAAGTGGAAGATTTAGATGATGAGGTGATTAGATATCAGGTGGGAAAGTAGAAGTAAATAGGTTAGTTAAAAATTATGGAGAACTAGATGGTTTGATGGGTGTGGGCATAGGTAGAGAAAAAAGGGATGGTTTAATAGAGGAAGAATATTTAGTTAGGAATGGTAGAAGGATGGGGTCCTAATATAGAAGGTAAGTGGGAAGGAGGTGGTATGGGTTTCAGTTCAAGGTAGAGGTTTGGGTAACTCTACGTTCTTGATTGGTTTGGTTGTGGTTTTCTTTAGTGGACTAGATGGTGATTAAGTACTAAATTTAAATAAGGGTGAGTATGGATGGGTGTGGAAAGAATTCATAGATTCTTGACTAGGTTTGGTGAGAGTGGCATAAGGTGATTTGGTAATGTTAAAGGGAGGTGGTTGGGATGGTTCACTTATGGGTTTGGAAGAAAATGTGTTTGATGGAGAGTTAATAATGGGTTTAAGGGTTGATTCAAGTGAGTTTGAGGATTCAAATTTGTTTTGGTAAGGGAGCCCAAGATGATGCTAAAAGGTGGCTCTATCAAAGTTAGGTTGAGAAGTGAACTCTAGACTTTGGACTAGTCTAGAAAAGGGCTTGTAGATGGGTTTGGTTCCTTGGTCATTGGTTTCAAATATTAAGCCCCTAGGTAGAGAAGAGGGAATGGGTCCTTCATCTTTGTTTTTGATGGAAGGTTCTAAAATTGGTGGTTGGGTTTATGAGGTAATCTCTTCTTTCAGGTTAGTTTTCAAAGGGAGAATGAATGATTCAATGATAGGGGAGATAGGTGTGGTGTCCTTAAGTGAAGGAATGGATATGGTTGCTGTCTTTGTTTGGGTGTCCAAAGGAATGAAAGGAATTTCTACCACTTCAATGGGTAGAGAAAAAGAAGAAGAAATGGTTAAAGCAAAGGTTATCTCCTTTGGTGTTTCCATCAAAGGAGAGGTAGATAAAACTAAGGTCTCATCAACTAAAGAAAGAGGGGTGGTTAATTATTTAATTTGGGTATCCAAAGGAATGGACAAGTGAGTCCACTACTTCCATGAGTGAAATAAAAGAAGTGGTTGACGTAATGGTCTCCTCAATAATGGGCTCACTAATAATAATATTGATTGTATGTGCCTCATGAGGGTGAGATGATTTTGGTTTGTTATCATGGTGATGGGTAGAAGAGCATGATTAGGAAAGGGTTTGCAGAAGATATCAAGGGATTGATTAGGAGGTGCATTGGGATTATCAAATACAAGTTCTCCACTATCAATTAAGCTTTAGACAAGACATTTTAAGGTATTTTACCTAATAACAACATGTCTTATAACTCAGTGAAAGGCACAATGGTTATTCTCATTGTACCAACCAGGCATGGGACAAGAAGTATCAAATTACTAGGGTGGTTTGATAGGTGGAATTTGGATGATGTTAGATTTTATAAATTTATCCAAAACTAAAGCATAAGACTCCCTCATATTAGTATATTTATTTGGAGGAGCTTGGTTTTGGTTTCATCTTTGTTGGTAGGAAGGGTTTGAAGAATTAGTTTGATGGGGTTGGTTGACAGTTGGTGGTGGAATAGTTTTTAGGATCACTAAGTTTGTGGATGATTTTGTTTTAGTACTAGGATGGTTAGATTGGTTAGTGGTTTTTATGGAGGGAGTGTCATTGAATTTAATGCTAGAATTATTGTTCCATAGTTTTAATTTCCCCTCATCAATGGATCGGTTTTCAAGTTTGTGTGCCATGGTAAATGCCTCATCAATTTTTTTGAAATTTGGACTTGAAGAGTGGGGGAAATATGTTTGGTACAACCCCAAAATAAAATCTCAATCAACTCAAGTTGGGTTAGGGAGAAAGAAATCTGATTGATGAGACCTATCCATTGAGCTAGAAAATTAGCAATTGATTCATCATCAAATTGCCTAATATAATATAGGTTAGTAATAGAAACCTTTTTAGATATATTTATTGAGAAATGATCTAAAAATATTTGGGCCAATTGGGAAAAGGAAAATATGGAGTTCTCAATGAGAGAACTATACCAATCAAGGGTTGATCCTGATAAAGACATGAGGAAGGTACGAAGGAGGAGAGCATCGTCATATGTAATCAAGTAACAAGAATGATGAAATGCTCTTAAATGTTGTTGGGGTTCCTTCTTGCCTTGGAACTTGGAAAACTTGGGTAATTCACATTGAGGAGGATAAGAATAGATGGATTAATGGGTTCATTATAGATTTGATCATAGGATAAAAGGTTATGAGTCCTAGAGATAGATGACTCCAGGTTGGTCATTTTTTCCATTAACATCTTGACCAAATCTATTTGAGGTTGGGAAGATACATAATTAGGTGGCAAATTTTGTTGAGGTTGGGTGGAAGTAATGTATGGATAAGTGGTAAAAGGTTTTGAAGAATTTGCATATTGGTAAGGGGTCATAAGAGGTTGAGATGGTGCCACATAAGGGTTGATTGGCACAAGTGGTTAGGTGGAAGGTGCTATGTATCCTTGTGGGTTAGAAACATATTGGTAGGATGCCATGGGTAGTTTTTGAGGGGCTAATATGGGTTAGTTTAGAGGTATGTTTGGGTTGGTGGATTGTGATGTATATTGTGTTGGAGGTATGAAAGTGATAGCTGGTTGTTGGTGGGTGGCAACTCTAGTGCTAATAGGTAGAAGTGTTTGAGGTATGGAAAGAACCAAAATCTAAAGTGGGGTATAAATTGGTGGACTAGTTGGTAGAAATAGGGTTCGAAGATACCCACATAGTAAAATGAGTATAGGTGACAAGGGGTAAAGTTGATCGAATGTTTGAGGTATTAGTTGGGGTAGTAGGTGTTTAGTTACTAGTTGGGATATTGGATATAGTTTGTGAAGTGGTAGTAGGTGGGATATTGGAAGAAGAAGAGGCTTGTGTGAGCATGGGTTAGGTTAAGGTGGCACCCACCAGAAGGTGGGGAGGCATACCATAAGGTGGATTAATAGAAATAATTGAAGCAAGAGAGGTATAGTTAGTTAAGGTGTTAAGGTAATGTTGAAGAGCTATGGGGTTGTTATCAAGGAAGGTAACAAAATCCAAATCACCCTCAACAAGAATCTAAGGATTGGTAGGAGGGGGAGAAAAATGAAGGGAACCCTCAACATCATAGGTATACTCCATGGAGGAAGAAGAAGAAGGTGGTTGTTGGTTGGTTTGATTCATCAACTGTTGTCTAGTAAAGACCATGAGAGGAATAGAAAAGGAATAACAAAACTCACAACTCAAACACAAAGAAAGAAAAAGGAAAAGATCTCAAGGAAATCAAACATACACTAGAGTGTGTCTAACAACTTAGGATTCTTTGTAAATCAATTTTGGCTTATGCCTGAGAAAATGTGAAGAAAAAATTTAGTTTGTAGATTAGGTACTAAAGAGGAAATCTAAGGTTGGTTTTAGGTTGTGTTTAGATGCTCAAGAGAGAAAATCTATATTGATATTTAGTACGTGGCTTGATATTGGGGCCTACCCCCTCACTTCACACACTATAGTGATAAGGGTATCGGGTTCTTAGCCAAGATATACTAAATTTTAGATTCTATACTCAACCAAAGAGTTGAGTTGGTTCTCCCCCTTGGCAATGACCTCCAAGTAGGATTGTTGGGAAAGGGTAAGGTTTACTATGAGATGATCAAATCTTAGTCGAGCCTTGTCTCAAGTTTATTTTGATGTGTTGATTAGTTATGTGGTTTGTAAAAGGTGTGTGATATAAGAGTGAAATCTATGATTAATTACTTTGATTTTAAGTTACTAGATAAACTGAAACAAGCAAGCAATCAATGTATTCAAAAGGTTTATTTCAAGCCCAAAAGAAATTTAGATTTTGTTGGATGAGCATAAAATAAAGGAAAAAAGGGATGCTAGGTCCCACTGAGCATGCCAAAATGTTTCTCTTAATTTACATTCATTTCTTAATTTAAAAGTAAGAAAATAGTAAAAGGGGTGTGTAAAGGAATACCTAATAAAAGTGTGTGTGTGATCCAAACGATGATGATAACTCCTCTTTGGCTTGGAAGGAATAATCTATAGATAAGAAAGACACTAGGAAAGAAGTTGTTAGCAAGATAGTTAAGTGGACTACCTAGCATGAGATAGATACAATAAACATATGCTTGCTAGGAGGCTATCAATCCACTGTTGATAAAAATTAAGTTGATATAGATGAAAAGAGAGAATACATGCATTAAATAACATGAAAGTAAATGCATGCAAGAATAAGAAAGTAAAATTCTTGTTCAAATAAAATGAATAAATATAGCAAAAATAGGTCAATACTTGTGCTAAGATAGTTGGGGTCAAGTTCAAAAAATTAGGGAAGGATCTATGAATAGGTAGGAACACAAAAAATAGGATTTGGTTGGGATTAAGGGGTTAAAAATAACTTGTTACTATTTTATACCACAATGACTATCGATGGTTTGGTGAACCATCAATGGTTGGGCTGACCATTGATAGTTGGGTAATCATCAATGGTTGAGGTGACCATCAGTGATTGAGCTAACCATAAGTGATTGCCTGTGTGTTTTTTTAAATGATCAAAAAAGGAATTTTAGATTGGATAAATGGTTAGGTAAGGATTTGAGCATGGGTCTAGTTAGAGATGGGAAGCTAAGAGATAACTCTGATTAGGTCAGGAGGGTTAGAGATGAAGTAAAACAAAGAAACAAGTAAAAGTTACCTATAACTTGATAGATTGTTGATGGTATAATGTTGGAGTAATTTGGCCATAGTGATAGTAATGTTGTCTCCAAATCCTACACCCTAGAAGAGGGTTATTCAAGCCTCCTCCAGATTTGGGCAACATTGGGACATTTTTAGGCCTATGGGTGTGCCTATAAGTGGAAATGAACCTCTAGGTTGAAAGGACTAGCTCCCTATATTATATTTTCTATGCAATAAAATTGTTAAACCAATTTGTATGAGTGAAAAGAGTCAAAAGTTTTCATAAATGAAAAGCCTAGTCTAAAATGGTGATACACCAAGAAGTAGTATCTACATATATGCCATATACTTATGTATAATACAACAAAATATAGTCTATAACTCAAGTGATAGAAGATTCCAACATAAGTATTTAAATGTAGAGATAAAATGAATGAGATCACATAAGGTAAATAACTAGAAAAGATAACCTGTATAGTCTAGAAAAGGGTTACACATGTGCAAAATCTCATACAGCTAGAATGCACTCTACATGACTTGTTGGATCAAATCTTTGCTCAAAATGTAAAGGATAGAGAGAAAAAGGATAAAACATCACTTGTTGTTACTCTATGTCTCTTTCATGCCCAAGAAAATGTTTAGAACTTAGAAAGAAAATAGACTTATGCTTCTTTGCTCAAAGGCAATAAAATGGCAAAAAATTCTAATAGGGCTTCACCATACTATCTATGGATGATAAAAAAAGAGCCCAAGGGTCCTATTTATAGAAAAAGAGGGAGAGAAGAGTGATATCTTGGGTGCCAAAATAAAAGCCTCCAAAATGGTTTGTCATCACCATCCTGGTGAAACTGATTCCAACTATTCTCTCATTCAGTTGGAGTTTGTCCTCTTTGATTTTCCCTCTTGAAATGACTAAAATAATTACAAAACCAATGGTGAGATGATCCTCCATAATAAATGGCTCAGATCACTATTCTGAACCTTATATTCTTCTTGAAAGCTTTTAGATTTTGCACTGCAGACCCATTCGGGCCTTCTGAATGGCTTTACTTATAAAACCTATAAGTCAATCATGTTGGGAAACCTAATTTTCACTATCCTTGCTCTTTTGGGTTTTTTTATTTCTTATACTTATAAAATCATAAGCAAAGCTCTTTTTAAAACCCAATTTTGCTTAAGACCCTTTCATGTTTTTTGAATGGCTTTACTCCCTGCTTGCTCCTTCAGGTTCTTTGATTCTTTATAGTTATAAAATCCATAATTTAAACATGTTGGGAAACCTAATTTGGAACTACAGAGTCATTTGGGTTTTCCTAGTGACTTTAGTTCTTATTTTAAGACTTTAGGCATGAATTTGACATCCTATAGCATGTCATGTCTTTAAATCCCAATGGCTAGTTGGCTGCATCAAATTTGACATCCTACGGCATGTCATGGGGATCCATTTAGTTCAAGTTTGTGTTTTGGGTAATTTTCTTGACGTAATTCCTTCGAAAAATTTATCTAAAGGAATTATTTCAAGAATTTTTCTAGAAAGGCAATGACTAGTTCCTTCAGGAACTTTCCCTGAAGGACACTTGGGAAAGTGTTCTTTGAAAAAGATATGAAGGACACTTGGGAAAGGCACAAGGTCCCTTCAAAAAAATTTGAAGTGCATTTCCAAGGGAAATGTCCCTTTATAACTTTTTCAAAGGGCATTTCCAAAGACAAAGTGCCCTTCAGAAAAGTCTAAAGGGACACTTGGGCAAAAAAGTGCCCTTTCAAAACTTTTTCCAAGGGTCACTTAGATGAAAAAGTGCCCTTCAAAAAAGTCTGAAGGGACACTTGGGTGAAAAAGTTCCCTTCAGAAATTTTCCAAAGGGTCACTTGGACAACAAAGTTCCCTTCAAAATTTTTTGAAGGGACACTTAGGGGGAATAGTAAGGCAAGAAAGGCCCTTCAAAAAAGTTCCAAGTGAAACTTATAAGGAAAGTGGCCCTTTAAAACCTTTTATAATTATACTTCAGGGAAAAATAAAGTAAGAAAGGCCAAGGCAAATGAGGCAAAGGAAAAAACAAATAACAAGGGAGAAGAGCCCAAACCAGGAGAGGTCAAAGGGAAAAGACAAGAAATAAAGTGACCAAACATAGAAAATGAGCAAGGGAGAAACAAGAAGAGCCAAAGCAAAAACATAAACTAGTCATACATAAAATGTTCAACAAGTACTTTAGCCATGAGAGCAACTAGGATAGAGGTTCAGATCTCTGTTGCTACTACTTGATTACTGAAGGAAGGTTGGATAGCTGTGTGTAAGAAGATTTGATAACATGGGCATGGATCCTTTTTAACTCCTACTCTTCTCCTTTTATAGGATGAAGTTTCTAATTAGGTATGATGAATTTGCTAATTAGATAAGAGGAAGTTGCTATTTATGATGTTTTGTAGTTGGTTAGCATCATATAAGGTGGATGTATTAATTTGTGCCATGCTTATCTTGTACACAGCTAAAAATGCTTTTAAAGTAGGTTGAAGACCTGATCATTGATGGTCAAGCTAACCATCAATGGTCAATTTGGTCAATAAAGTTTTTTTTTTAAATGTTAATTTAAAGGTGTTAAGTTAGTGGTTTGATGGGATTAAGTTAGTAAATAAGTTTAGTTAACTAGGTGGTGAACTAGACTCAAGGTCTAATGGGTCGAGGGGGGCTGTAAGGTGTCTCGACATCTAAAACTATCATGTGTAGTTTTTGGGTGTCTACAAGACCATTTAGATATCCCATTATAAAATAGTAAGCAAAGCCCAAATTCGGTATCACTTCATTAAGACCCATATGATTAAAATGGTTGTGAAGGGACAAGACCCTATTGCAAATGGCCTAATCTTGGATTGCTTCATAGATGCCTATTTTACCATAGATATTCATTTACATAAGGTTGCAAAGGTAATAGCCCCCAAATATCAGCTTAATCATACAAACCTTGAGAAATAAGGAGGGGTGTAAAAACTATACCAATAATTTCAATAATTTATTTAATGAACATTTAAACTTTTAATCATACTTTAAGGTAAGTGTTTCATAACCTACTCAATGGATGTGATGTAAACCCATGCTGGTTATAAAAGCTACTTATGATTATTATGTGTTGTTGTTTGATTGTTGTGTCAAAATCAAGTTTATACTTATGACCAAATCAAACCAACCAAGTCCAAAACCAAAACCTTTTTATACACACATAATGAGGCATTACTCTGCCTAGCTTCCAAGTCAAGCCAAAGTAACATGTTATAAATTGGTCTTAAAACACTTTACTTGCTTGTTTAAACCATATCATTAGGCTTTCAAAATTGAACCAAAATCCTTGTCCTCTAAATCCCAATTTCCATTTCAAACCAAGTTAACTTTATTTTCAAAGTTAAATCAAATTCTAAACTTCTTATTCTTTGTATGTTTTTATACCATCCATTTGATTTCAAATTAAGTGATAATTCTAAGCGAACCTTATTTGCAAAGTCAAACAAGTTTGCATTCCAATTCTAATTACCAATACCATTTCCAAGACCAAATCTAATTTTGATTATAAATTGCCAATCTTAATTTCCTTGAAAAGTCCAAAGTTTAGAGTCTAGTTCTAAACTTGATTTACCATTATCAACCAAGACCATTTGTTGTGCCAACCTTTACATTTCCAAAATTGTTAAAGTGTCTCTTTTAAGGCCAAGTTTCTTTTCTTTGTTTGTAAAATCAAGTTTCCAATATCTAAGACCTTTTTAAAACCAAGTGAAAAATGTTTCCCAAAGTCTAAGCATTGATTATTTATACTTGAACTTATTATTCCCAAGCTTGTTGATTTATCCTTTGATAACACCTTTGAACCATTTGAATTGATAAGACAATTACCAAGTGATATTCCAGGGGAAGTCATGTACCTATTCAAGGCATAGTTCTAGGCACTAAAGACCCTTTCAATATGAATATTATCAATCTAGACATGTCTATGTACATATGTAGTGGAGATATTCATTTGATGAGGAGATGGTGTACAATCCTTATGGGTACGATTCATATGTGGAAGATGAAGAAACATGCACCATCCAATTTTTAAATTGAGTAACATAATATATATCTTCCAATTGTCTCACCCAATATAGACCAAGGCTAAGACCAATCATACTTATTTCATGTGCTTTTTGACATCGAACATCGACCTACTCCAACGTATCTTGTCAATCCACCACCTAGTGATGAGTATAGACAAAACCAATATGATCACCAATTATTTGACAACAAGGATGAAAATGTTATTAGGATATTTGAGATGGGTGCAAAGTTTCCTCCCATTTTTCCCATTAATGATTTGTGATACATGGTTAAATCACCCAAACAAGCACCTATATATTTGATAGATAACCAAGAACAAACTTTTATGCCAACTTCTAATTAAACTCTTGTTGTGTCAAACAAAGCGAAAGGTCAACTCATTGATCAAACTTCTCAAATTGAATTTATTAAAAACTAAATCCAATAATCTAAACAATTTTTAACTAATCTCAATAGCTCCTTTGCTACATTGGATATTCAAAAGATACCTTTAGTGGAGTCTAATCCTCCAAAGGAACAACCATTATATTTGTCTAATCATCCCATTTATAGTCCAAATCCATTTTATAAAAAAACCTTAGTTTTAGATATGTTTAACACACCCTTAATTGAAACCAATCTAATAATTAATTTGGATTCAAATCCCCTTATAGATTCTAGCCAAAATGTGGTGGATAACTCTCACGTAGCTTATTATAACCCACATCAAGTACCATCCAACATTCAAAAAAACATTATTCCATCATATCCATGACATCCTCCTAATTCCTTATAAAAAATTTTACAAACCCATTTGAGCCACAACAACACATTGTCAATCCCCCACTTCAACAAGTGGAAACAAATACCAGACTTCAATAAGTGGTGACTAATCCCTCACCTCAATAGGTGGTGACAAATGTTCCATTGCAACAAGTACCGATCAATCCCCAATAAATGTTGTCTATCCAAAAACACATTTTTTTAAGTCAGCCAATTACTTCTCTTATTCAATAAGGGGCCTCTTCAAGCCAACATTATGTGTCAAATAACCAACAAGTTCCTTTTACGCGTCAAATTCCTAGGAATCAACAACAACTTCCCCTTCCAACCTATCAAGTTACATTGAATACTCAATATAATATTCCTCAATTAAGACCCTAGTTCCCTCCAAATCAATACCATACTCAACAATAAGTTCCATTTAACCAACAATAAATTCCCTATCAACAATACAACTCTACTCAAAGAGTGAATATTCCTCATAGAACTAGTCACATTCAAATTCCTCAATATTTATATCGCCTCTCCATGTGGGTCAAGGTGTTATGCCTTCTACTACCCATAAAAATCTACCCACTTAATTTTATTTTGACCTTACCTTTCAAAATTTATAAGAGGTCAAAGATGTAGTTTATGCCATTCAGGTAGGAAATCAAAGTGAGAAGTTCAAATTGGATTACATATGCACCTATCCTTTTGACATGAGACATCTTCAAATACCTTTTCTACATCACTTTGAGATGTCTAAATTTTAAAATTACAAAGGAAAAGTTGATCCTAAAGGGCATCTAAAAGAATTATTTGTTTCTTATCAAGAATTAGTTCCTTGCATACTTGATGGGACATGTTCTAGAATGATTTCTTGGTTTATCCAATAATTCTATCAGTAACTTTGATGATTTATCAAAATAATTTCTACAACACTTCTCCTTCAATGTAGAAATTGAGTTGAAAATGGTGCACTTATGTCAAACTAAACAAAGAGGAGAAGGATTTGATAATTACTTGCAATTGTGGTACTCTTTAGCTAGTTAAATTCCACACAATCTCCTTAATAAATAATCGGTTGTTATCTTTACTATAAATATTCAATTTGACATTGCTCATAACCTCAAACTTGTTTATGCTAATAAATTTGAATAATTTATCACCAAGGGGATAAAAATTGAACAATTTATTATTGTCAAAGGTATAATTAAGTTTTATTCTCAAAATCAATATCAGAGCAAGGCTCAAATGCAAGTTTCCACATAAACACAAACAAATAATTCAAAAAATATGAAGCCATTCAATAGAAATGGGAATGTTTTAGGAAATGGTGTGACTAAACCATGTAACATTAAAATGGTGAAACCATCTCCTATTCAACTAAACCCACCTAATCAACGTCTTTCTTTACAAAGGCTACCTCCAAGAAGAGGTCATTATAATAACATATTTTTCAACAATCTTGGTGAGCCATTGAAATGGTCTTCCAAAATCTCATTGCCACCAACATGATCATTTGGATAGTACCAAGACCATTTATTTAAAACCAACCCAAGTTAGATTGATATAATGAGAATAACTTTTATGACTATAATTAGGTAAAAGGCCATTCTATTCATAGATGTGTGTAGTTATGTCATCTCCATCAAGATCTACTTGAAAGTGGAGAGATAACATTAGATAATGTTACCACAACATCTAATCAAGAATTTGGTATTTATCAGAACCCCTTTTCACATCATAATGCCAACAATCAAAATAGACCTCATCAAACTTAGTATCAAAGATAACAACAAAATAGGAATCAAGGTCAAGATTCCCATTCTAACCAAGTTAATTACAAAAGTGTCCCTTATAAATATAATGTTTTAGGTCATATCACAAGTGGACACATTTTCATTATTAATATCAATCTTAATCTAAATACTAATAATACCTAAATAACTTCATCATCCATTCTAGGATATCCACCTCCATATCTTGGTAATCCTCCTTTGGTTTGTAATGACCCAAAAACTAATCACCAACCATGAGTTACCAATTCAAGACATTATTCCCTTCTTCTAATTATAGTAACCCACTACTAACTTGAGGTTGTGCAACTACATCTCAATGCTCAAAGGTTACCCTTCAAGGTCCTCTACCTCCTCCCTCAAAAAATCCCATTCAAGGTCTTCCACCTCAAAAGACCAAGATAATTACTCTTGTGCATAATATAACTTATGATATTATGGAATAATTACAAAAGAATATGGTGAAAAATTCTATCTTATATCTTTTATGTACATCAGATATCCATAGAAACATATTGAGGGAGCTTTTAATCCAATCCAAAGTTTTAAGTGACATTGCTCTTGAGAAATTTCAAACTCATGTGAGTCATTTGGCTCCTCACCAACAAATCACTTTTGATCAAATGGAAATATCATCCCTTGTGCCTTAGCACAAAAATCCACTTTACGTAGAAGCAATCATTTTCAAGCACAAGGTCAAAATATTACTAATGGATAATGGTTCGGGCCTCAATATTGTAACTTTGAAGCTAGTCAAGGATTTGGGCTACACATCAGCCAATCTACAACCAGATACTATTACCATTAAAGGTTATGATAATGAGGAGTGAGAATCTCAAGGAACCATTTACTTACCTATCATCATTGGGCCTCTAACCCATGATACTGTATGCCACCTCATTGATTTATAATTATCATATAATTTGCTCATTAGGAGGCCATAGATCTATGAAGTGCATGCTGTGCCTTTCACCCTTCATCAGTGCATCAAATTTCCTCATTTTGGACTATAATTTACCATTCCTAGTGACCTATAGCTGTATCAATTTTGTAAACATCTAAAAGCTAAATATGAGATCTATAACTAGTACTTTGATATATAACTTATTCCCAAAAATGACAAAGAGGTAGTTGATCAACTACCAAAATCTAATTATTTATATCCAGGCACACTTGCTTACACTTTAGCTATACTGCCTATAGAAATAGCCAATCACTTAACCATTCAAGACATTGACCTTGAAGAATATAAAATTGGCAATGTGTTCCATATAGCCAAATTTCCTAAGACACCAAATGCATATGTTAGGCCTAAATAGTAAAATACTAAAATGGAATGGCGTAAGGATAATTCTCTTCAAATAGGACCATTTTTAGGAACCAATTATCTCACATAATAAAAATAAACACAAACAATGAATATATTAATAATTTATTCCTTTTATAGAAGGAATCACTTTGAATCACTTGCCACTTTGAGGGGGATAGATCCTTATTAGAGCATTTGGCTCTAATTGATATATTTTGTTTGGATGCCTTATAATAGCCTATGCCCCTTTATTTATACTATTCTAATATATCCCACTCTTTCATTCTATGCATGGGGGATTATTCCTCTATGACATTACTATTAAATACTATTCATACTACTATTACATACCAAATATACATTATATTCCCCTAACTAGGTATATTACATTCCATCCCCTTTGACATGATTTTACCTTGAAAAATGCAAATAATTACATATCAAAAATATGTAGAAGACTAGATGGAAGCCCTATTATGCATTATTTTCTAGTTCCACTTCTTATTCATGTGTTTTTATAGGAACATGTATAATAGTAGTGTGAATGGAATCACTAGAACATTAGGTGGATGTTCAAAGGAAACAGAGGAATGGAGATCAATATAAAACAAGGCCATTTGGAGATTATAGTCGAGCAATGAAATTTGAAACTTGATGATCATCACCTCAAAGATAAAACAAAGATGCTCAAAATAGTTAGCCTGGTGATCCAACTAAGAATACATGCCATCCCTCTTAGCATTTTTATTTACACACATTATGTTTGGAGTGGCATGTATATTTGAGGGAGTTGAAGTTGTGGTTCCCTGTAGGGGATCAGTGGTTACCTATTGGAGCTTGTTGGGAGCCCATATTAGTTCTTCAGGTGTTTCCCATTGAAATAAATCCATATACCATATACTACAAACATCCTCTAAATCTATTAATATAGTTATGGCATGTTCATATGCTTCAACTATAGGAAAGAAATCCTAAATCGGGTTGTTGTAGTTATTCCACCACTTAAACCATGAATTGATTTCTTCATTATACTATGTTATTATAGGGGCGTGAAGCTTCAATGTATCAAAAATATCACTACTTAATGGATTTATAATAGTACTTATTTTATTAAAAATATCCTCCACTTTTGAAATTATTAAATTGATTTGACATTTTTGGGCAGTAATGAGTAAAACAACCATACTATTTGTTTTTTCTTTTTTTACATAGAAGTACTTACTAAAACTATGATAACTTTTGATATACTTAATTAAATTAAAAAATAAAAACTATTATATAAATATGAAACTAAGGTACAAAAAATACATAAATTGTTTAGTATGGTTGTGTGCAGTTTGAGAGCTATATACAAAAAAATCAGTCATGTCTTTTATGGAAAAAATAGAAATTTTTAATTTTAAATGGCAGATTTTGGCTTCAAATTTTGATTGGGACAAGAGATAAAGATGTATATTTGAATTTTTAAAACCCTCAAGATGAAATGGAGAACTTATACTTGCTCCATGAAGCTCCAAAATATGTTTGCAACAAAAACACTCACAACAATACCTCTACATTTACAACAACTTCCACTATCAAAACCAAATTCAAAAATAAAATATGTTCTCTCAAACATTATTTTTATCCACATTCTGATCACTAGGATCCCAAAGGCAAGGTGAGATCATATGGTGTACATAAAAAAAAACCTCTACTTTCACAACCTCCGAAAAAAAATTCACAAAAATGGCCCTCAAAAGAGCTCTGATACCAATTGTTAAGAAGCTATTATCTCACATACTCAATATACACAAATACTAAATATATTAATATTTTATTCCTTTTATGGAAGGAATCACTTCGAATTATTTGCCACTTCAAGAAGGCTACCTCTTTATCAGAGCATTTAGCTCTAATTGATATATTTTACTTGGATGCCTTATAATGGCCTATGCCCCTCTATTTATACTATTATAATCTATCCCACCCTTCCATTCTATGCATGTGGGATTATTCTTATATGACATTACTATTCATACTACTATTATATTCCACTATTCTACCCCAAATACACATTATATTCCACTACCTAGGTATATTACAACCATTATTTTTATCAAGACCACTTCTCAAGAGTAAGAAGAAATCACAGATGATGATGACTCATGCCTATATAATGATGACTTTGCTACTTGTTGCCAAAATACAAATTATTTTATTCCCAATTGAATAATGGATAATCAATCCTACAAGGGAGAAGGCCTGGGGCTAAAGTAATAAAGAGTTAGTGGGTTGGTATCAATTACCAAACACAAAAGAACTAGAGGTATTAGACACAAACCTCATGGGGGTGAACCCATCAATACAAAGAGTGTTTTTAATTTGTCAACTAACACTAACAATGTTGATAGTGATGTAGATTCCTACTATAGCATCTATGACGAGTTAGCCAATACCAATTTATTTGACCCAAATTCCATCTATATCATTTTTGTTGTGTCATCTTATCCTCCTCTTTTCCTTCATCTCCCCCAACTAATCGACTGGGATAAAAAAGAGTCTTACATATCATTGAATGATTTTTAGATTGATGTATAAATATATGAATGCATGGGCCTTAGAAATAATGTATTGCTTGGTGATCACAAATAGGGATATTCAATTACACTAGACCTTAATCCTTATTTTGGAGAGTAGGTCAACTTCCTTGGTCACAAATAAAGAAAAATAGAAAATAAAACATTGAGGTCCCAAAGTGAAAACCTATTCAATGCAATTTTGGACTAGGGTACACATAAAGATAAAGATGAGTCCCATGATGAAAACATATTTTAGGCACCATTAGATGGAGAAGTTCAACCTCTCTCAAAAGAAGCCCAGGCCTCTTCTAGTTTTAGAATCTTATGCCATTCTAGAATCAGTTCAAAAAAATAACAAAAAATTGATCAATTAGTTCAATATTATCCACATGCCTATGATAAATTGCCTTTTCCAGACCTTAATGACTTGGATTCTTCCTACTTGGGTGAACTTAACGATCCAATCAACCTACTTGATGAAGATGACCATTGTAATACTTTGCTAACTATTATAGAAGATGGTTCCACATTGCTCATGGAAAAAACCAATGAAGTCAACATTGGAACACCTGATGATCCCAAGTGGATCAAACCTAGAGTCCCTTAGTAAAGAGGAATGTGAATTCCTTACTACCCTCCTTCAAGAGTTTTTTGATATTTTTGCATGGTGTTATTCAGATATGCTAGTGTTGGACCCCACCTTAGTTGTACATCACATTGTTGTACATTTGATGCTAAGTTGATCAAATATAAATTAATAAAAATTCACCCTCACATAGCCATTATTATTAAGAAAGAACTGTAAAAATTATTGTAGGTAGGATGCATTTGTTCCATTGATTATTCAAATTAGATATCCAATATAGTCCCAATCAACAAGAAGCCACAAAAAATTATATTATATACCAAATTTAGAGTTATCAATAAAGCATGCCCAAAGGATAATTTTGCTTTTCCAAATATTGATATGATTGTAGATTCCATGGTCAAGTGTTAGATGTTATCTCTCATGGATAGATTTTTAGGATACAATTAGATTAAAATTATACTAGAAGACCAACATGAGATAGCATTCACCACTCCATGGGTGATGTTTTATTATCAAGTGATGACATTTGGCCTTAAAAATACATGTACCACATACCAACATACCATGACTATCATTTTCCATAACATGATGCATGACATTGTTGAAGACTATGTGGATGATATATTGGAAAAATAAAAGAATAAAGTAGTACATCCAAATGTATTATGAATTTTTTTGAAAGACTTTGTGAATACAAAGTTAGGCTTAACCCTAAAAAGTGCATCTTTAGTGTCACTTCAATAAAATTGATAGGTTTTAATGTGTTTCACTGAGGCATTAAAGTCGATCCAACCAAGGTTAAGGCCATTACAAGAATGCCTTCACCTTCACATTTTAAACAACTTTGTAACCTATAGGCAAAACTCCAGTTTATCAAATGGTTTATTTATTATTTGGAAGACATATGCCATCCCTTTAATCATCTTATAAATAAGGACACCACCTTCTCATGGAAGGCATATTATGACCAAGAATTTGAAAAACTATAAGAATATTTGGCCAATCTACTTATTCTATCTCTGCCTACACCTAGAAATTTATTACTTATTTATATCTTAACAACTGACTATGCCTTGAGGGCACTCATGGCACAACACAATGATCATATAAGAATGAGAAGTTTACTAATTAAACATCACTCTTATTACATAAGAACATAACTATAGTTCAGTTGAAAAATCCTATTTATCCATGGTAGTTATAACTCAAAATTTGTGCCATTATATGTTCAACAATAAGACCATTGTCATTGCCAAAGTGGACCCACTCAAATACCTAATTTCCAAGGCATATTTGATTATTCATATGGATAATTGGATTATGTTATTAAGCAAAATTTAAATTGAATATGTTCATTAAAAGGCCATCAAGGGGCAGGCACTTATAGATTACCTTGTCAAAGCACCCTTGTTAGATACCAAGCCACTTATTTTCAACTTTCATGATGAGTCAATCATGACTCTGGATGACACTTCTTATGTGAATCAACATTAGACCCTTTATTCTTATGGCTCATGTATTTCTCATGGATCAGGAGCCAATATTATATTCATCATGCTACAAGGGGATCTCATTCCCAAGGCATTTCACATTAATTTCACTTGTACCAATAATATTGTAGAATATGAAGCACTCATTAAAGGGATTCCTCTAGTAGTATAATGGAACATCAAACACTTACATGTTCATGAATATTCTCAATTTATTATCAACTAAGTGATAGATTATTACCAAACCAAATATTATAAGCTTATTCCTTATAATAAAATGGTGGACAATCTAAAATAGAACTTTGAGCACATTCAACTTGAACAAATTTCAAGAGCCAATAATAAAACTACCAATGTAATGGTAAAAATTTGTTCCCTCATAGTAATTGTAGATCACACTATTGATTACCAATTTATTATTGAACATAGTTTATAGTCAACTCACAAATGTTCGTAATCTAGAATGGTATGTGAAATTATTAGTCCTAGCTCTCCTTGGTACTTCAACATATATGCCTACCTCCATGACAATATTATTCCTTCTAATTTTTCTTGTATAAAACAAAAAACCTTCATTTATTTCACTTCGATTATACCATTATCACTATCACTCTTTATCATAAAGGATATGATGGAACTCTACTTCATTGTTTAGCTTTGGTAGAGTCTAGATTAGTACTTAAAGAGGCACACAAAGGGTTTTTTGGGGCCCACACTAGTGGTGTGGTCCTTGCTAATAAAATCCTATATACAATATATTACTGGTCCACTATGGAAATTAATGCATGTGCATATGTAAAAAAGTGTGTGGCTTGTCAAAATCATGAAAATCCCATTCATACACTAGCTCTGCCACTTTAGTTTCTCACTACACCATGGCCATTTTTCACATGCAGACTCAATCTCATAGGAAAAATCAATCTAAATTCATCAAATAAACATAAACATATCCTTAATATAACTGAATACTTTAATACATGGGTTAAATCCATTCCCCACACTTATGTAATAAGTAAGTAGATATCTAAATTCACCCTCAACCATCTCATTTTACACTTTGGCATTCCCTTTGATCTCATTTTTAATAATGGTAGCTCCTTCAAGAGTAAGGATTTCAAATCCCTTTGTGCCAAATACCAAATCACACAACACTTTTCCTTTTCCTATTTCCCTCAAAGCAATGGCTAGGCAGAAGCATTTAACAAAACCTTGATTCAAATATTAAAAAATACCATTAAGTTTTCTATCCATGATTAGCATTTGAAACTATTTCCCACCCTCTAAGTATATCATACCAATACCCACATCCCTATAAGATCCACTTTGTACTCCCTTGTTTATGGTATAAAAACTATTCTCCTTATTAAGATCGAGTTACCCTTACTTCACATTTCACTGAAGAACATCATTGATGATGAAAAATACAATGTTTTTTAGCTAAAATAATTATACCTACTTGATGAAAAGAGGGTAGATTCTTTGAACAATCTTTAGGCCTATTAGAACAAGTTATATCTTAGCTATAACAAGTTCATCAAGCACAAAGAATTTAAACTTGGTAACTTGGTCCTCAAGGAAAATCAAAAGAATACCAATGCCACCTATGAAAAGAAGGGTAAATTTGAGCCTAATTGGATGGGCCCATTCATCATCATAAACTATTATGGATATAGAGCATACAAATTGGTCACGTCATATGGATAAGAGTTGGATGAGCCCATGAATTTTATGCATCTCAAGCATTTTTACACTTTATCTGATTGAACATTGTCTATGAGGACCCCTACTTGGTGGCACGACCTGAAACCATCTTTCTTTCATCCCATTTCCCATTGAATCAGTCTATCTTGATCTTATTCCCTTATCCTATTACCATTATTGATCTTATTCTAGTTTTCAAGTACAAAAAATGATTCTAGATGCTAAATTTTAGATGAAATATTATAACATATTATTCATATTTGGTCACCATTAGCACATCTAGGATGAGTAATATATCAAAGTAGCTTACACATGATTCACCTAAATGATGGCCTTAGAAACTACATATTTTAGCTCTTGATTAAATCCTATACCAATTATTTTGTTCCTATGCCATTTTTATTCCATTCATGTTTTCAACCCTACTATTTATTCAGAGTAGTTTTTGTAAGGGTTGAACTACATTGACCTAAGGTCCATTTTGACTATGTAGGTAATGCTCAGTTTTTAAGGTTAGATCAGTCACCCCTAGTCCATACTCTCTCCATTTTGTGAACACCCTAAGCCATGATCTCACCATTTTATGAGCACCCTAAGCCATGATTTCACCATTTTAAAATCTATATCATTTTGTATCTTATCATTCTCCATTGAGTTGAGATGCCAAAAACCGTAAAATTTTGAAAATCCCAAAAAACAACCTAAAAATAAAAAAGATTACAAATGGACTTGCAATCTTCATAAGATATATGAAATCATAAAGTTTTTGTTTGCTTTATCATTATATTCACCAGTGGATTTTTCTCTCTTTTGTATGGCATAATTTATCACATTTACTAGGTGGGAACCTTTTATCCAACCATAACCATTTCCCTTTGCCTTTACCATTTACTGATTGTGTTCGCTACCATGTCTGGGAGAACTACATAGGCCTAAGGTCCACATAGGATATGGAGGTAATGCTTAGATGCGTGGGTAATCTCAAGTTAGCTTGACCAATTTTATTGATTATTCCTTATTACTGATTTGTTTGCCAAAATGCTCTCACCATTATGTGAGTTTACCTTTTCCCATTTTCTATGAAATCAATTCTCATAATTGTCATCATTTTTATTTTATCCCATATCCCTAACAGAAATAAATTTATCCTAAATTTCATGAGATTATGTAGGTATAATCCACTTTCATTGGAGCATTTGGAGTCATCTTGGCCACCCCTTAAATTCTCCCCTTCCATCTTGACCCGTCACTTGACCAAAAACCCAAGAGTAATGCCTCCCATTCACACATGCACAAATGATTCACATAGTTGATTATGGTGTGTTTATTTGATGATTCATCATAATTATCTTCGATTTTTATTGGTGTGTTTATTTTATTAACTATATGCTTTCTATTGCTTTTATTTTAGTTTATATTTTCTCATTTATTTGCATTATCTATTTATTTCCCTTTTTGGTTATTGCCTAGACTAAGTCCATCATGTTGGTAGGGTCATCATCATGATGATTCCTATAATTTAGTTTTACTTAATTATATCCATTGTATTTTTAAAACATTATCATCATGGTTTCTATCATTAGTACATTATTTTCACTTATCTATTACAATCAAGGGTTTGTCTTTATGCACATTACATCCTAGTCATCATGGTGCATAATATATGATGTTATATAAAAAATTAAGATGTTATAAGTATAATCAGTGATGTTATATTATGATTTATCCTTTTTTTAATCCCTAAACCCTTTATCAAGTGCCTAATCATCATTTCTCAAAGTGAAAATCTGCCCTACTAGGGCCAACCATTAAGACTGATCAATGATTACAATTTTCCTACCTAGGTATCTCCTTGTATCCATGATCATATTCTACCTATTCAGGCACATTATTATGACCAAAACTTGTTTATTCCTCTATTTTTTGAGGTCCCATATTTTCCAACTTCTTCCCCAACCTTCCCCTCAAGGGGGCATCCAAGGCTAATGAATCACCCTTTGGGGCATCAATCTGATTTTAGGGACTCAAAAAGAGAGGTATGAAGACATCATATTTCAAGTGTTACCAAATTTATTCTTGATGATTTTTTCCTTTGAAAAGACATTATTATGCCTAGTGTCTCATAAACATCTTCTCAAACAAGGGGAAAAATGTAAACATTTCATTTTAACCACTTTTATGTCTAAACTACGTTCAAAACAACTTTTCAAAATCAAATTCAAGTTTAACTATAAATATCCAAATGGACCTAATTTAGCTGTACAACTACTAATTTAAACCAAAATCACAATGATACATACCTACTTAGGCCAATGGATCATCTTGCATCATTTATCTTATTTGATTCATCATTATTCTAATCAACCCTTTACAAGTGTCTTCACAGGGCAATTAAGTGATCACTTAATTGACAAATAAACATTACAAATTTTACCTCTTTTCTAATTTCCAATTGATCACCTTGATTAATTATCCTAAGCATTCCTATAATATGAATTTTCATGGATTTACAATAACTTATTTTCCTAAAATACAAAATTAAATTATGGCCTCTCATAGGTGATGTCATAGGGGCAAGTCAATAGAATGGAGTGGAGTGTGGGCAAGGTGACTTATGACATGTCCACTTACACACTCTTACATCCCTTACACCCCTCTTACACACTCAAGAGGAAAAAATATTGTAATTTCTTCTATTTTTCTTTCCATACTCCAAAGGCCTTAAATGGCATATCTTACACACACTAACATCATATCTAGGTGGTCACATCATGTTATAGCAAGTAGTCTGTATAGGACACTAGCATCAAATCTAGATTGTAGCATCAATGTAAATATCTTAGGTTGATGTTATTGTCTAGAGAGATATAAGTACTAGAGCTAGAATCTAATGATTGTTCCATAATCACCTTCCTTCTTTTTTCCTATTCGTTATAAATATAGAACTTTATTAGCATCAAAAAAATATAAGTACATCACTCTTTTGTCATTTGTATATCTATCATAGTTGTACTTTCCATATTTATATTATCTCATTATAATAAATTTAGTGTATGCTTATATCTAATTTTAGTATTTAATTGCCCTGTTATAGATCTGATTACCACCCTTGTGCCATTTGATTTCTATATACCCCTTTAATCATAATATAAGGTTAACTGTAAGAACTTAGATATTCCATTTTAGATAACCCTCTAATTGGAAAAATTACATTGGATGTGACCTTAGGACCAAAAAACAATTTCAACTACTTGTTAGGTCATGTCTCAATCCTTACATTATAATTTACTTTTGGGTAGACCTTGGATAAATTTAATAGAATATATCCCATCAAAACTTCATAATTATCTAAAATTCATACATGAGGAAACCTTATTATCCATGCTTACCAATAATGAACCTTTCAAAATTTTCAAAATGATACATTTTGAAACTAAAGGCATCCCTACAGTGGTGCCACCTAAACAATCCATTCCACTTGAACATATACATAGGTATAAAATAGTTGAGTCAAGTAAAATGGATCCTTTATCTCTAGATATACATAAGGAGAAAGAACCATTAACAAAATATCTAGAAAAACTACAAGAACACCTAATATTTGAGCTTCTTTTAGTATTCAGTACTAAGCAAAATGATGGCCATGTTTCAGATTATTATGATAGTGATGATGATACAACCTGTAGACACCGAAATAGTGTCTAACCCTTGGTCACCTTCCCCCTTGGTCCATTCTTAACCCATTCTTAAACCATTCACTTACTAATTTAAAATAATAAACTTATTTTGAATTAAGCCCCCCTCCTTTGACACATCACCATGACACCTCGCCTAGGACACCTCACCTTGGACCATTTCCCACCTTATGACTCACCCAAGACCTATTCTTACTCCTCTCCAACCGCCTAACCAACTCTCGTGCGTATTTATCTTAACCTTCGACAATTCTTCCACTGACTATGCACTTGGCGGATGGAGAACGGGGTTGTTGGCCCTTTTAACCATTTTCCACCCGCCGACGTCGGTCAACTGTCAGCCGACGCCGGTAGGATCGCCGACGTCGGTCTACTTAAACCGTCTTCTGACCTTATCCAGGGCTAATCACAAAAATCACAAATTCTAATCAAACTCTGAATCTCAGGAGCTAATCACGAATCTGGAATTTGGTGTCTTTGACCATCCGTCATTCTGCCAATCTCTCAGTGAAGCCTCTCACTCTCTCCCTCAGGCGCAGCATTAAACTTCTACACTAGCAACAGGTCCTCCACACAGGCTACATCAACAGCAAGTACGGGGATCATCAGCAACAACACACCTTCAACAAGGCACAGGTATGTATATTGTCTGTGTTTTCTTTGTGTTTTCTAGTCATTTGCTTCTAAGTATTATGAATTAGATTCAGCACTATCTTCCCCCAGACCAAACTATTCCCAAACCCGAATCCATATTTCCCTGTTTCCCTATTGCCTTCATCCTCTGTCAGACCATACACTCTGCCCATTCAACCAGACTCTCAGACCCAGATCCCAGACCATTCAACCAAGCCCAAAACTTTGTCTTAGACCACTCAAATAGACCCAGAGCCTTCCTTGGCCTTGTCCACAGACTAGACCTGACCAGACTCTATCCACGGACCATAGATTCGACCAGACCTCATCCAAAGACCATTGCCCCGACTGACACCGGCCACTTCCCCAACCGACGTCGGCATACTAACCGACGTCGGCAGACATCAACAACCGATGCCAGTAGGACCATCGATGCCGGTGACTGTGACCAGTCCGACAACATCTCTCAGGTAAGCTTTTGCTTCCTTTTAATTTCCATCTTTTATCACTTTCAGTCTTTTAACATTTTGCTATTTATCAAACACTTCTTTTTATTGACTAGTGGGTTGATATCCCTTAAGGAAGTCTTCATACTTCTGGGATCAAGCTTTCGCTTGGCAACCCACCATCTATCCATCTAACGCCTTCTTTTGTCCTAGTCTCTTTTCTTTGCAGGTGTCATTCCTCCACAGCCAAAGAGGAGTCCTCACAGCATCTGGATTACGGTGCGCAGACTATATCTAGGTACATACAAGCCTTGACCATTCCTTTTAGTTTCTCATTTTCTCTCTTTGAATGTGAAAGCAAAAATCTAGCGTAGAAACATTCTGGCACGCCCGGTGGGACCCTTAGGGCCTTCCTTGGGTTCCTTTCCTTTTTTTTTCATATAGGTGCATTAAGTTTCTCCCTCTTCACCTCTTTATTCTATCTTCCAAAAGACATTATAAGCAGGAATAAAAAGAACTTTTCTTTTCTTTTCTTGCACTTCTAGACTAGTCAAAAATTATATCCTTCAAACCCTTTCTCAACTTATTTTCATTCCAACTCCACATTTCGACTTGGGGCTTAAAACACTTTGCATTCATTCCTGCTTTCTTGCATTTCTTAGTCCACACTTAGTAATTAGTAAACTACATATTGAATAAATCGTAGATCACTTGATGTTACACAACCAGACCACGTGCACTAAATTAAACATCAAACTCACTTGAGACAAGGCCCGACTGGGATTTCATCACCCAACGGATACCTTACCTATCCCGACGATCCTACTTGGATTTCATCACCAAGGGGAAAGCCCACTCTGTTCTCTGGCAGAGTCTAATCTATAGGGAAAGTATATTTTGGCTAAGTGAAACTAGCTAACCACTAGAATCGTGAAGTGAGGGGAGCTTGCTCCTTAGCACCAGGCCATGTACGGAACCTAACACAGACTTTTGAGCACCTAAACAAAACTTGAAACCATCCATAGACTACCTTTTCTAGGGCCCTTCTAACAGCCAACCTCCCAAACATCACTTTAAGGCATAAGCCACAGGATTCTAAAAAGTTGATTCTTAGGATTTAACGCTTAGGGTCTGTCTGTCTCTCTCTTTGTTTTTCTGTTCTTATCTGGTTTATTGAGCTAGTGAGGACGTTCTCTTCCTTTTTTTACAAGAATCTTCTAATTTTTTTAAGTTTCTAGAAACCACAGTCACCGGCATCGGCTTTTCCACTGACGTCGGCCACCTTCCTCCACCGACATCGATTATCTGATCGACGTCGGCCATTTTCCCTTACCGACATCGGTTTTTCAACTGACGTCGGTCACTATCACAGTCCTTTTTTTCCAAAACAGCAACTTAAAACCTGACCCCTTTTTCTACCAAAACCTCATTCTGAGTTTTTGAAACCGAAAACACACAGTTTCTGGAACCTGACCCTCTTCTTGACCACGCTCTCTCGTCCCTAACCAATCTTATCATGGAGTTCCACTCGAAGTCTGAAAGAACTCCTACAAGACCGACCCCGACTCAGACTCCCATCATCCCTGAAGGGGACCAAGATTTTGAAAGATTCTTAGACCTCAACATCACAGCCCTCCAAAACTATCTCACAAGAGACCCAACGTGAGACCTTTCAGGTGAAGCGGTGATGACATTAACACCATCTGCTACCCAGCCTTTTGCCTCAACCGTTTACCTGACCATGGCCAATACACAAAGTTTGGCCTCCCCATCCATTTTTAGACCAACCTCCATCGGGGTTCCATTACCCCCTCAACCACACGCAATTCAAGCAAGTTCTACATCATACCAGAACTTGATTGTCTTGACCCCTTACACTCTTGCACCCATGAATGCAGGAGTGCCAACCTATCCTTCTACTAGTGCTGTCATGCAACCACCCTTGGCGGTATCTAGTCAACTTATACCCTCGACCTTCATAACTCAACCACTTTTGGCCTCCACTTATGTCCCTACGACTAGTCATCCGTACGTTGCCCCCTTATTGGTACAACCGACTACGTCGTATGCCTCCTCTAGTCTCTTTCAAGTGCCCTACAACCTAGGGGGCGCTCCATCCACCAATCCATCAGCAGACGTCATTAAAATGCTGATGGATAAAATGTCTAGTCTCGAGACCTCTATCTTTGGTTCACGTAATGCTCTCTCATATGAGCAAATTTGTAATGAGCCCATTCATCCTTCTGTCCCTATCCGACCATACCCCAACCAATGGGAGCTTCCTAAATTCACTCACTTCCAGAGTAAGGAGGACCCGCAACAACATCTATGGGCATTCAGACATGCCTGCTATCTTATTGCCCACGATGATGAGTTACTTTTATGCACGTTCCCTATGTCCCTTTCTGGCTCCGCCCTTGACTGGTATAGCTCTCTTTCCAGACATTCTATCTTTTCATTCATTCAACTTGCCCAATTATTTATCGACCATTTTTCTATCAACATCACCAAACAAGTCTCAATCACAGACCTTTACTCCATCAGGCAATTCGACGACGAATCAATAGTCGATTTTGTCACCCGTTGGAGAGGCTTGATTAACCAGCTCTCTTTCTCCTTACCTCAACCTGAGCTCATCGAGATCTTTTTTTGAGCATGTGCCAGGCACATCTCTTCTACCTTGCAGATTCAGACATTCCGCACTTTCGACAAAGCTTTCACCATGGCTCGAAAGCTTGAACTCTGTGCCATTGAAGAGGATAAGGTCAAATTCTGTAATACCAATGCAAAAACCAATGACCATTCTTCTTCCAGACCTTCTTCTTTTGCCAACTCCAAACCCAAAGGAGTGGCCAACAATGTGGTCATTAGATCACCATCATTGACGACAACTAATTACTCTCAACCTTCTACATCTCCAAGCATCACCAAACAATTCCAACAACGGTACATCCAACGTTCATACACCCCACTTGGAGAATCATACGCTTTCATTTTGGAAAAACTACTCAAGTAGGGGGTCCTCAATCTCCCTCCAATCTGACCACCTCAATTTGACCCTTCAAAATCCCTCCCTACATGGTATAGGGAGGCCGACTTCTATCACTTTCATCGCGTCCACGGCCATGACATCGACAATTGTTGAACCTTCAAGAACATCATCCAAGACATGATCGACAAGGGGGATCTTATTTTAGATACCCCGAACGCCCCACCCAACCAACACATTGACATCTTCAAATAACCATTCCCTAATCATCCACCTACTCAAAACAATGTCCAAACCACGATCAATGACCCCCAAGACCATGATATTCACACAATCAACACTATATTGCCTCTTGTCCCTGACCAACCTCCTCCATCACAGGATGAAGAACTTTCTTCTCTTATTAGTCCTCCATCTACCTCTCTTATACTAGAGGATGCCTTGACTATGCCAATGCCATTAGCCTTACCTTCATCCGAAGACCCTACCTTGCCTACTCCTCAAGCACAAATAGAAGGCACCATCATCCCTGCCTCCTGCCCTCTTGAGGATCCGCACTCTCTTATTTCTTCTCCACCAGGAGAAGAATCAGTCTCTTCACCCATTTCAAACGAGGAAGACCTAGTCATAGTTTCCTCTTGCCTTTTGCCTGAGATTGCTACATCTCACTCACCTCCGTCCACATCCGAACCCAAGCCCTCATCTAACCTCACCTCGCACAAAGGTGGACCTCAACCAAAACCAAAGAAGGCTACTAGACCACATCAGAAAACTCCTCCCCCACCTTCCTCATTACCTTCAATTTTGGGCCCGCATCCGTCCACTTTAATAGGATTTTTTCCTACTCCCATACTTCATAGAGGCAAGTCACCTCTATTAATCCCTCAACCCGTCAAACATATATCTTCTCCAAACCATCGACCTATGCCTCTTAAACCAAAGTCATCAACCCCCACTATAACAAAATATCTTGACCCATTAGCAGGTTCTTATGCTTTGCTGTTATGGCAATTGTTGCAGTCCTCTCGCATCCATCTCCTGCCTCTTAAACCATATCAATCTCTCAGACCAAAACCGCCCTGGTTCGATGACACTTGCATTTGTGCATATCATCGCACACTTGGACATGACACTGAGCATTGTTGTGCCCTCAAGGTTGTCGTTCGCCAATGTCTGGGAAATGACACCCTTGTTCTCGACCACATTATCAGCAAACCTTCAACACCACCCCACTCATCAACTCTCGGATCAAGGCCATCTTGGTTTGACAACTCTAAATTCTATCATTATCATCACACTCCGAGACATGACACTGAGCATTGTTGCACTCTCAAAGTTGTCATTCGTCAACAACAGAGAAAGGATTCCCTTCTAATCAAGGACCCTCTTGACCACCTCTTCGATAAATTATCAACACCGACCCATGCCTCTCAAACCTCATCACTTAAATCGGGATCTCCACGCCAGACTATGGTCCCTTTGCCACCTTTAACCCCATTATTCGACATCAACACAGTCCATTTAGCCACCAAGCCTCAACCGACCTTGACCAATTTATCCAACATTCTCCCTAAGCGACTGGGGGAATCTAACCTTATCATGACCCTGACCAAATAGTCAACCAAACATTTGACCAACTTTGACCAGACATTTGACCAAACTTCGACCAAGTCTCGACCAACCATCAATCAACCTTCTTATCATGACCTTGACCAGCATCAACCAAACCTTGACCAAACTTCAATTATCAAACATCAACCAACCAAGCACCTATCACTTCTTCAAACCGTCATCAATCATCGTGACCAATCTTGAAGAGGCAAATGGGGCAAATTTTCTCCTAATTGACTTGGACCTTTTATCATAACGCACTAGCATGGTCCAGGGACTTATCAGAACCTAAGCCCTTTTATGCCTTACGTCCAGGACTATTTTTCTATTAGTTGAGTATTCATCACTTGACGTTTTACTTGAGCTCGTCCCTTGAGCAACCCCGTCCTCTTAATCCTTATTCATTTCAACCCTATTCCCCTAAACAAGTCCTGTCAACCCCTTTTGATAAGCAGTAATGCTTCATCCTAATAAAAGGGAGCCTTTGACCTTCTATAAGTCTTGCCCATGACTCAACATTCTGTCAAAAATAAATCAAGATGTCAAAATATCCAAGGTCACAAAACCAAATCAAAAAGTAGACTGCTCCCTCGAAGGACAGTTGTGATATCATTGTTGTAGCTAATAGACTGCTCCCTCGAAGGACAGCTATTCAAAAGCCCTTAAATCTATAACACAAAGTATAGACCACTCCCTCGAAGGATGGCTATAACTAAATCTTGCTACAGACAGCACTTTCTTAGAAGCTTCTCGCATCGATTAGCTTCACAAATGACCACCAAACAAATGACATCTTTATGTGGACTTCCCGCATTGATCAGTCCGCTCTAAAAAAAAAAAAAAAAAAAAAACCAGGTCATGGACTTGACTTGTAGTTGTCTCAAGGTCCCCTATAAAAAAGGGCAAAGTTATCCATACTCTAAAAATGGGTTACCGTTTTCCTCCTATCATATCACCTACTCAAGGGACTTCGAGCTCACTTTAATGTCAAAAGTGATTCGATTACCGCTCTAACATAACTCATGGTCAACGATGCAACACATAAATGGGGCTCTTGGTTCTAACAACCCCTATCTATGCTGTCATTTTGGTCCTTGTCAATGAAAGGGAACTTATGCCTTTTACTTTTTGCCTACACTTTGGTCACATTCAACCACATCATTTGTCAAAATGATTCAATCCGACTCTTTTCAAAACACTCACATAGCCTAATTACTCTGGTTTCCATAGACATCAATACACATGGAAACCATCAACCACACAATTTATGTCAAGCATAAACCATTACTTGCTGAAACATAAATCGCCCTACAATTCATTCTTAGCAAACATCCATCACGAATATGGATAGTTTCTAGGGATGAAAAACCTCGACCAATGTTACAGCTTACACCATTTGGAAAAGGCTGTAGCATCATCTTATCCTCATCATTTCAACACATGACCAAAATCAACCACTTCGATCTTTTTTCCTCCCTTCTTGGGAGAACTACATTGGCCTGAGGCCCTAATGATAGGGGCTATGTAGGCAGCACTCAGTTGACATGGGGTATTCTAAGGTTAGCTCGGCCATTCTCTTCATCACTTTCTTCCATCTCCTTCTCTCGTCACCTACCAATCACATCACAACCAATCACATATTTTCATAATCTTTAGCATAATCATTTTCATCATTTACATCATAATCATTAATCACAACCACATTATCATCATCACACAATTAAGCATTCACATCATATAATCCGCAGGTCATAACATAAATATCACTATCATATAATCCTTATGCATCATCATCTAAAAGTCATGACCATTCTCATCATTAGCATTATCACAACGCATCATTATATTAATCATCATCATTATAATCATTGACCATAACATTATCATCATCACATTTAATCATCATAACATTATAATCATAAACATAATATCCAAACATGCATCATCATCATAATCAAAAATGCCCAATACATTAAACATTAAACAACATCCATAACACATCAATGATCCAAAACCATCATCATATATATATCAAAATATTTTATACAATTGCACAAAATCTGTGCCTCTGTCTCTCTCTCATACATCTCGCATCATCGGCTCGCAGGCCGGTATATACATCAAAAATAAATCTCAAGATCTGCCCTCAAGGCTATGGCTGTGGTGGTGGTGGCGGTGGCCGGGAAGATGTTGTATCCTCTCCCCCCTCTGATCTGTGCCATCTGCGAGACCCAAAAGCCGTCGCTCGAGATATAGACCATTGTCGGCTCTGCTCTGCCCTCATCTCCGAGTATCACTGTATCTGAGGAAAACCCCTGATGGCCCTCTCATAATAAGTGATCTCATTCAGGGCATCATTGTATCTAACTATAGATACAGTCTGCAGTGGACCCATCAACCCTGCTGCTGTGCCCTACACTGAACCCTACGGCTGTGAAAACCCTGGATGCACTGACACTAACTGCGTAGGCTGCTAAACTGGCCACTGAGGTGGATGCTGCATCGGGCCCTATCCTCTCAAACCCTGTCCTATCAATTCCTGTGCCTGCGTTGTAGCCAACTGACCCTACAAAATGGTCACCTATCCTCATGCTGCATCCCTCTCCTGGATAGTAGCATCTCTCTCCTGTCGGGCCACATCCTGCTCTCTGATCACTATTTGTAAATCAAGCTATGGTCCTGCCTGCACCCCTGTATACTGACCTGCCCACCATGTCAAGTAAGCCTCTGTACATCCTGGATCTGCTATCCTAGGACCTACCGATAACTCCTCAAAATTTGGGCCCTCTGTCTCCTCTAGTAGTGGGATCGGCACCTCAATGTTGTCCCATCTGTATAGTGGGAATGTGGGAGGTACATCCTATAACAGCATGTACTGGCACTACACTCTCTCTATTGGCACTCTCTCGAGCTCATCGGCTCACCTGCCCCTGACCCATCTTAGGCTCTACACACTAACCAACTGCTCTCCCTGGTCTCTGAATGCTGGATACACCAAGTATGGTCTCCAGATGATGTCTGTAAGAATCAGGGCCTCCAGTACCCCTCTGTAGTGGTCAATGTCTCTGACCACTCCATCTACCTGCGTCTACGTCATCACCTCGCACCACCGCCTGAATCTGACCCTAAAGCTGGCCTGAATTGCCACTGGGAAGCCAAGAGGATGGGTAACCACTATATGCTCATAGGCCCAGCAATGTAGCAAGTGGCCCACACACAAACTGTATCACCGTCACCGACTAATACCCCACAGCTCTCTATACACCTGGGCCAAAAACACTGGTGCCCAAGTGAACACTGTTCACTGCTTTATCATCTCAAGCAAAACTCTGATCATAGCAACCGAAAACCTGTCGCCCTCTGCATCTGGCAATGCGTACACCGTGATGCCTATCATCATCAACACTACTAGCTGATGTGCGTCCTCGTCTACAACATACAAAGGCTCATACGCAAAACTCACTGAGTGGTAGCTCATCTCCACGATGTGCTCTCCAAACAACATAACCATATGAATATCATGCACCTCTCTCAAGCATGCATACAGGTCTGCTCCGTGTACTGGCAGTCATAAAATCTAGTACACATCCTCGACTGTGACCGACATCTCTCCCATGGGTAGGTGAAAGGTGTTGGTGGAATGATCCCACCACTCGATCAAAGCCACCATCAGGCTTGCATCTCGCGCCACTCTACAGTAGCGTCGCAGCCTGTCGAGTCCAACTACGCTCATCTATGCCCACTCATCAACTGTCACCCCTCCGCGCATCTACATCAACAATGTCAGGAGGCGATCTTGCAACATCAAAGTCAGCCTCGCCTGCATCCACCAAAGTCAATCTCATATTAAAAAATTTCCCTATTTCACTATCTATGCTTGACCCAACGCCCGTGAAGCCCTTGGCATAACTTTGACCCCTCGACTTAAACATTTTTCATCATTCTTTTGACCAGGCAGCCAACCAACATTGGTTAGCATGCCAGCGATGGCACTCACCTAACCAACATCAGTCACTTAGTGATCGACGTCAGCAGGTTAGTGACCGACACCGGTCGCTGGTTGGCCAACGCCGGCGAACCTGCCGATGTCAGCGACTGGTTCGGCCCTAGGGCCGAACGGGCCGAGCCCTAAAAATTAGGGCTTCCCCTTTTATCCACCCTACACCCCCCCAAAACCCTCTCTAAGACTCCTAACCTCTCCTAGATCTATTTCCCACCCTCCTAGCTACCCTCCCCCCCTCGTTTTCTGCCCATATCAACAATAATTTCAAAAAACAACTCAAACCAAAAATTTAACTCAATTAGGGCTTAGAGACCCTCCTACCTCATCTCGACATCGCTGGCATGGTGGCACAATGGGTGCCACTGGTGGTGGACCTCCCGTGGGTCCTCTATTGCCCTCTGTCATCACTTCTACCCTTAACTCCTGCTGGCCCACCGCTGATTCTTCAACCTCCAATCCAACTCCAATTTACTCCCTCTCTCTACCAATCTCACTCTACCACCTCACACCGCTAGTTTGCTCACTATGAGTCACTTTCACTCCTCAAACTCCAAAGCACCTTTTTTCTCTCAATCAAATAATCACAATGACTTTTGGTGGGCTGCCAATCTGGTTTTGTCGGATTTGGCAGGCTGCCGACGTCAGCATATGCGTGCCCTAATTTGCCGACGTCGGCTGATATCTACCGACGTCGGCCACTTTTCTCTACTGACGTCGGCATCCTAGAAACCTCCTTTTTTTCCGTTGCCCCAAAATCATGTCCCCAATCAGTTAGTCCTTCAGACCATGTCATTTTAGCCCCCTGGGGCACACTTAAGATCACTTTTGCATCCATCCATCGACCACCAGACCTTAGAGATCATGACCATCTCCTCTAACCGTGACCACTTCCACAGCAATTTTTGCCTTGGTTGTTTTTGCATGTATGCTACCTCATGATTGGTTAGCAAAATTGTGTGCAAACTTTTGACCTTCACAAGTATAGGATCTCAAGCCAGTTGATCTACACTACTTGTGACATTTTTGTGTTTTTGGGAGCACTTCCTAAGCCTAGGATACCTGGAACATGACAACCATTGGAGCTTTAGCTTCGATTGAATAACCCAATCAGCAGATGACTAAATGCTGGGGCCCAGTTATTTCAATTTTGGCACTCCTTGACCCTCGACCTGCGACAATTTGACCTGACCATCCTCGTGAAGTGGTGTATGCACAATCACAACTTTTGCAGCGTTCTCACTCTATCTTCACCCTTTTCATCCACTCTCTATCAAATCAGCACCCGATTTTAGGTTCCTTTCCCTCGACTCCTACTTTGAGGGGGAATACCTCATCTATAATTGGGGCAACCAACCCTCACTTTTTTTTGTCTTGCAGTTCACTTGAACAACCAACAAGATGAAATGAACCTTATCCCATACCTGGGGCAACCGACTCCTATTTTTGTCTTGCAGTTCATTTAGAGCAACCAACAAGACAAAAAGGGGCAAATGTAGACACCGAAATAGTGTCTAACCCTTGGTCACCTTCCCCCTTGGTCCATTCTTAACCCATTCTTAAACCATGCACTTACTAATTTAAAATAATAAACTTATTTTGAATTAACCCCCCCTCCTTTGACACATCACCATGACACCTCGCCTAAGACACCTCACCTTGGACCATTTCCCACCTTATGACTCACCCAAGACCTATTCTTACTCCTCTCCAACCGCCTAACCAACTCTCATGCATATTTATCTTAACCTTCGACAAGTCTTCCACTGACTATGCACTTGGCGGATGGAGAATGGGGTTGTTGGCCCTTTTAACCATTTTCCACCCGCTGACGTCGGTCAACTGTTGGCCGACGCCAGTGGGATCACTGATGTCAGTTTACTTAAACCGTCTTCTGACCTTATCTAGAGCTAATCACAAAAATCACAAATTCTAATCAAACTCTAAATCTCGGGAGCTAATCACAAATCTGGAATCTGGTGTCTTTGACCATCCGTCATTCTGCCAATCTCTCAGCGAAGCCTCTCACTCTCTCCCTCAGGTGCAGCATCAAACTTCTACACTAGCAACAGGTCCTCCACACAGGCTACATCAATAGCAAGTACGGGGATCATCAGCAGTAGCACACCTTCAACAAGGCACATGTATGTATATTGTCTGTGTTTTCTAGTCATTTGCTTCTAAGTATTATGAATTAGATTCAGCACTATCTCCCCCCAGACCAAACTGTTCCCAAACCTGAATCCATATTTCCCTATTTCCCTATTGCCTCTGTCCCCTATTGGACCATACACTCTACCCATTCAACCAGACTCTCAGACCTAGATCCCAGACCATTCAACCAAGCCCAAAACTTTGTCTTAGACCACTCAAACAGACCCAGAGCCTTCCTTGGCCTTGTCCACAGACTAGACCTGACCAGACTCTGTCCACAGACCACAGATTTGACCAGACCTCATCCAAAGACCATTGCCCTGACCGACACCGGCCACTTCCCCAACTGACGTCGGCATACTAACCGACGTTGGCAGACATCAACAACTGATGGCGGTAGGACCACCGACACCGACGACTATGACCAGTCTGACAGCATCTCTCAGGTAAGCTTTTGCTTCCTTTTCATTTCCATCTTTTATCACTTTCAGTCTTTTAACATTATGCTATTTATCAGACACTTCTTTTTATTGACTAGTGGGTTGATATCCCTTAAGGAAGTTTTCATACTTCTGGGATCAAGCTTTCGCTTGGCAACCCACCATCTATCCATCTAATGCCTTCTTTTGTCCCAGTCTCTTTTCTTTGCAGGTGTCATTCCTCCACAGCCAAAGAGGAGTCCTCACAGCATCTGGATTATGGTGCACATACTATATCCAAGTACATACAAGCCTTGACCATTCCTTTTAGTTTCTCATTTTCTCTCTTTGAATGTGAAAGCAAAAATCTAGCGTAGAAACACAACCTATGATATGACATATGAGAAAATGAAAAATTTAAAATTTGATCCACTTGATCAATTATCACATAACTTATTTGAACCCACGGGTCCTAGTATATATAAGCTAAACCCTTTTGCAAAAAATACAACATTGAATCTAGATAAGAGTAAATAAAAACTAATAGATGAGCATGTAAATGCTTGTTATTACATACATACCTCTTGGTTAAAAGTACCGAGTCAACCTTATAATAGAAAAATACAAATACATCATGTGATAATGTGGAGTCTTCTCAAAATTCTTTACCATAAATACTACATATCACAATAGAACAGGATACCACTGATGCCATCTTATATTTGTTACTTAAACATAGAATGATTTTTTTACCTTATACCAAACATATATTAGGAAGTAGATTACTCCATATGAAAAGAGTACCATAATATAATTACCATTATATCATTATCCATATTACTAATCAATATGAGGCATTGAAAATTATAATCCAACAATATAAGAGTGAAGGATGCATACGTAATGTGCCCACAATAGGCAAAAGGGAAAAAAACTTCTTTTTTTAAGAAAAAAGTATACCTCAAAGTGATAAATGTATGATGATTTAACTATTAATGCTAATATTGATGGGGTATATTGTCACCATGTTAGGTTTGATCCAAATAAGAGGGATACAACATGTGGGACTAATTTTATTACACAATTAGGACATACTATAAATGAACTAATATATTCACCCTTGGATCCCAAATATCAAGGATACATACAGTTACCCATTGCCTATGGACCACGTGTCAAAGATTCAACTATATAACACATGAAGTGCATCTAAAACTAAAGACTAGACAAACTTGGCTAGCTGAGTGGAAGGCTAAGCTAGATATTACAAACATGTATGTAAAATTTCATCATATGTGTATAGAGATTTACATATAACATGATGGACATAATTATTTTCCTATACCATTGGCTTTAGGTAACCCATTACATAGAAACATTAAAATGTTGGCACTAAATTGATATAAATAAAGCCTAAAATCATTTGTAGGTGGCCCTTCACCTTTTGAGGATGAGGACTTGGTTGAACCTATTTCAAAAAAATCCAAAAATACCAAAAAAATTTAAAACATAATTTTAGAACTTATATGTTCTATTGGCTTCCTAGCATCTATGTGTTAGTTCCATGTTTATGTATGACATGTTCCATGTCAATGGACGACATACGTAGTTACTCTTATATACACATATATGCCACAATTCTACTTGAGTATGATATAGGCATACACATATATATGATACATTCATATTTTAGATGTTGGGCTTTCCCTCTACTCATGTCATATGGACATTGGGGGCATGCACTTATTTGATCTAAATACACAAAGGTTATATGATTCGATGATTTCTCTACATTATCATGTTTGAGCTTACATATGTACTTACACATGTTTATTATCCATGATTATATCTTACAAAGTACAATTGATACACTATACACTTGACATATTTTCCTAACACATTGGATCCATGGGTTATTATGACATGTTTATGTTAGTTGCTTATGCTTTATTTTATACACTTCCTTGAGTATCTTGCCTTGCTATTGTATTCCTTATTTGATCATTTGAATATTCTCCTTTTCTTGTGACCCTCATGCCTATGTATGCTTTCATTTACATTTGAATATGTCATTATTAATAATATGGAAAATTGAACATGTAATTCTTTCCTTTATGGACATTTGACCAAGTCATGTACCTTCTATTGTGTAGTATTTTAATATGCCCCTTATTTTTGGTCTCCTTGGACCATTGCCTTTTGACTTAGTTTTGAGTGTTGTTGTGTGTGTGATTGTTTGCTTATTGAGATTGTAATGTTACTATCTAAATATTTTCATGATATTTATCATGCATATTAGACCTACATATAATCACATTGGTTTTATGTGCTTCAATTTTATACCTACCTAGACATGTTCCTTGTTTATGATACATAATTACATTCACAGATTATACAATTGTCTTATCATTTTGAGGTAAGGTATCTACTAGTTCCTATGTTTCCCTCACCTAAAAGGTGGGGGAATATAATTAGGGGCATGTCATAGATACATGTCTTCCACACTTGATACAATTTCATATTTAGTGGGGGCATGCTTTGGAAGCATGTTCTCCACACTCATTCAGTACGTGGTACTTATATCAATTTTTAGATTCAGTGGGGCCATTTCATATGGGCATGGTTTCTACACATTAAAATTTATTAGATTTAGTGGAGGCATGATTTGGAAGCATGTTCTCCACATTCATTCAATATATGGTGCTTTTATCAATTCTTAGATTCAGTGGGGCTATGCTTTGGAAGTAAGATCTTCACACCTATTCAGTAATCAACATCTTTAGATTATAGTGGGGGCATGTTTTGGAAACATGTATTGCACATTGGTACTTATATTAGTTTTAGGATTTCTCCATATATAAAGGGGGAATGCTTTTAAATCATGTCATCCACACTTACACAATTATCTAAATTGGTCAAAACACATATCTATATGATTCAGATTCATAGCTATGGTATAATTATATACATTAGAACTATTTTTATACACATTTTCAACATGAGATATATACGAAGTGCATATGCTATGCAATATGTGCCTAATATTATAAAATCTAGATCAATTTTATATTTCAAAACTTTGTTATGGACTATTACCATAAAATGGACCTTTTCAAACTAATACCCCACATACTTTTAATGAGCCAATATACTGCAGTAGTTGGTTCACTTTTTGGTATGGTTGAGGTGATTAAATTACTCAATCTTGCAAAATTTTTAGGTTGAAATTGATCATCTAGCCTCACTAGGTTGTAAGTATCATTCGGTTGCATGGTAGAGCTAATCTCAACTACTAGGTGGCAACTCACTTTTGTTCCAAAGTTGGGGGAAAGTGCCTTCCAATCTCTCTCTATCTATCTCCTTGGATATATGTACTTTAAAGATTTATCTATATTTTTCCTAATCTTAGTTTTATAGCCTTAAAATGATACATATTTTTCAAATCAACTTCATAATAGGCAAGGCGGTTACATCAACACATAAGTGTACTCATTAACCTTATTATTTTAATTTTAATCTATTTCAAGTACTTTCAACCTAGATTATATGCACTAATTTTATACTATAACATACTCTTGGTTTTAGGTCAGCCACTAGAAAAGAACTCAAGTTGGGCACACATAAAGATAAGGTGTGCATACACATCTAAGTACACATTCCTTTCTTTTAAACTAGAAATTTCATTACTATATTAAATGGGGGGCAAATGTAGATGATTTTTTATGATTATATAGCACCTCAGTCTTGTGCACTTAGCAAACTCAGACCTTAGTTGTTCCTTTTAGTTATTTACCTTTACAACTTCTAAAAGTCTCAAATCTTATCTATATTTTTTCCCCTTGGCCTTATATCTTATTCTGATTAGCCTTATATTGATGACCTAGGTCTTCTATCTTGCCCAGAGTACTTGAAATGTATTTATATTCCATATCTACAAGATTTGAACTTGTACTTGCCTTCTTGCTCCCTAGACACTAACATTTGGGACAAAAAAAAGCATTGAAATTACTATCATGTCTTGATGCAAGTGTCTAGTGCCATAAAGTCATACAATTTTTAAATGAAATGTATCTTAATGGTCAATCTAAGTGTTTAAATGCAATTTGTTACTCCAAAGGGATTACTATAAATATAAGATCAACCCTAATTTATTCCTCATCTACAAGACCTAATTACACCTAGAAAAAATACCAAATAAAATTCAAAGAGCATTGAATTAAATAAATATTCTTTGTTTATTCCTATTTTCCATACTAGTTATACCACATCTACATGTGTGAATTACTAAAGGAATAACCAGAGAGCCTGATTTTCCAAGTTACAAGCTAGTTCACTATTGTACTTGAGTTGTGCATATTGTATGATTTACACACAAGAAAAAACATATGAGACAACTACATGAGTTTGAGGCCCTATTTAGAGTATTGGCTATGTAGGCAGTGCCCATTAACATTGGGGTCTTTGGGACAACTCGACACTATGTGCCCACTAACTCATTTTCCTCAAGGTCACCATGAAGATGGAAAGTTAGGGTTTTGCCATTTCAAAAGGAATGATTTTCCATGAACTAGATCTAAATTCACTAGAGTTAAGGAGAAGAGAAAACTAGAAACATCTAGGTGGTCATGTCCTATTCAAGTAGGTAGTTCATACATGATACTAGTGTCAAAACTAGATAGTAGTATCAATGCAACCACCTTTGGCTGACATTACTATCTAGAGAGCCAAAAGTATTAGAGCTAAAAGTTGATGACTATTCTATAATCTCCTTCCCAACTGATTTCTACCTATTCTAGATCCATAATTGTATTAGCATAATAACAAGCTAAGTACATCACTTTTTTGTCATCTATATATCTAGCATAGTTATACTTTCCATATTTAGACTATCTCAACATAATAAATTTAGTATATGCTTATATCTAAGTTTAACATTAATTTGGCTTGCTATAGATCTAATTATCACCCTTGTGCCATTTCATTTCTATATACCCCTTTAATTGTAATATAAGGTTAACTTTGAAAACTTAGATTTCCATTTTAAGGTTAAATAGGTAGTCACTATAGAAATTTTCCTTAGATGCCTCTCACAAACAAATCATGTGTAATTTTAAATGCAATGTACCCTTGCATGAAAAAATTATTGATAGACCTATTAATGGTAGTATTTAGTGAATGATTTATTACGTGTATTTGTTGATGGTTAAAATTGCACTTATTTATAACACCAACAATGGGAAGTTTCAAGAATGTGGGACTTGTGACTTGAAACGACCTCTAGATTTTTAAGAAGCTAGTCTCTTCTTTATCTCAAATGTATAATGAGGAAAGGGATAGGAATTTAAATAATAACACAAATGCAAAGAAAGAAAATCTAACTATGGTGATGTGCCTGAATGTAATTCGACCCTTAATTCTGAGCATAGTGAAACTATATGTAAGATTCAATTACATTAAAGAGTGAACAAGCCATGATCAATGTAAAAGATGAAAACAATAGAAACAGAGGCTTGCATCTTAGACTACTTTTGCAATGACACAGAAAGATATCAACAAAGGCACAGAACTCAGTCTTCTTATTAATTCTTCAGTCACATAAAAGGCACAGAAACATGCACAGTTACATAAACTTTTCAACTCAAGAAAATAGAACAAAGACAAATGATATTCCTGATCATAATTATTCTATTGACACTCACTAATATTTAGCACTTGTGTATTTCTTAGCATATACCTAGTCTTGTACTCTATGTCTTACATACTTTCACTTCTTACTTTTATTAGCTAGATGTGATTGTATTTCCAGTATTTACATGCATTTTTTTCTTGCTTTGCATAAGCTAGATGTGATTACATTTCTTAGTCTCTCACAAAAAATTCTCTCAAAATTTTTATCCTCTTTGGTGATCTCTGCACCCCTCTTTATAGCATTGAATTCCCTCCAAATTGTCTGCACGTTCCCAATCTAATAGCCCAACTGAACTCTAAATAAACTGGAAGTGTCTAATATAAGATATTTCTTAGATTCTAAAACATTCTATCTTCCTATAGTTCATTAGCTGAAACAGATACACAGGATGCTCCCTTCTATCAAATAGAAGAGGACACTTGGCAAATTTATTTATTCTACTTGAAAACCTTCTTATTATTCAGGAGGCACAAAAAAATGACACTTGGCATGTTCCACAACCTTACCAAAGACACATGGCACTTTCCACATTACTTATACTCTTTACTATGTCTTTGCATTGAGATGCTCCATCTTTGACATCTGTCACCATCCACTTCTTCGAACTTAAATAACTTCTATAGAAAATGGGACCCAAAGCACTTCTTGCCTGAGCAACTTCAAAAAGGGAACAGGGACATGTGGTGCTTTCTGCTCATTCTTAACAAGGGACACGTGGTGATCTCCACTACTTTTAGCTACCTTTTGAGAATCCTGTGGAAGGTGACACTTGTCAGTCTCTACATTGCCCTATCTATACTATAGAAACATTCAAGCCTTATTTCATATTTACATAGATGATGACACTTGGCGGCTTTTGCTTGCCTCAAAAATAGAACTTGGGACCCACCACAGTTTTTACTTATCAATGAAACAAAGTGAGGATAATTCAGAGGTTGACACGTGGTGGCTTCCATTCTCTTCAACTGGGGATACGTGGCATCTTCCATTGCTTTTATAAAATCATATTGAAACCTTCTGCGTTTGCCACCTGGTGCCCTCCGCTTGATCCTGAGAAAGCTTATTGAAAAGAAGCCTTCAAAAAGTATAAGAAACTTGAGACGCAGATGTTGACACTTGTTGCACTCTGCTGAGTTACTATGGGACACATGACACATTTTTTAGTACTTACTAAAATTATGAAAAGTGCCTCAGCCAATGACACTTGGTAGCTTCGGCTTGATTTTGACACTTAGACAAAATTGAGGAAAAAAGAAATTTGAGCCCGCGCTCTGAGTCAAAAACTTCACCTTCTCAAACCAAAGTGTTCAGGGACAAAAATTTGGATCACACGACTGAAAATCAAAATGAAACATAGAGTATTTTTTACTCTACAGTTATTGGTGACCCCAAGGACTTTTGAGCCTGCTTTAAAAAGAATCTACAACTCTCACATGATCAAAATGACAAAAAATCATAGATTTAGTAAAGTTGTTTGATAGGCAGACCACTCTTCGTCAGATAACCCCTGCTTATTTTGCAATTTATTGAAGGCTAAATCAAGGTTGATAATATCTTTGTGTGAAATTTTTTGCAAAATCTGAACCATAGCCTTCAATTTAAATTCAAGCTGGGAAATAGGAATCAAAATATCTTCTACTTTAGGTATTGATGAATCATCCCTTAAATCCTGAAAAACTGCCTAATCATTCTGCTTGGCCAACAACAAAGGTTTAATTTCATCAATCATCACCATAGTGTTGTCATCAGGAAAAAGAAAAGGAAGACCTAATTGCACTAAGTCTTTAATGTGTTGTTTCATTTCACTGATTCATTCTTTCATCACATCTAAAAGCTCTCTGTAATTGATTGCGGTGGAATTGCAATTGAGAACCTCATTCACTTGTTTAGCAACAACCATTTTATCATTAATCCCTATTTCTAACAACATTCCATCAGTTGCATCATATAGCTTTTGCAGTAACATTTCAGAGTCCAATACTCTCCCAAAAATAGTAGCCAGAGTGTCTTCAATTGAAGTATCCACCTTTTCACACAATTTTTGTGCATTTAGCAAAAAAGTTAGAGAGGGTCTGAGTTGAATAATCTTCGAAGAGATTCTTTTCCACATTAATTCATAAAGCTCCTTCACTAGATTTAACACCCCTACATTCTTTGGCCTATTGGCCAGCTCCAGTTGCTCAGCCTAAAGTTAGGCCTGTATAGCTACAGTATTATTCTACTCATTTAGCAGCTTCTATTGAAGTTGAGTAACCTGTAGCAGGCTTTCCTCACATTTTTCTTGTAATGCTACTTTTTCTCACCTTAGGGTCATCACTACATCTTTTACCTGCATTATCCCTACTTTTAAGGAATAATTTTGGGCCTAGATAGCCTGGTGAGTCTGAAGAGAAATAGTATCTTGCAACTATTTATTTAGACTCTCTATTTCATTATCCTTTGTATTTATTTTTGTGGTCAAACTGCTACAATTTGCCTTCTCTTTGGCTAGATCAGCCTCCATCTTTTATAGCTTCCTTGATATTTTCAATTAATCTTTAGCTACTATAGAAGTGGATTTAGTTATTAGCTCAATTTTATCTTGTGGTCTGAATAGGGACATGTCGATAGCCACTACATTCATTGTGTAATCTTTTGGCTGCATCTACTCACTTGGCTTGATTATATTTGGTGACAAATGAGTCACTATCAGTTGCTACTAAATTGGGTCAAATTGTGACCTTAGATGTGTTGTAACCAAGGCCTTATTATCTTTGATTTTATTTTTCTCCCTTCAGGCTTCCCTTGCCTTCTTAGCAGTGTCTGCTTGAGTTTGGAAAGTAGAAGGAGAGGCAATGTTCCCACCCATAAAAGGATGACCTTGTGGCAAGCCATATGGAATAGCCAATTGTTGGCTATGGGCAATTTGAGGAGGTATTTTCCTAGGTACAAAGGGATAAAAGTGGGGTAATGATATAGCTTGAGTAGGGATAGATGGGGCAAAATGAGAAATGAGCGTAGCAGAGGTGGCAAGGGATATCATTTGTCCAGATGGAACCATTGCCCCTATAGGAGAAGAGAGAGATTGAGAAGAAGAAGAAACAATACTTACCTGAGGGGCCATCGAGGCACTCTATAGTTGGTGTTGTGAGGGTTCTGCCCTCTCCTCTAAATCAAGTTGAAACCTCAGCATTTTATGTTTCCTTAGTGTTTCTTCTTCTAGCTGTGCTTCTTTTCTCCAACATCTACCACTATTGTTATTGGTGCTTGTGCAAAACTGGGAACTTCAAGGATTGATGCTAATGGAGAAGCTTTTGGTGGTGAAGATACCACACTCTTTTGTTTTTCCATGATGCTAAGAGATTGGGGCCAAACAGTCATAGTGACTGAAGCTGAGGTTTGCCTTGGGGCCTCTGATGGTTGGCTAGATCCTGCTCTAGCTTCTGGCTCTCCACCCTATGTCAGCAAATTTCTTGTGTCAGGGCTAGATACAGGAGATAGATGGCACTCATCACAAAGTTCCTCCCATTTCTCATCTGAGTCCACATTTCCAAAAGAGTGAGTTGTTTGACAAATTTCTTGCCTATATTTCCAATAGGATTCTATTTTCTCAGTGTCCTAGTCTTTATTCTTTAGTGCCATTCTTAAACCATAAGTCATTCTAATTTTAGGATCAACATCCCTTTGCTTAATTTAGACACCAAAATTGTGTCTACTCCTTGGTCGACTCCCCCTTGCTCCCCTTGGTCCACTTCTAAACATTCCTAACCCACACACTTATTAATTTAAAATAAAATACCTATTTTAAATTAATAACACACCACCCTTGACACCTCACCCTTGGATTCCTCACCCTTGGATACCCTCATTTATCACCCTATGACTAATCATTCCAACTCTCTCACTAATCCTCATGCCTATTAAACCTGCCTTCGACTGTTTAACCACAACCACTGAACTCGACAGATAGAGGAATGGGCAAAAGGCTAAAAATAGCCTTTTTCCCATCTTCTAGCCACTGACGTCGGTTACCCATCGGCCAATGCTAGTGGGATCACCGACATCAATTGCTTAAAACCAACTTGTAGGCCAAATGGAAAATAGATCACAGACCTGAATGCAAATTCTCTTTGCACCCAGAATCCAACCTCTCTCTCTCTCTCCCAAATGCACACCAAGCATCACAGGCTATAGGAACTCTACATCAATCACTCCACCCCTGATTAAAACATTGTAGGAAGTCTTCTACATCAGCCGCATCAACATCAAGTGTTTCAAACACCTCTAGTTTTGCACCATGCAAGAGCTAAGTATTCTTCTATCTTTTCATTTTAGTAGCTTAGAATGTATTTGTAATTAGTTTCTTCTTACTCCTAAGTATCATCAACCAGACCTGGCTATCAACCAAACCAAACCTGATTTTCTTCTTGGAAAGGCTAAAAAGCCTTCTTCATACTCTTACCCCTTTTGACAACCTATCCTCTACCCCTTGTCCCTCCTAAGACCCTGTCTATTGTCCTGCAATTCTACATAGACTCTCAGACCACCACAGACCATTCTATCGACCATGGAAATCAACCAAAAATCCATCCAAGAGCCCATTGCCACTACCAACATTGGCAGAATAATTGACATCAGCACACTGACCAACCAATGATGGCAGACTAACTGGTGTTGGCAACATTGACCAACTGATGACGGCAAACTAACCGGCATTGATGACTGTGGAAAACTGGTTGTAGGATTCAGGTACGCATTATCTGTTTCTCTTTCTTTAAGTCTTTCATAATTTCTTTCCATTACAACATTATTTTTATCAACTAGTGGACTGTCATCCCTCAAGGAAGTCTTTGCACTTCTGGGACCGAGCTTTGCTTAGCAGTCCACCATATACCTATCGAACATTTTCTTTGTTTAAGTCTTTCTTATCTATAGGTGTCGTCCTCCACAGCCAAAGAGGAGCTCCTTCAATCATCTGGATACGGTGTGCAAATTCATCTAGGTATGTACAAACCCCTGACCATTTAATCTTAGTTTCTTATTTCTCCTGAATGTAGAAAAGCAAAAAACTTGTAGAAACACTTAACATAAAAATTTTCCCATGGTATGTTTGGTTGAAGGGGCAAATTCATCAATTCAACATAAAAATCAAGAATATCTTCCCTAGGATTTTTTCTATTTTCCCAAAAGGGGCAGCCCTCATGTGCAATTCTGGTAGCAACCCTATTAGTCCTGATCTATGAAGCTATGAAACCATTTGGGTCATATACCCATTTATCTTCAATTAGAAGAAAACCCAAGAAGGCTAGCTTTCTAAGCAACATAATCTTAGCATGTCTGGCTTTTAGTGCCATGTTGTTTGCCATCCATGGGATATCCTGCATTTTCCTCTTCTTCTTCCCAAGCCATATTCATTATCTACCATAGACACCTGCCTGGTGACTTCTAAGAATGCTAACCTAAGAGTTAAAATCTTATGTAGCAACACTGGTTCCCCACAAAAACCATGGACTCTAATAATTGTATGGTGGGATCCAAAAAAGAAATCACAAGGGATAGGGCAATTGGTCATAAGATTTGATACACTTGGGAACAGTCTATTTATAACTAGTTCTAGGCTTAGGTGACAAAAAGTAGGGGCAACAAAAAGTTCCCAGAATTCATATGGATCGCTAGTTTTGGACAAAATATGTGTCCATGCAAACATAGGAGTGGTCCTTTCTAGACTGAAACTTGGGTCATACATATTAAGATGCATATGTTCGGAAAAGATGGTAGAGTTTTGATAAAACATAAGGTGAAACAAATAAGAAGAGTACCTAAAAACCCCTTTTTCTTTGAACTAGGCAAGTTGTTCCACCATTGAATATGCAATTTGCTCAGAGAAATCAAGCTGATATTCCTGAGTCTTGTCAATAGTTTTTAACCTGAAGAGGATAGCCATTTGTTCTCCATAGATGGTCATATCATCTTTCATTCCAAAACTGAAAGCCATCATAGAAAGTGCATCTTGACTAGCTTATGCAAATTGTGCTCTTGCTGTAGGCAGTGTCAGCACAGTAGTATCATCATCGCCTAATTGTAATTCTGATCTTAAGAATCTCAACTAAGTATTGATGTTCGCCCACATTTTTTGCATTTTAGCAATGGTGGGAAACATAGCTATCTTATTGTGATATAGCTCCAACATATCTCTGATAGCCTTCGGTGTAATCTGCACTGTGAACAGACCCTATTGAATGGTATTTGAAGGTGCATGGAACAATTTGATGCATATTTCGACCAAGTCAGGGCATGGATGCACACATAGGATAATGAATTGTGCTAGTTGTGAAGTCCATATCCTCATTGCAAATGTCTCATATTGTCCCACCTTGGCCCTCTAAATACACCTTTGATGTACCCCTTCTCTGAGACTTTTACTACTAGCTCTTTGAAGAATTGGGTCCATGATTCCATCTGCATAATCTTTTACCTTTGCTAGGTCACTTACTTTACCAACTTCAGGGACTCTGGTCCATGGGTAGGTCTTTAATGGTTTTGTAGGGGCTGAAGCATATGATTTGCTTGTAATAAATTTATCAAGGGATTCATAAATCCCAGACCCTTGTTGTGAAGACTGTGCTCCCTCCATATCTATATCTATTCTTTGATAACTGGTATGAACTTTTGCAAAATAGAAAGCACTTTCGCTTAAGCAGGTTTACTAGGAACTGAAAATGCAAGTAGCAAAAAATTTCTCACAGACGCAGGAATGTTTGAGACACTGTAAGCTTTAACTCTCTCTATGAGGTATTTATTGACCCATCAAGTCTCAAAATGGCATTAAACTCAGATAACTGTTAGCAAATCTTACTAAATCTTTATGGGACAATGAGATAGACATGTTGTGCAAGTGGCTGCACAAGGTACCTTGGAGGATTTAAAGATTATGGAGATATTTAATGTGTTGAGAATTTTTAAAATTTTGAAAAAGGCTCTGAGTTGTGGCTACGTGTTCAAAGAACACTTATTTAAAAGAAGAGCGGGAAAGCAAAATGGGAAAACAAAGCCACTAGGAAAGGGAAACTATTTAACTATAATACATTAGAGACACAACATAACTAAAATGTTTCAAATAGATTCCATTCACAATAATATCTTCAGGTTCACCTTCCATTTTTTTAGCTCAAATGAATTTTTTTGTTTACATGCACAAATTTTATAAGGGCGCCAGTCCATAATGCATCAAATTTAGTGTGTTAACCCGGCTTGGTAGCTCTTGCATCCCATTTCAAAACAATTGAGCCTGCTTCAAAATGGGGATTTGAAGTCCTTTTATCAAAATAGTCTTTAATTATTTTCTAATTCTTTACCAATGAATCATGGGTTGCATCCCTCTTTTCTTGAACTTCTAAAAGTTTCATGAGTCTGACCTGCATAGGGCCATTTTCCTCAATTTCAATCTGTTTGATCAGCTAGAGAGCAGGAATCTCCAAGCTTAGGGGTATTACAACAGATTTTTCATAGACCAATTCATATGGGGACATTTTGATCACCTATTTAGGTGTGATTCTATCATCCCATAGTGCTAAATTAAGCACTTTATGCCACTCTTTGTGATGATCAGCCCCTATTCTTTTGATGAATCTAATCAGGTTCTTGTTAGTTGATTCTGCCAAACCATTACCCTAAGGGTAATAATTAGAGGAAGTTTTTAGATATATTCCATAATTTAATGCAAAGTCAGATACTTTAGACCCTAAAAATTCTTTAGCATTATCTGAAATTATGGTGCGAGGAGCCCCAAAGCGAGTAGTGATATTCCCTAGAAAATCTAGGATCACATTTTTTGTTGCTTCTTTGAGTGGCACTGCCTCAATCCATCTAGTGAAATAATCTGTGGCCGTTAAGATCCATTTTTGAACTATACTAGACACTGGATTTATCATTCCAATGAAATCAAGACCCCATTGAGCAAAATGTTCATCTACAATTATAGGACTAAGGGGCATCGCTACATTCCTTCTCATCCCCACATAATATTGACAAGATTGACATTTTTTAACCAATTGATAACAATCTATAAATAAAGTAGGCCAGAAATAACTTACCTCACTTATATTTATAGCTATGGTCTTTGCAAAAAAATGTCCACCTGATACTCCACAATGCATTTCATGTAGTATTTTCTTAGCCTCAGCCTTTTCTACACATCTTAACAATTTGCCATCAGAATTTCTTCTGAAAAAAACTTGTTCAATTAAAACAAAATGAGCTCCTTACATCCTATAGTATCTCCTCTTATTTTGAGGGAGTTGTCTTGGGTAAATCCCATTTTTCATAAAATGAATCCTGTTTGTGACCCAGGAGTCCTGATCAACTTCTTGTATCTTCAATACAATTTCCTTTTCTATTTCTGAATATGTCTCTTTAGGTATCATCTTTTCAAGTTCTTGAGTCATATATTGGCACAAACCCCTGCCTCTGACTAACTTAGTGGGTTTGACCTCTGCATCATATTCAAGGATCTTTGTTATCTAGTTTGCTCTTTTTTAGTAATTTCACCCTCCATGATGTATTCTCTGACACTTGGGTGAGCCATAAGCATCAGAACTTTGCTTCCTGATACCATATGCCTGAATTTCTTGAGGGCTTTTACCATAGCATATGATTGTTTCTCTACAAAGTTTTATCTAATTTCTTACTCCCTAAGAGTCCTTGAGAAAAAGGCTATTGGGTGTTCTCCCTCCTATCTATTATCCTTTTGTGTTAAGACAACAACAATACTTAGCTCTCCTCCATAGACATACATTACAAAAGGCTTAGAAATATATGGGTTTCTAAGTACTGGGGCTATTGAGATAGCTTTTTTGACCTCTTCAAAGGCCTACCTTCCTTCTATAGTCCACTTGAAAATTAGGTATTTCTTTAACAAGAGTGTCACTGGTCTTACTAAGCCTGCAAAATTAGCTATGAACCTACTAACAAAATTAATCTTCCCCAAAAAAGACTAAACTACTTTTTTATTTACTGGAAGAGGTAGGTTCATTATAGCTGCAACTCTTTCAAGATCTATGGAGACTCCTTCTTTAGATACCATATGTCCCAATAATTTGCCTTGAGGTACAACAAAGATGCATTTCTTAGGATTCAAGGATATTCCAAATTCCTGATATATCTTAAAAACAGATTCTAAATGATCAAAATGATCAACAACATTTTTTGAAAAAATAGTAAGATCATCAAGATAAGTCAGGATGATTTTATTTATAAGTTCCCCAAATTCTACATCCATAGCTCTTTGAAAAGTGGCTCCAGCATTTGACAGGCCAAATGGCATCTTAGCATATGCAAATGTTCCCCATTTGGTAGTAAAAGCAGTCTTGTATTAGTCTTCATTAGCCAACCAAATCTGATTATATCCAAAGAAACCATCTAGTAAAGAAAACCTCTCAGATCTAGCCATAGTCTGTAAAATTTGTTCCATGGAGGGCAAGGGATAGTGATCTTTTAGAGATGTTCTATTTAGATCTCTGAAATCTACACAAAGTCTTATATCACCATTCTTTTTCCTAACTGGTACTAGATTTGATACCTAGATTGAGTGTTTGATTGGAAAAATTATTTTAGAATCTAAAAGTTTCTACAACTCATCCACCATTAGAGGCTCATTCCTTGGATTCACTGGCCTCTATTTCTATCTGATAGGCTTAGATCCTTTAGCTAGTTCTATTGTGTGCTGAATAATGTCTCTATTGTATCCATGAAGGTCTTCATAGCTCCAGGCTATGACTGTCATATTTTTTGCATAATTCAATTAGTCTTTCCTTTTCTACTTGAGTTGCAAAATTTCCAACTTTTAATTTTTTCCCTTCACTCACCTCTATTTTAGAATAATCTACTTTGTTTACTTGGAACCTTTTCTTCTCCAGGCTTACATCTTCTAGATCAAATAAGTTTTCTAAAGTGATCAAGCCTTTAGGAAGCTTATTAGTCTTTAATTGTATAACTTGGTCTCCTTATGCTTCTTCAATTTTGGTTTGCAATAGATCAGCAAACTCCTCTGATTGTTGTAAGAATGAGAGTACCTGAGAATCATTTTTAAATACTTGCCAATTCTCATCGTTGTCTAGAATAGTTGGCCTTACTATAACTTTTACTGACTCATTGTTAATTAATAGGCCAGTTGCTGGATCAAACTGTGAGCCAATCTGGGCCATCCTATCAACTTCAAAATTTTGAATCCTAGGGACCACTTCAATATTAAAGGCTTCAAAATCTTCTATTAAGTCCCAAATTCTATGTCTATAGGATCTCATCCTTACATTTTTGGCTATTGCCTTTTCTCTAATTTACTTTACTACTAATTTTGAATCTCCTTTTACTATTAGATTCTTTATTCCCTTTTTCTCTGCTAACAGGAGCCCATGTACTAAAGATTCATACTCATCATCATTATTTGTATAGGCAAATTGGAAATGGATAGCCCTTAAAAATTTCTCACCATTTGGAGTAGCAAGACAAATTCCTACACCAACACCATTTTTACTTCTAGCCCCATCAAAATTTAAGGTCCAAATTTCTGAATCTTTTTTAGATTCTTGAGTAGTTGGCATTTCTTTCCTTAAAACATTTGGGATTTCATGGTCTTCATCAAAAATAACATAATTTCCCAAACCAGTAGAGTCATAATTCCCATATGGGTCACTATGCATCATAGCTAACAACTGGTTATTTTCTTCTTCTTGATCATGCTCAGTCCAGTCACCTAACTCATCAACAAAAACCCTTTCTTCCTTATTTAACATAGCATGATCTGCCTCTAATTTTGATGTTGGTTCATTGGTGATATGATCTTTTGATAGTGGTTCAGATAGAATTTTCATCTTTGAACCATATTTGGTTCTTAGAATGAGGTGAGACCAATCAAGAGACATATATCCTCCTATCTTGGCTGTAAAATCTCTTGATAAACATAAACCAAAAATTGGAGGTATATCTATGACTACTACATCTTGATTGACAATTATATTAGGACAAGTATATAATTGTAATGAGAGTTGTTTAATTCTCCCTATTGTTTGCATTGATTTGCCATCTAGCTACATAACTCCTTTAGTGAGTGGATCATACTTTATCTTTAAAGCATCTGCTATTTGCTTAGGCATTACTGTAGTACTAGCCCCTGAATCTATCATTGCATTATGCAGTAGTTTCTTGCCAACTATCAAAGTCAAATAGAAGGGGTCTTGTTTGGATTTGCTTACCTCTGGTGGATTGTTCACTAGGGCTGTTGTCTGGAGATGAACTATGTCTTTGAGCTTTACTTTTTCTGCGGGTCTTTTTTTGATCTCAGTATGTTTGGGCACTACTTGGCCTTATAGAGCTTCTTGTAACAGTGTCTTTTGTTTAGGGATAGATAATATATCCCATATTGATACTTGTACTGGAGTCCTCTTTAATTGATCTACCACATTCATCGATCTTAGAGTTTAGATTCTTGGAAAGTAAGGATACCTTGCTTTTTCTTGAACTTGTCTAAGAACTAATTGATTCGGCATTGGTTTAGGCACTTCTTGTCTAACAACTGTGTTTCTTTGACCTTGAAATGGAGGACTCTCCATAACTTGATTATTTGTAACTTTAGGCTGTTCCACCATTCTTCTCTTTGATCTAGTATAATAGTCTGATTGCACCACTGGTTTCTTGGAAGAAAAAGCTTCATTCAAGAATACTAATTCTTCATCTTCAACCCATGAAAACAAAGCATGTTATGGGGCTATTTATTCTTGTTTTTGTAAATACATCCCTTGCATCTGAGCCATTAGGACTAAATTTTGCATATTAGGAGATTAGTAGGCTTGATTGTCACTAGTACTTGAAAATTATCCATCCATTCTTCTTTGCTCTACTACCTTTTGTTGTAAATTACCCATGGGACAATCTCTGGGCGTATGAGAATTATTACAAGGGAAACACCAGGCATTGGTACCACTGCATAATTATTTTTCCCTTGAACAATCTCCCTATTTGAATTTGGGGGAACAGTCTGTGAGGGTGTAGGGATTACAACTAATTGATTTGCTGGCTGAGGGTTATTTTGCCTTTGAGGACCCTGATATTGGTTTGGTTATGATGAAAATCTATTTCTTTGGTAGCCTTGATATTGGGGTCTAGGGTAAGGATTCTATTGTCTCTTTATGTTAATCATTTCATTAGAAAATGTCTTTAAGATGTTCTTTATATCATCCATCTCAGATGACTATGTAAGGACAAGTTATTTAGTAGGTGGTTGAGGATATTTATACATAGACACAAGTGGAGCTATGGAATTAGAGACTTCTTGATGCAATGGTAAGGTAATCTCTAGAAACATGGGCATGGGAGGCTTTGGGAGCAACTTTCCAGCATCTATTAAATTATTTTTAGCTCTGACTGCATAGTCATAAGCCTCTGGCAGAGTCTGACCTCCAAGTGACTGAATCATAACAGATATATCTAAATTTAAATTTTTAAGATAAAATACTATAGCCATACCTAGTAATGGTCTAGCTATAGTAGGAATCCTTTCCCAAGTCTTTTGAAATCTATAATTGAAGTCAGTCATTGCTTCTTGTGGTGCTCTTTGAATAGTAATCAATTATTGCAACAAAGAATATTTATCACCCTTTTCTTCAAATCTTTCAAAGAAAATATCTCCAAGCGGATCCCATGTAGATATTGTATTTGGAGTCAAGGATTGGTACCATTCTAGAGCCTTCCCTTTAAAAGAAGCTACTAATAATCTTATAGCCACATTCTGTTGTGTGACCACATGTATAACATAGACATCAGATAAATCTTGTAAATGTTTCTCAGGTGTTTTAAAACCTTGCCCACTAAATTTGGGCAGAGCTTTCAAGGCTTTTACTAAGATAGGATCCCAAGTGGCTGGTGGTATTGGGAGGATCAAAGGACTGCCAGTGTTCCAAATTGCATAATTCCTTGGGGGTATAAGAGCTCCCATATTTACTCTTGGTATTGGTATAAACTGATTGACTCTTCTTCTTGGACTAGTTACCAAAGGTGGTAAAAGAATACTTGGATTTACAGTAGATTGAGATCTGGTTACTGGTCCACAGCTCTGACTCCTTGTAGCTCTCTGGTTCATATGGTCTTGAAAGAAAATTCAAGATGGTGTCCCATCGAGCGTGCCAAAAATTGTTGATGGTCAAAATTGTGCTTGTTTCTAACACCAACAATGGGAAGTTTCAAGAATGTGGGACTTGCGACTTAAAATGAACTCTAGATTTTTAAGAAGCTGGTCTCTTCTTTATCGCAAATGTATAATGAGGAAAGGGATAGGAATTTAAACAGAAACACAAATGCAAATAAAGAAAATCTAACTATGGTGATGCACCTGAATGTAATTCAACCCTTAATTCTGAGCATAGTGAAACTATATGTAAGATTCAATTATATTAAAGAGTGAACAAGGCATGATCAATGTAAAAGATGAAAATAATAGAAATAGAGGCTCACAACTTAGACTACTTTTACAATGACACAAAAAGATATCAACAAAGGCACATAACTCAGTCTTCTTATTGATTCTCCAGTCACATAAAAGGCACAAAAACATGCACAGTTACATAAAATTTTCAACTCAAGAAAATAGAACAAAGGCAAATGATATTCCTGATCATAGCTCTAAAAGTCTAAGAAACTCTTGACAATAGTCTCTCACAAAAAATTCCCTCAAATTTATGATCCTCTTTGGTGATCTCTGCACCCCTTTTTATAGCATTAGATTCCCTCTAGATTGTCTGCACGTTCCCAATCTAACATCCCAACTAAACTAGAAGTGTCTAACAGAAGATATTTCTTATATTTTGAAACATTCCATCTTCCTGTAGTTCATTGGTTGAAACAGATACACAAGATGCTCCCTTCTATCAAACGGAAGAGGACACTTGGCCAATATATTTATTCTACTTGAAAACCTTCTTATTATTTAGGAGGCACCAAAAAATGACACTTGGCATGTTCTGTAGCCTTACGGAAGACACATGACACTTTTTGCATTACTTATACTCTTTACTATGTCTTCACATTGGGGTGCTCCATCTTTGACATCTATCACCATTTGCTTCTTTGAACTTAAACAAATTCTATAGAAAATGGGACCCAAATCACTTCTCACCTGAGCGACTTCAAAAAGGGAACAGGGACATGTGGCGCTTTCCACTCATTCTTAACAAGGGACACGTGGCGATCTTTGCTACTTTTAGCTACCTTTTGAGAATCTTTTGGAAGGTGACACATGTCAGTCTCTGTATTGCCCTGTCTATACTATAGAAACATTCAGGCCTTATTTCATATTTACATGGATGATGACACTTGGTAGCTTCCGCTTGCCTCAAAAATAAAACCTGGGGCCCACCATAGTTTTTACTTATTAATGAAACAAAGTGAGGATAATTCAGAGGTTGACACATGGTGGCTTCCATTATCTTTAGCTGGGGATACGTGGCATCTTTTTTTGCTTTTAGAAAAGCATATTGAAACCTTCTGTGATTGCCACCTAGCACCCTCTGCTTGATCCTGAGAAAGCTTATTGAAAAGAAGCCTTCGAAAAGTATAAGAAACTTGAGATGCGGATGCCAACACTTGTTGCACTTTGCTGAGTTACTATGGGACACATGGCATGTTCTGCAGTACTTACTAAAATTATGAAAAGTGCCTCAGCTGATGACACTTGGTAGCTTCCGCTTGATTTTGACACTTAGACAAAATTGAGGCAAAAAGAAATTTGAGCCCGTGCTCTGAGTCAAAAACTTCACCGTCTCAAACCAAAGTGTTTAGGGACAAAAATTTGGATCGCGCGACTGAAAATCAAAATGAAATGTAGAGTATTTTTTACTCTATAGTATCCAATCAATTTCTATATTTCATAAATTTTATATCTTTTCGTTAGTCCAAATAAAGTGATCTGTTTAGCTTGAAGTAATACTACTCAATTATTGACAATCATGCAACTAATAACCCAAGTAATTCATGCAAACAATTTCATATATATCACCAAGTATATTCCCAATTATAACCTCTTTCACAAAGCTTCCTATACTCTTTACCTCCTCTTCTACAAAATTATTAATTGTCTCATCTAATCATCTCTCCAAATATCTCTCTCTAGGTAAACATCTCAGCATGTTTCAAAGTTCCATGCTCACCACACCATTATTAGTAGAGGTTCCTATAAAACCCATTAGAACATGCTAATGTGTGTTTATGTGCAAATTGGGATAAAGGCTTATAATGAAGACATAAATATAGAATATGTTGAATACTCATTCAGTTCATAATTACATGTTTATTCAAAGAAACGTAGACTTGAATTATATAAAATGTTCATTATTATTATGTAATTAAACAAAGGTAAGAAAAATAGGGTATATACTATTCACAAGACAAGTATAATAAGATATTTGAAAAACCATAATCTAACATCTATATTAATATTTATATTTCATAACTCTTTTCCTTTACAATTGATCACTATATAGAGAACTTATAAAGATCTGGTGCTTCACATTTTATCTTTTTAGTTTTAGCTCAAAGGAGTCTTTTTGTATTTTAGAGTCTTTTGGAATACATACATCGGATGAATACATAAAAAAAATGATATATGTTACATCAAATGTTCTACATCATACACTTATCATGTATTTACACTATAATTTTGTAGTCCTAAGTATACTACCAACAAATCTCCAGATTTATTTTTAGAGTGACTATGATTCCATAACATATGGAAGATATTGCAAATTTTTTGAATCATGGTATATGTCATGTGCATTATTTATAACAAGATAAGAAATAACTAGTCACATGATATTTTCCATTCAACATCATTAATGAATTTTTATACAATCTAGGAAAGGATGAGGTTCTATACAGAGTGGCCTTGGAACATGAAAGACTAGGTTTTTTAAGAAGCACACAAGGAATAACTAGAGTACATTTTATAGGTGAGCTAACTATGAGAAATATATTATAAAGTGGGTTATGGTGGCCAACTTTATTTCAATATGTGCACATGGTTGTGAAGCACTATGATGTTTGCCAGAGGATAGGAAAAGACAACAAGTGGGATGAGATGCCATTAAACCCTATTTTGGTTATGTAACTATTTGAATAATGGGGCATTAATTTTTTGGGGCCTATTAATCCTCCATATAAGTGATCCAATGTTAGATACATTATCACTACAACAAACTAATTTACCTTATGGGTGAAAGTTGTTACGAGTCTGAGTTGTAATGAAAAATATGTTGCAATTTCATTTTATGAAAACATCATAACAAGTTTTGGATGTCCTTGAAATTTGGTAAGTGACATGGTTACACACTTCTTAAATAAAACTATCAAAATAGTAATAAATAAATTTATGATTTTACATCATAAAATTATAGCATACCACCCTACGTGTAAAAGATAAAGTAAAAGCATCAACAAGGTTATTGAGAAGATGTTGACCAAGATTTGTAATGTTTAGAGAGATGATTGGGAAAATATCATATCAAAAATCTTATGGGCTTATATAAAAAATTATAAATGTGTCACTGGGTACACACCATTTTGACTGTCATATGGAATGTAAGTTATGATGCCCATGGAATACATATTTTTAGAAATTGTAATGATACTTCCATTAGGAGATAAAGAGTCACTGTAAGAATGATTGTTAGAGCTAAATCACATGGAGGAAACAAGGTAGTTGCTAAATTAGACTCAAGATTTTCATAAGAAAATTCATAAATCATGGCATGATTTTAATCTATGATCTAAATTAACTTCAAAACTAAATAAATGGTTCTTTTATATGACAACAACTTCAAAACACATATAGGGAAGTTGTGCATCAAATATAAAGGTCCTTATATAATCCATCAAGTGTCACAAAAAGGCACTATAAAACTCAAAGATCTTCAAGCAACTATTATCCTAGGTAGAATAAATGGCTTTAGGCTCAAACCTTACCACTAATGATCTCGAAGAAAAACACACTTAATAGAATAAGTGTTGCATGGCACAAAGTAAAGTAAAAATTTTAGTTTACAATTTGTTTATTTTTTTATTTTTTAGTAGTAAGTGAATGTATTATGATCTCTATTGTAGAAAAGACCATGATGTAGTTATCGTCATATGAAACTTGCACCTATTTGATTAGTAAGATGATTAAATGCAATAATGATAACATCCCCAAAGTGTGGGACCTTAGTTCCTTGGGATGAACCTCTAGAGAAGGCCAATTCCTACCTAAAATAAGTGTACCTAATATAAGCTCATCTTGTAGACCTAAAACACTACTAAAAATTATTATTTATAATTGATACTCAAATTCTCATCATGGAAATGGGATAGAGGTAAACTAAAAATCATAAATGGTGATGCACCAAAGCTTAGAAAACTCTTTAACTTCATTCAATCAGCATAATATAACCTTCAAAACTAATAAATTATCTACACAATCTTCAAATCATGCACCTATTACATAATTACTTTGCATGAAGGTAAGAAGTCTAACACAAAACTAGAAGGGGTCACAAGTCACCTTGGAAAATGCTCAAATGGTGAGAATCCATAGATAATTCTACATGAACTTGATTATACACAATATACTATAGAATAGGATTATGAAATAAGTTAGCTCATGTGTTAATAAAACAATATCAAAATAAGTATAAATAATTAATGTGTTAATCTTACTCCCTCAAAGGGCAATGGTAATGAATTCAAAGAACTAATTACAAAATCAAGATGATGTTATACCTTCTAAGTATTTATTCTCCTCTAAAATCAATCAATAAGTATGATTTTCCCCATATTTGGTACTCTAAGTCTTCATCAATGAGGTATAGCATGATCCTCCATCATCTCTTAGTTCACCAATGGCCTAGGTTATTCAATTTAGTCTAATTGGGTGAATGAGTAAAGCTTATTTGAAAGTATTTCTACACAATAAGTTTACACAATTCAAGATTAAAATTTATATCCATGGCTCATGTATTTATAGCTTTAAAAAAATTTGGGAATTGATTTGTGATTGTCCATCTTGAGATCAAGATGTGTGGCCACAAATCAATTTGATTTTGGAGGTTCAAGGCATTAAATGCTATAATTAATAAGCATGGCTTAGACATCTAGATATTTGTAATTTGAGTGCTTGATAAATTTTAGGGTGATGTCATGCATGATGCCACTATTTAAAATATTTTTTGTGATGTCATGATGATTTCATCAATCTAGATTTTATGAATTTCAAAAATAGAAATGTTGGCATCCTAGGTTGCACCCTAGCTGAGAAGGGAATTGTTCAAGTCCTCTTGTTGAAATCTAGTCTAACATGGAAATGACCCTAGGTTGTGGGTCACCTAATCTTGGGTCAGACCTCCAGAGAAGGTTAGTTTCCTTTGGAGGTTTGACCTAAGATTAGGTGACCCAAAACCTAGGGTCATTCTTATGTGTGACTAGGTTTAAGTAAGAAGACCTGAACAATCCCCTTCTCAGCTAGGGTACAACCTAAGATGCCAATAGTTTTGGCATAATTAGGGGGACCATTATCCTTAGGATAACTAAAATTTGTAAGTAAGGAGAAGCATATATAGTAATAAAAGACATCCACCATCATTAAAATTTGAAGATTCTTAAGTTGTTAGATAGCATTCTCATGTCAAAGGTTACTACAAGGTTAGGTAGTAAAGGTATTCCCCTTGAATTCACTGAGCTACCTTCTATTTCATATAATAGAGTGAGATTTAATAGGAAAATACCTTATCCCCAAAAGTAATATTCATCTCCTAGTCATCCTATTATTTTAAGTAGTGTAATCTCCACTACCCAAATGACCATCATAAATCAAGTGTTCATCCCTTTCAATAGAGGTGGTCCATTGAATTTGGCCCATTTTGATGGAATTCCTATGTATACCCTTAAGAGTATCCCATTCTTCTCAGGAGAAGATCAAATAGCTATTATTGAGCACATCTAGGATGTTGCCAACCTTTATTTTGTTCACAATATTGTTCAAGATAATGTGGCTATCAAACTGCTTGCTACTTCTTTTAAAGGAAAAGCATTACAGTGATATATAAATATTCTATTGAATACCATTTCTATCTAGGATGAGTTAGTTGAAGCCTTAGTCAAATAATTTGAGGACAAATTTGATCACCTATCTTTAGTTAAATAACTGACTAACATAAAAAGAGCTCCTCATGAGTTCATGTCTAATTTCAACTTTAGATTCTAAAAGACATGGACTAGAAAACCTGTATTGATGAAACCATCCCCTAAATATGCCTTATTATATTATTTAAGATCCATTAATTCTGATATTAGTGTGATGATATAGTCCATGGGTGGTAATACCTTGTTAAATTATTATGAGGTTACAATAAGAGTAGAAAATAGTTTGATACAAGGTGGTAAGCTTTCTCCAAGGCTTCCATTTCCTATATTCCTATAGTTACAATATATTCACCCATTCAAGTTCCTCATTTTCCATAATTAGACTCTATTCCACCTCCTCAAGTTCAAGTTGTAGCCCCTTATAGTCAAGCCAATGAGCTTGATGAGCTAAAAAATTTGCTTCAATATTTTGGGAATGAACTAGTTCAACTCAAGAGACAATAGTACCAGGGTAGGCCTTATCAACAACAAAACTAGAACACCTATTATCCCTTCAATAATCAAAGGCCTCCTTATCAAGGGTTTAAATAAAATAGACCACCTTACCAATCATAAAGAGCCATAACCCAAGCTAAACCATATGTATCTTTTGACTCTAATATACTAACAAGTTCAAAAGATATTGTTCCCACACCACCTCAAAATAATTTGATGCATGAATCAATTTGGTAGCCCTCCAAGCTTAATGATTATTAGGACCAAGCCTTGGTATCATAGAATATTACTATGCCATAAATGTCACAAGATGATTTTTATCTTCAAGGAGGTCAATATCAAGAGACAAGTTTGGTACCCCAAGGAAAGGCTCAACAAGTTCAAGGACAACCTGATGCCATTAATGTAAATTAGTAAATAGTTCAAGTGGTCAAGTTGTAGATGTAACTAGAGCTAAAAGAAGAGCCATTGATGAGGATCAAAATGTGACTAATTTTTCAAGTACTCCTAATGTTGTTTCCAAAAGTACCAAAGATCAACTTGTTGCCCTTGCAACATAAAAAAATTAGAATGCAGAGGCTGCGAAGGTACCTCAAATACCTCTGGTCCATAAACAACTAGTGGTTCAAAAAGAGTAGCCAAAGTTAGTGGAGACTCATTCAATATAGTGGATCAGATGAAGAAATCCAATGTTAGCATTAGCATGTGGGATTTTATTTCTATTCTAGGACAAAAGGATATGCTCATCCAAGAGCTTTTAGCTCTTAAGGTGTCCCTAAAACCAGTTGAGAAATAAAGAGTTATCTTGACTAATTTAGACCAACCAATGAAGCATCAAGTACAACAAGTACACAAAATGGAAAAGGGGGAATATTTTGAGGTAAAGTCAAGTAAAAATCCTCCCTTCTACCTCACTTTGATAGTTAGTGACTGTTTAGTTCATAACTATATGGTGGATAGTGGATCCAATAGAACTATCATGCCTAAGTAAATTATATACAAGCTTGGTCTTATCTATGAATCAAATGTTAAAGGAGTATTAAAATTGGATGGTTCACCAACAAAGATAGTAGACATCATTAAAGATATGAAGTTGACATTACATGCTTGTCCCAATGTTACCGTTCAACATGATGTAGTTGTGGTGGACTTACCTCCCTATTTTTCCATGTGTTTGTCAAGGGAACTTACCTCAAAGATTGGAGGGTAATTATCATTTTATTGGACATATTTGATGTTCAGGACTAGGTATGGTACTAGGGTAACCATACATTCTAAACCTATTACACAGTTACATTTGGAACCATATATGCCAAGTATTATAGACACTAATTGTGTTATATATGATGAGGTGCTAGAAACTAGTGTAGAAAAGATTGAATCACCTTTAGATGGGATTCCAAATTTATTCCTTGTTGAGTGGGACTCTATCTCACATGAATATGATCCTTATAAACTAATTTAAGATGAAGGATTTAGTGTTTATTGCCTCCATGAGAAAGATGCACCAATTTCAACCTTGATGAAAGATGATGAGTCTAGTGATGGTCTATGGTAATTATACTTTGATGGAACAATGAATAAACATGGTACCAGGGCTGGAATGATGTTGATTTATCTAGAAAAACAAATGTATTTTTCATATATTAAGTTTTAATTTGGTTGTTCAAATAATGTTGCTGAATATGAGGCACTAGTTCATGGTTTGAAATAGGCTAGGAAGATGAAAGTCAACACCCTACAAGTCTTTAGTGATAGTGGACTTGTAGTTCACCAAGTGAGAGGTCTTAATGTATGAAAAAACCCATTTCTTAAATCTTATTAGCATAGGGTATGGGATGTTATTAAATAATTTTAGGCCTTCAACATTCAGGAAATACCAAGAGATGAGAACAAACATGAAGATAGGTTGGCTACCATTGGGGCACACTTTAGTATCCCAGTTGGTGTAAGAAATGAAAAGGTCCAATCACACATCAAGGTGGTTGTAAGGCTTTCTATTCTATATAATAATGATAATTATCAAGTGTTTGAAGATGACAATCATATTGTTAGGTTATTGCAAGAAGAGGCCCTCAAGAAATCAATAAAAGTAATTGCAACAGTATGGTGATTAGATTATGAAACTAAAAAAAATAAGTTTCCCAAGGGATTGGTCACACTGAAGAACATATTCAGTAGTGATGATGATTTGAGGAGGGAAAAGTCATCTTTGTCAACAAAGGAATAACACTATGCCAATATGGAAGTTACACTTGGTAAGAGCTTAAAGTTGGGTAAAGTATGCACTTATTTAGAAAAGGAAGCTTTCATTGAGTTATGTGCAAGTTTTGTTGATGTATTTGCATGAAAATATAATGATTTTAAGGTATTTGACCCAAGTCTATATCAACACACCATTGACTTAGAGCTGAAACTAAGCTAATAAGATAAAGAAAAAGGCCTTTTAATCTTAAGATTGAGCCTTTGATGAGAGATGAGCTTCATAATCTCATTGAGTCAGCTATTAAATTTCTAATCAAGCACTCAACTTGGGTGGAAAACCTTATTCTAGTATGGAAAAAGAATGGTGAAATTAGACTATGCATTGAATTTCATGACTTGAAAAAAGCTTCCCTTAAAGATCACTATCCATTACCATCTATGGAACGAATCTTATAGGTGGTCATAAGTTCATAAGGGTTTTCCTTATTGGATGGATATAATGGTTACAATCAGATTTTGGTCAAGGAAGAGGACCAATTCAAGATAGCCTTCACCACAAAGTGGGGGACATTTGTATATAGAAAGATGCCTTTTGGTCTATCCAATGCTAGAGAAACTTTGTAGAGAGCCATGGATATGGCATTCCAAGGCCTTCTTAACAAGTCTGTGCTAGTTTATTTAGATGATATAAAAGTGTTTTCAAAGAATGCAAGTGAGCACATGGTTCACCTTGATTAAGTGTTTAAAAGGTGTAGGTAATTTGGGGTATCCCTAAATCCCTAAAAATGTGTCTTCTCAGTTGATAAAGGTAATCTTCTTGGACATGTAGTTTCAAATCATGGTTTAAGCATAGATCCTAAAAGAATAACATAAATTCTTGCACTTTTCTTATCCAAGAACAAAAGAGTTTTACAAAGTTTCTTGGGGGAGATCAATTTCATCAAAAAATCCATCTTAGATTTTGCCACTTTAGCTAAGCCACTTACATCCATACTAAAGAAGAATCAGAGTTTCATCTGGTCCACAGATGGAGTGAAGATTTTTTAGGGAATTAAGAAAGCCATGGCTAGTTCTCCTACACTCATGAACCCAGATTTCACAAAGGACTTCATTTTATACACCTATGCTAATATTGACACCATTTTAGGCATCCTCATGTAGTAGAATCAAGAGGCTTTAGAATAGACAATAGCCTTCTTCAGTCAAGGCTTGGAAGAATATTAAATAAGGTACTTTTTTGTTTAAAATCATGTACTTTTAGTTATAAGGTCTCTCAAGATGTTTAGATACTTGTTGTCTAATAATAAGATACATCTGATGGTTTCCCACCCAAGTATCAAATAATTTCTCTTGAAAAAGGATATAAATGAGATAAGAGCTATTTGGATAACCAAATTAATGGATTATGATGTGGAGATCATGGTCACAAAGTTGGTGAGAGGCAAGGGACTTTGTGAACATCTAGCCTGTTGGGTGAATATTTTCTCACCAGCTAACTAATGAGCAAAATAGGTCTCTTCAACCACATCATAGGGAGATTGGTTAGTCAAATGTGCAGGTTTACCACATCAAAAGGGGACAAATCTCTCCTCTCATCAAGGGGAGGTTCCCTTATAACTATGAGGAGCTATATACTATATATATAAGCAGAAAATAACACTCAGGGGTAGGATTACACCATCCATTTCTCTTTTTTCAAAGATGATGTTCAAAAACAAAGGAGAAAATCTTGGCGAAAACACTGAAGGCACTTCTCTTCTTTTAGAAGTGATCTTGCAGGAAACAGCAAGAGTTCTTTCAGGTAGTGACAAGTAACTGGTAACAAAAGGCATAGTAACTAGCAAACTGAGATGTAGCACAAAGTCTCCACCTCGACTGCCTAAGAGTGAAATACGAAGGATAATGAGGGCACAAAGTCATCCCAAGGTCCTTTACATAGAAATAGAAAATAGATAAACACACTGAAGGCAATTATAGACAGCACAAAGTCTCTCCACAGTTGGCTTTAGGACACCTTCCTGATTATTTCCACTAGTTCTGCTTATTTCAATAAAATGGACAAGAATGCATTTAAGAAACATACATCAGAATAATCTCCTAAAATGACATTTTGCTATAACAAAACAAAGTCTAAAAGTAATTTGCTTTTTCATTCAAGCAAAAAAATATGATGAACAATCTGAGCTCAAAGTCTCAGTAAACACCTCTCAATTTTGGTAGAGTTTTGCTTCTATAACCAAAAAGATCTCTTCTGCATAAAATAAAAGAATACATTATATAGTCACCAAGAAAGGCTTAGTGTTTTTTTCCATGGAATGGCTCATGCTGCATTCAATGCCTTGAATGCATTTTTAGTTTTGTCAAGGGACCATGTTGGAATAGGGTGGCTACCTTAACTGTGGCATGTCAATTCATCTCAAATGTCTTCTCTTGGGCCTGGGTCATCTAGTCTATCACTTGATATCTATGCAGTTGTCCCCTTCATCTTTACTCCAAGGGAGAAAAATAGGCCGCACCTTTAATATTTTTAAGCTCAAATATCTACTTGGAGGACTATTCCACCTACTGTAAATAACTCCCATGCAGATATTTTTGGTCTTTCCTTCTTTTTACTACAATTTGAGCTCTCAGGCTATCTTTTCCTTTTTTGTTGGCTCTTTGCACTCTTCTCTCAGTAGTTCTTCCTTTTGGCCTTAAGGACTTTTAATACATTTGGGTCCACATTCAAGCCTTTAAAGATAAACGGCTATTTCATTGCCGTGAAGTTGATGTTCGTGCACCCATCACCATTTGGAAGCCAACAACTAGTTTATTGCCCCAAATTTGACATATGTGGGGACATCACTAAACGTCTGGATTCCAATGGCTAGTTCATGGTGCTTAATCTTGATGTCTTCAAGCTCATCACCCTCCTTGGCAATTCCTTTGGATTTTTTGTTTGATCCTTCCCGAAGGGGAGGAATCCCTTCAGCTTCAGTTGAGAGTCCCCCGCAAGGTTACCTGCCCTTCAGGGTCCTTTGGGTGGCCTTCAGGTGGTCTTTGGGGTCCTTCAGCTTCAATTCCTTTAGACAAAATATTCGAAGGAATTCCTTCAGACATTTTGTTTGAAGGAAATCTTCCTTTATGTTTCTTTGGTGCTTTCTTTTGGTCAGCTTTCCCTTTGGTTGGGCTTTCTTCTTTGGGAAAATTCCTTCAGATAAAATTCTGAAGGAGTTCCTTCAGAATTTTTATCTGAAAGAATTTGCCTTGTCTTTTGCCTTTGAACAAATCCAAAGGAATTCCAACTTTTTTGCCTTGTTCACTTTTTCAAAGAAAATCTTACCCTTTCAGCCTTTTACAATGGTCCATTTTGCTCATCACCTACCCTCCATAAGGGCACTCACCTTTGGTTCACTTCCCTTCGGAAGGGTACTTTGGCCTTTGGGCTTTGGGGCACTCCTTTGAACCGGCTGATTGAACTGACTGATTAAACTAACTTTGGTTCAACTGTTTAATCTTGTGTTCTGCTCATTCAATTGACTACTTGAACCAACTGCATTGAACCAACTGCTCATTGAACCTTTGAACCATTGAACCCGTTAAACCTTTGAACCATTTTAGTTCAAGGTTCAATGGTTCAATAGTTCAAGCCTTCTTTTCATTAAGTATTTTGAAGCTGTTGAACTTGTTGAAGCGGTTGAACTATGAAATTTTGTTGAAGCACTTAACTCTTTAAGCTTGCTGATGTCGTTGAACTTTTGAACCCGTTGAACCTTTGAACCTTTGCTAAAGTGCTTAAATATTGAAGCTTGTTGATGTCATTAAACTGTTGAACCCATTGAACCTTTGAACATTTTGGAAGTGGGGTTCAATGGTTCAATAGTTCAATCCTTTGTTTGAAGCTTGTTGATGGACATTTTTGGTTGAACCAAGGCATTGAACTTGTCTTGAAATTGCCTAAGTGTTGGAAACTTTTTCCTTTCCTATAGAGTCCATAGAAATGAACCTATAGAGTCCATAGAAATGAGCCTGCAAAGTCCGTAGTAATGAGCCTGTGAAGTCCATAGAAATCACCCTATAGAGTTTGTAGAAATGAGCCTGCAGAGTCCGTTAGCTAAAAAAGCTAGAAAAATGGAGAATTTGAATGCCCAAAAAAAAATTTGAGAAGGGAAGAGGGAATTTTGGCCTGTAGGACCAAAATAGTACAAATGTTGTCCCAAAAAATGAGTGACAGATTTTGGAAACAACAGCTGGCTCCAATTGGGGAACTTCCTTTAGTTGAAATTTTGGAACAACGGAGGGGAGTAGAAACTAGAATCTTCAGTGCCTTTAATTATGCCATTGGGCTACAGAGTCATGCTAACCAAAAATAAAGGTTCCAAAAATGAAAATGAAAAGCACAAAAAAGAACTAAAGACTATACAAATATACATATGTATAGATGATCTTATCTGATGCTTCAAAATTTGAGGTGCTTTAGATGCCACCCACTGTGAGACAGTGAAAATGGTGTTCCATCCTGATAAACTAGTAAGAAACCATTTTTTCCCCAAAATTGGTGATGGGTGAATGGAACTCTCCACCAAGAATCACATTTTATATGTACTCCTTTTGGTTCTCTCTTCTTGCCCCATGGCAAGGCATGGTCTCCAATCTGAAAACCATAAATCTTTGCTCTCTTGGAAAAGAGTTCCTTTTCCTGACTTTGGCATGCAGCAGTATGGTCCATTACCATAGCTTGTTGCTCTTCTAATTCAGTCCAACACATGATTTGATTGTCAGCATTAAACACCTACTAATGATTGGCATTGTCAGGCGCACTTGGTTACAAGACCAGATTGATAGTGTATTTCTGCTCTTCAAAGTCTTTATGAGGAACCAAGAGGGTCGTAGAGATAGCTAATGAACTTACATGGCTATGAAGTTCTATGGGCACTACAGATATATTGAAAGCATCAAAACTTTCAATATAGTCCCATACCAGATTGCAATAATGGCACAATCTTTTGTTCTTGGTTTGACACAAGTTCCTCACTCGAAAAACCATTAGTTTAGCCTCTCCTTTAGCATGAAGGAGTTTAACACCTCTGTTTTGAGTTGCCTTCAACTTGAGTAATAGAGATTCATACTCGGTAGTGTTGTTGGTGTTGCTGAACTACAACTTGTATGAAGAAGGAAAAATATCTCCTTGAGGAGATATCAACACAATCCCAGCTCTAACACTGATAGAATAATTACTTCCATCAAATTCTAGGATCCAAACATCATCAAAAATTGATCTCCTATCAAATTTTTATTCATTAGAGAGGGAAGATCCTTTTTTATCTATACTACACCCTACCAATTCTTCTAATGTCTTGCTTGAATCAATTTTTGGATCAACACCTATAGGATTTTCATCTACTGTGATAAAAACATCTTCAGTAGATAGAAAATAATTACCCCTGCCTAAAGACTCAAACAAAATTTGAGCTTCAGGTACTGACATTTGGGTGACAACATATTTTACTTCCTTCTCAAGAAGCAATCTCTGCATGATGCCTTTGACAGGGATCCTTGTCTCAGACATGTCCATGCTAAACTTTCCCCCAACATCTTTTTAAAAATTTCACCCAAGAAGGATGATGTATGAGGCGAGGATGTCGGCCACCAAGATTATCATCTTGATTCTCTTTTCTAGAAAGGCAGCAAATGCAAATTAGGCATCCTTGATTTGTCCCAGTAGTGGCACTTGTTTGTTCTCCATGGAGAAACATCTCTCAAATGTCTTGGTTAGTGTGAGCCCAAGAGATTCTACCACTTTGATAGGAATGACATTATCTGAAGCTCTAGAATCATTGATGCAATTGCTCAGCTTGTGACCATTTATCAACATGGAAACATAGAAAGGCTCTATTTTCCTAGGGGTAGTAGGAGGTGTAATGACAAGATTGTTTGGGATGGACATGTTCCTTGGGGGATCATGAGTTACCTTCTTAACATCTTGTCCTATAGGGATGGCTTTATTCTTCACACACTAAAACAACCTGTCCAACTGTTCAGGGTTGGCTTGTAGGAATTTAAATTCAAACATTTAAATTTTAGTTTTCTTGACATGGTTGATTATGTCAAATGTCTAAAATGAATTAGGAATAGGGGAAGGTAGTTCATCTTTTTGGTTTTTAAGAGGGGGAGGACTGATCTGTGAAATTGAAGTTGAAGGTATAGAAATCTTTCTTTATGTTTCTTTGGTGCTTTCTTTTGGTTAGCTTTCCCTTTGGTTGGGCTTTCTTCTTTAGGAAAATTCCTTCAGATAAAAGTCTGAAGGAGTTCCTTCAGACTTTTTGTCTGAAAGAATTTGCCTTGTCTTTTGCCTTTGAACAAATCCAAAGGAATTCCAATTTTTTTGCCTTGTTCACTTTTTCAAAGAAAATCTTACCCTTTCAGCCTTTTACAATGGTCCATTTTGCTCATCACCTACCCTCCGTAAGGGCACTCACCTTTGGTTCACTTCCCTCCACAAGGGTACTTTGGCCTTTGGGCTTTGGGGCACTCCTTTGAACCGACTGATTGAACTGACTGATTAAACTAACTTTGGTTCAACTGTTCAATCTTATGTTCTGCTCATTCAATTGACTGCTTGAATCAACTGCTCATTGAACCTTTGAACCGTTGAACCTTTGAACCATTTTAGTTCAAGGTTCAATGGTTCAATAGTTCAAGCCTTCTTTTCATTAAGTATTTTGAAGCTGTTGAACTTGTTGAAGCGGTTGAACTATGAAATTTTGTTGAAGCACTTAACTCTTTAAGCTTGCTGATGTCGTTGAACTTTTGAACCCGTTGAACCTTTGAACCTTTGCTAAAGTGCTTAAATATTGAAGCTTGTTGATGTCATTGAACTGTTGAACCCATTGAACCTTTGAACATTTTGGAAGTGGGGTTCAATGGTTCAATAGTTCAATCCTTTGTTTGAAGCTTGTTGATGGACATTTTTGGTTGAACCAAGGCATTGAACTTGTCTTGAAATTGCCTAAGTGTTGGAAACTTTTTCCTTTCCTATAGAGTCCATAGAAATGAACCTATAGAGTCCATAGAAATGAGCCTACAAAGTTTGTAGTAATGAGCCTGTGAAGTCCATAGAAATCACCCTATAGAGTTTGTAGAAATGAACCTGCAGGGTCCATTAGCTAAAAAATCTAGAAAAATGGAGAATTTGAATGCCCAAAAAAAATTTGAGAAGGGAAGAGGGAATTTTGGCCTGTAGGACCAAAATAGTACAAATTTTGTCCCAAAAAATGAGTGACAGATTTTGGGAACAACAGCTGGCTCCAATTGGGGAACTTCCTTCAGTTGAAATTTTGGAATAACTGAGGGGAGTAGAAACTAGAATCTTCAGTGCCTTTAATTATGCCATTGGGCTAAAGATTCATGATAACCAAAAAGAAAGGTGCCAAAAATGAAAATGAAAAGCACAAAAAAGAACTAAAGACTATACAAATATACATATGTATAGATGATCTTATCTGATGCTTCAAAATTTGAGGTGCTTTAGATGACGCCCATTGTGAGATAGTGAAAATGGTGTTCCATCCTGATAAACTAGTAAGAAACCATTTTTTCCCCAAAATTGGTGATGGGTGAATGGAACTCTCTACCAAGAATCACATTTTATATGTACTCCTTTTGGTTCTCTCTTCTTGCCCCATGGCAAGGCGTGGTCTCCAATCTGAAAACCATAAATCTTTGCTCTCTTGGAAAAGAGTTCCTTTTCCTGACTTTGGCATGCAACAGTATGGTCCATTACCATAGCTTGTTGCTCTTCTAATTCAGTCCAACACATGATTTGATTGTCAGCATTAAACACCTCCTAATGATTGGCATTATCATGCGCACTTGGTTGTAAGACCAGATTGATAGTGTATTTCTACTTTTCAAAGTCTTTGTGAGGAACCAAGAGGGTCGTAGAGATAGCTAATGAACTTGCATGGCTATGAAGTTCTCTGGGCACTACAGATATATTGAAATCATCAAAAAATTTAATACAGTCCCATACCAGATTGCAATAATGGCACAATATTTTGTTCTTGGTTTGACACAAGTTCCTCACTCGATAAACCATCAGTTTAGCCTCTCTTTTAGCATGAAGGATTTAACAACTCTGTTTTGAGCTGCCTTCAACTTGAGTAATAGAGATTCATACTTGGTAGTGTTGTTGGTGTTGCTGAACTACAACTTGTATGAAGAAGGAAAAATATCTCCTTGAGGAGATATCAACACAATCCCAGCTCTAACACTGATAGAATAATTACTTCCATCAAATTCTAAGATCCAAACATCATCAAAAATTGATCTTCTATCATATTTTTATTCATTAGAGAGGGAAGATCCTTTTTTATCTATACTACACCCTACCAATTCTTCTAATGTCTTGTTTGAATCAATTTTTGGATCACCGCCTATAGGATTTTCATCTACTGTGATAAAAACATCTTCAGTAGATAGAAAATAATTACCCCTACCTAAAGACTCAAACAAAATTTGAGCTTCAGGTACTGACGTTTGGGTGACAACATATTTTACTTCCTTCTCAGGAAGCAATCTCTGCATGATGCCTTTGACAGGGATCCTTGTCTCAGACATGTCCATGCTAAACTTTCCCCCAACATCTTTTTAAAAATTTCACCCAAGAAGGATGATGTATGAGGCGAGGATGTCGGCCACCAAGATTATCATCTTGATTCTCTTTTCTAGAAAGGCAGCAAATGCAAATTAGGCATCCTTGATTTGTCCCAGTAGTGGCACTTATTTGTTCTCCATGGAGAAACATCTCTCAAATGTCTTGGTTAGTGTGAGACCAAGAAATTCTGCCACTTTGATAGGAATGAAATTATCTGAAGCTCTAGAATCATTGATGCAATTGCTCATCTTGTGACCATTTATCAACAGGGAAACATAGAAAGGCTATATTTTCCTAGGGGTAGCAGGAGGTGTAATGACAAGATTGTTTGGGATGGACATGTTCCTTGGGGTATCATGACTTACCTTCTTAACATCTTGTCCTACAGGGATGGCTTTATTCTTCACACACTCAAACAACCTGTCTAACTGCTCAGGGTTGGCTTGTAGGAATTTAAATTCAAACATTTAAATTTTGGTTTTCTTGACATGGTCGATTATGTCAAATGTCTAAAATGAATTAGGAACAGGGGAAGGTAGTTCATCTTTTTGGTTTTTAAGAGGGGGAGGATTGATCTGTGAAATTGAAGTTGAAGGTATAGAAATGTTTGGGGTACTTACTTTTTTAGCAATCACCAGGTCCTTTGTCTAAAAAGGTAGAGAAGTTCCTCGTTTGGCAATTGAATTATAGGTTGAAGTCACTCCTCTATTTTTTCTTTATCAGCTTGCTAGGCTGACTAATTATTGGACCGGGTGAACACATCATATGATCCTTCAACTACTTTACCTTCACTTATGGGTTCATCTTGGTAATTTAGGAAACCAATGTTGGAGTCACCATTTGATTCTTCTTGGTCTACTATAAAGAGATCAGCGTCATTTTCTTGATCAAACTCAGGTTGGAAAGAGAAATCATGTTCTATTTCTAGATATCCAATTGCTGAGTTGGTTGGTGCTACTTCAATGGCAAGTTTTCCCTATGGGGGAGGGAGATGATTTGGTTGCCCTTGACTTCTAGTAGCATTGCCTTGATATGGATGGTTCTGAAATGTCCTCTTTGGCATATCTTGATAAGGAGGAACAGACATACCTTGGGCCACTTGTCTTTTTAAGGCTAAAAGTTCATTTTCCAACTTTTGCACCATTTGATCAGTGGTGCCTATAGATGAATTCTAAGAAGATGAAGAATATTTGCCTCTGTTAGGATCTCTTCTTATCTTCCCTGCCAAGATGATATCATCTTCCACCTCAGTGGCCCAATCCTGAGCAGCAGCAAGGTCTATGTGGCCAGCCCATCTCAATAGGAAACTCACTTCAGGTAGTTGTGAGTGGATGAAGAAACATTTAAGATTCTCAGGTGTTGGCTGAGCAATGGTAGGAATCATGTTCCTTAGCTTGTCAAACTTAGCAATGAAGTCCCTCATAGGTTCATGAGGCTCTTTCTTCATTTATGTGAGCTGAGCCAGTAGGGCACGCACATCTTCTATAGGCTTGAACCTTGATTTGAACTTAGCTTTGAGCGTGTTCTAGTCAGTCACAGTCTAGGCCTACAGATGATAGAACTAGTCTATAGTAGCACCTTGCAATGTTTCCACAAACAACCTGACTGCTACGTCCTCATACTCTATGCCTATCACACCACAAGCTATGTTAAAAGCTATGATGTGTTCATCACAATGAACTCTCCCATCACTAAAGAATTTGGGGAAATTCTTCCTTGAACTGTGTGGAAGCTCATGTAGAGGTGGAGTTAAATTGAATGGGCCAAAAGAGTTACCCTAGGGGCCTTAAACTGCCATGATTTGATTATGGAAAAGGGGGATAACAAATATGGATGGAGTATGGATAGGCAAAGCTCTGTTAATAGTAGAAAAAGAAGCTCTGCCTTGTATTGGTGACCTGGTGTTGGTAAGAGGAAGTCTCCTAGTTCGTTGAAGGTGAGGTTGTGGAGGAAACAAATCAAAATTGTTCTACTACACCAACTCAAAAATAGGGTCAACAACACCTTGAGCTTTCTAGCTTCTTGTATAGTGTGGAGCTGCCATATTGTAGAATTAAAATGGAAAAGAACTAGCCCTGCTTCAGCTTAGAGCTTGAGGCTCCAAAATGCTCATTATTTCCAATCAGCATGGAGCTACAAGAGAATTGACTTTTAAAAGTGAAACGTTTGATCCCCAGTGGCTCTGGTTCATAAACCAAATTATATAACAAAAATGGATAAGGCTATAATGATAATGGATAAGACATAGGTGATGCTTCAATCTGAAGCTTGAGGCTTTAAATTGCACAAAATTATTGTGTCCCCAGTGGAGAAAATGGATAAGGAGAAAAACTAAAATTGTTCATTCTTCCCCAGTAGAGTCACCAAAAAATTATTGGCGTGAAGCTGGCAGTGTTCTTTCCTACTTCACATTGTTCCCCAGTGGAGTTGCCAAAAAACTATTGGTGTGAATCTGGAGGTAAGTGGAAAAAAGAAGTGAAACATTTGATCTCTAATGGCTCTGGTTCATAGACCAGATTATATAATAGAAATGGATAAGGAAAAAAACTAAAACTGCTCATTCTTTCCCAGTAAAGAAAATGGATAAGGAAAATAACTAAAACTACTCGTTCTTCCCCAGCGAAGTCACCAAAAAAACTGTTGGGTGAATATTTTGTCACTAGCTAATTGATGAGAAAAATAGATCTCTTCAACCACAACATAGGGAGATTGGTTAGCCAGATGTGTAGGTTTACCACATCAAAAGGGGACAAATCTCTCCTCTCATTAAGGGGAGGTTCCCTTATAGCTATGAGGAGCTATATACTATATATGTGTGTGTGTGTGTGTGTGTGTGTGTGTGTGTGTGTGTGTGTGTGTGTGTGTGTGTGTGTGTGTGTGAAAAATAACACTCAGGGGTAGGATTACACCATCCATCTCTCTTTTTTTAGAGATGATGTTCACAAATAAAGGAGAAAATCTTGGTGAAAACACTGAAGGCACTTATCTTCTTTCAGAATTGATCTTTTAGGAAATAGTAGGAGTTATTTTAGGTAGTGACAAGTAACTGGTAACAAAAGGCATAGTAACCAACAGATTGAGATGTAACACAAAGTCTCCACCTCAACTACCCAAGAGTGAAATATGAAGGACAATGAGGGCACAAAGTCATCCCAAGGTCCTTTACACAAAAATAGAAAACAGACAAACACACTGAAGGCAATTGTAGATAGCACAAAGTCTCTCCACAGTTGACTTCAGGACACCTTCCTAATTACTTCCACTATTTCTACTTATTTCAATAAAATGGACAAGAACACATTTAGAAAGTAGACATCATAACAATCTCCTAAAATAACACAAGCTATAACAACACAAAGTCTGAAAGTAACTTGATTTCTTATTCAAGCAAAGAAATATGGTAAACAATCTGAGCTCAAAGTCTCAGTAATTGCCTCTCAATTTTGGTAGAGTTTTGCTTCTATAACCAAAAAGATCTCTTTTGCATAAATTAAGAGAATACAATATATGGTTGCCAAGAAAGTCTTGGCACTTTATTCCATGAAACGTCCCATGCTGCATTCAGTGCCTTGAATGCATTTTCAATTTTGTCAAGGTACCATGCTAGAACAGGGTGGTTGCCTTAACTGTGGCATGTCAATTCATCTCAAATTTCTTCTCTTGGGCTTGGGTCATCTGGTCTGTCACTTGAAAGCTACACAGTTGTCCCCTTCATCTTTACTCCAAGGGAGAAAAATAGGCTGCACCTTTAATGTTTGTAAGCTCAAATATTTACTTGGTGGACTATTCCACCTACTAAAAATAACTCCTATGTAGATATTTCTAGTCTTTCCCTCTTTCTGCTACAATTTGAGCTCTCGAGCTATCTTTTCCCTTTTTGCTGGCTCTTTGCACTCTTCTCTCAGCAGTTCTTCCTTTTGGCCTTAAGGCCTTTGAATGCATTCGGGTCCACATTCAAGCCTTTAAAGATCAATGGCTATTTCATTGTCGTAAAGTTGATGTTCACACACCCATCACCATTTGGAAGCCAACAGCTAGTTTATTTCCCCAAATTTGATGTCTACGGGGATGTCACCAGACGTCTGGATTCTAATGGCTAGTTCATGGTGCTTAATCTTGATGTCTTTAGGCTCGTCAACCTCCTTGGCAATTCCTTCAGATTTCTTGTTTTATCCTTCCTGAAGGGGAGGAATCCCTTTAGCTTTGACTGAGAGTCCCCTGCAAGGGTACCTACCCTTTAGGGTCCTTCTGGTGGTCTTCTGGCTGTCTTTAGGGTCCTTCAGCTTTAATTCCTTAAGACAAAATGTCTGAAGGAATTCCTTCAGACATTTTGTTTGAAGGAAATCTTCCTTTACATTTCTTTCCCACTTGCTTTCGGTTGGGTTTCCCTTCGATTGAGATTTCTTCTTTGGGTGAATTCCTTCAAATAAAATTCTAAATGAATTCCTTCAAAAAATTTATCTAAAATAATTCACCTTGTCTTTTGCCTTTGAACAAATCTGAAGGAATTCCAACTTTTCTACCTTGTTCACTTTTTTGAAGAAAATCTTACCCTTTCAGCCTTTTGCAATGGTCCATTTTGCTCATCACCTGCCCTCCGCAAGGGCACTCACCTTTGGTTCACTGCCCTCCACAAGGGTACTTTGGCCTTTGGCCTTTGGGGTACTCCTTTGAATTGGTCGATTGAACCAACTTTGTTCAACGATTCAATCTTGTGTTCCGCTCATTCAATTGACCACTTGAACCAACTGCGTTGAACCAACCACTCGTTGAACCTTTGAACCGTTGAACTCGTTGAACCTTTGAACCATTTTAGTTCAAGGTTCAATATTTTAATGGTTCAAGCCTTCTTTTTGTTAAGTCTTTTGAAGCCATTGAAATTTTTGAAGCGGTTAAACTATGAACTTTTGTTGAAGCACTTAACTCTTTAATCTTGTTGATATCATTGAACTTTTGAACCTGTTGAACCTTTAAATGTTTGCTGAAGCGCTTAACTCTTTAAGCTTGCTGATGTTGTTGAAATTTTGAACCCATTGAACCTTTGAACCTTTTGGAAGCGGTGTTCAATGTTTCAATGGTTCAATCCTTTGTTTAAAGCTTGCCTATGGATACTTTTGGTTGTACCAAGGCGTTGAACCTGTCTTGAAATTTCCTAGGTGTTGGAAACTTGTTCCTTTCCTGTAGAGTCTATAGAAATGAACCTGCGGAGTCTGTAGAAATGAGCCTGTGAAGTCCATAGAAATGAGCCTGTGAAGTTCGTAGAAATCACCTTATAGAGTCCATAGAAATGAGCATGCAGAGTCCATTAGCTAAAAAATCTTAAAAAATGGAGAATTTGAATGCCCAAAATGAGTGACAAATTTTAGGAACAACATAGCCTAAGACTTACAAGAAGCCAATGGGGTGGATATGGTGTGAAATGATGAGGAAGTTACGACTAATCACACCTCACCTTCTAGTTGGTTACAGGACATGGTTAAATACCTATAGGATGGTATTTATCCTTCCCATATAAGCCCTTTTAAAAGAAGATATTTCTAATTATAGTCAAATCCTTTTATTTTTGTTAATGGTGCCTTGTTTAAGAAATATATCAATAGCACGTTACTAAGGTGTATAGGACCAAGACAAACACTAAGATTGCTTGAGAAGTTTCATGATGGACATGGTGGAGGGCATTACTCAGCAAGTACTATATCCTATAAGGTCATGAGAGGTGGGTATTATTGGCCAAGCTTATTTGGTGATTGTCATGCATGGGATAGGAAATGCAGATAATGTGCTATGTTTGTAGGAAAGGTGAAACTTGAAGCCTTGTCTCTCCAACCAATTTTAGTGGATCATTCCTTTGTCCAATGGGCCCCCCTTCAAGCTCAAGACATAAATGGATACTGACTACTATAGATTACTTCCTTAGATGGACAAAAGCAATGGTATTGAAAGAAGCAAACAATTTCAATGTTCTAGATTTCTATGAAGGTTTGCTTACTAGATTTAGAGTCCCTTTAACCATTATTTTTGACAATTCTACAGCCTTTATGGGGTCTAGAATCAGCCAATGGGAAGTTCAACATAGTTTCTTTCTCAACACTTCATCAAATTACTACCCACAAGGTAATGGTCTTGTTGAGTTCACAAATAAGAACCTGTTAAAGATCATAATAAGAAAAATTGAAGATAATCAAAGGTCATGGCATTTAAAATTAAAGTCATCTCTATGGGATAATAGTATCACCTACAAGATGTCAATAACCAACTCTCCCTATAAGCTGGTATATGGTAAAGAAGCAAGAATGCCTATTTCTCTTAAATTTCTTACCCTAGAACTGATGCATCAACTTGATTTATTGGAGAATGAACCAATGGAGATTAGGTATGCTAAGATTATGGATCTATAAAGAATAATACATCAATCTATGCTATCCATGGAAATCCATCAAGCAAAAGTGAAGAGAGCCTTTGAAAAAAGAGCTTCTTTATGAAGTTTCAAAGAAAGAGATTTGGTCCTCAAGTGGGATGAGGATAGAGCTAAGCCAAAAATCCATACAAAGTTTGATTCTCTTTGGATTTTTATATAAAAAATATCCTAATGCAAATCCCATAATGACTTCCAACTTGTAAGGATGGATAGTGAGGAGATTCTTATCCTAGTTAATGGGATATACCTGAAACATTGCTACTAAGAAGTTAAGTTCCTATACATAGTTTATTTATTTGTTTTCCTCCAAGTGATACCCTAACACATTTATTTGTTTGATTTTGATTTATTTATTTATCTTCCCTATTATTGTGTTTCCTTCCCTATTTTGGTGGAATTTTTTATCTTTGTAAGTCAAAAGGTTTATTATAATCATGGATCAAATTCATCATTATTGATGAGTCTAGGAGTCATGTAAAAAGTCTGAGTTGTCAAGCATAATAGGCATGTTATCTAGATAATTCACCAAATATTTTGGCTAATTTTAACCCACATACCAAGATTATACCTAGATAGAGAATTTGAGTAAAGATATTGACCCATAAATGATCAAAATATGGCAAAAACAAGCTTTGAAGAGCTAGACTATCATGGCACATCATGAATAAATAGATTGGTCAGATCATTTATGCATTTTATAAGTATGATTAGAAAGCCTCTTAAACCAAAATATCACATGGGCATGAAGATTTTCATACCTAAATCATGCTCCACAAATTTTGTATCTTGATGAGCTTACTATCTCAAGATATAAAGCTTCAAATTTAAACCAATAGAGTGAGACGTACATGGGGATATAAAGTTAAAGCTATGACAAATAGTCATTTAAATTCAAATTTTCAAAGGATGGATTCATTACTAACAAGTGTCTAAATCATGAAATCTTGAGTCAAGATCTAATGATGAGCAATGATCTAACAAGTTAGTAGGTCTCGAAGATTCAACGACTCACGTTAAATCATGCATCAAAGATCAATGGTGAGCATCAAGTCAAAAAGTTAGCATTTCCTTAGGTTGAATGCATGGAAGACAAGTGGCAAGATATTGGGTACCCATATTAAGATCTAATGGCATATGGTGACTAACAAGGTTAGTGGGCCCAAACAGGTCAAAGGTACGTGATCCATTATACCAAAGTAAATCAATAGCGAAAAAATGATCAACCAGTCATTGGATCTTGGGAACAAATGTGTAGTTACCAAGTGTCATATTTATGGAAACTATTAGATAAGATCAATGGCACACATTTATTAATTAGATCAATATTGATGGTTAAGATTAAAATTTGAAGCTAGGAGTTTTCAAGTAAAGGTCAAATACGATCGAGGTTGAACTAGAGTAAATATGTCAAGGGGATGTCACAGAGGTAGACACATTGGTTTTGATGGTTTCATTACTAAATATAGTAGCATGATTATGACCCTTTTCTCCACTCTTACATGAAAAATATGAACTAGGAGGGAGGAATACATGATGGAACAAGATCACTACGTATTGATCCAACTGTTGTAACTACTTTAATGCCAGAATTCAACTTTTAAATGACTTAATCCCACTATTTCAATCATAAAGAGAATTAATTTAGGCCAAAAATAGATTGAAATAGACTATTACAGTCATTATGATCACCTTCCAAAAGTTATCTTAGGTATTATGATCTTTTCGAATGGAATTAACACTAGAATAATTGGAAATCTTGGTCATTATGCTTCCTTCTCTATCCTTCTATGCATTGATCCCCATCTCTCTCATCCATTTCTACTATAAATATAAGCTTATAAGCCTTGAAAATTATCCATATTTTTGGAATGAGTAGACTCTACCAATAGTTATATTGTAACACCTATTTAATGCAATAAAAGACTGAATTCTTCCTTTTTGCACGCTGAGTTGAAGTGTGTCTTACGAATTCATTAATGTGGTTAAGTGAATGTATGTTTTCCTTGCCTCTATCTAATTTTTCTCACCTTTATGAAATGTTTTGGTATTTATCATAGGTCATTATAAGTGCATACATAGTTTATTGGTCAGTGTGGAAGTGGATAACTGCCCTCCCATGCTAGGTTGATAGCTAGTCAATGCCTTGTTGTGAAATACTTATGTGGAAGCTGATCAAAGAGTGAATAAAGTGACATTTATTAGTCTTGAATGCATCTTATAGTGTGTATTTTTAAAGTATAAATATCAAAATATTTTGTGCATCACACCCTTTTACATGCTTTCATAGTTTATTGCCAATCTCTCTCCCCTTTTCTCAACAAAAAGCTAGTTTAGGTTTAGTATAGGTGATAGACCCAAAAGGAAGTTAAACTTATCTAGAGTTCTGACCCAATATTAGGTAACCCACAACTTAGGGTCATTACCATGTTGGACTAGGTTTGATCAAGAGGACCTGAACAATCCCCTTCTCGGCTAGGGTGCAACCTAGGATGCCAATAATAAATTCATCAAATAGCCATGGACATTTTAACTATGAATTTAAATAGGTTTAATCAATTAATCCCATCTGAGTAGGTTAATTACCATTTATAAATTTTTAAAAGGTTGTCTTGTACAAGTGGTCAAAAACTATTAGCTTTTAGGTCTCAACTTGACTGGAGAAGAATTAGAAGGTGATGATTACATACAGGATAATGCCCCATTTAGGAATATATTGACACAAATCAGGAATTACACATGATGCGTGTAGATGAATTAGAGTATTTAAATGGTTTTTATGCTTAATTTTCATTATTTAAAATAATTCATTTTTAAAACCATTTAGACATCAAAGTGGTAAAAATGGGGTGTGTATATTTTTCCCCAGTTTGAGAAGGCATTGTGAGACACTAGATGAAGTAATGACTTTTCAAATAATGAAAAAGTCATTAAGAATAATTTGGAAGGTAATAATTTAAGAAATTATTTGTGATCCATTATTCCCCCTCTAGATGGCATGTGAGGATTAAAGAGAGGGATGGACTCTAAAAAAAGAGAGAAAGAGTGAAATTAACCCATGGACAAGATTAAATCCATATGAGCTAATGTTTGTATGTGTTGATTCCAAATGATCAAAATAGAATAGAATATAATGGCCCCAAAGGTAGGGGGAAGTGGGAATAATTCATCCCAAAATATAAGTGACACACTTTAACATACCCAAAAGAGGGTGAAAGTTATGGGTTTAGGGAATAATCGATGCTAAAATAAGTTGCATAATTTAAACTACTAAAATAAGGGAAAAAGCTACAGAGTTTGGAATTAGAAGAAAAACAAAATGAGAGAATTATTCTAGAGAAAAGAGGTCAATTAATTAATAATTTTCCCCAATAGAGTGGATTTTATTGGTTGATTAATTAACTTTTTTCCTAGGAGGGCTGATTTTGACCACTGATAATTGATTATACTCCAGTAAGGCTGATTAGATCAGTGATTGATCTAAATATTATGCTCCAATAGGGAAAATTAGAAATAATAACTCAAATATATAACCTATTTAATATATTAAATATGAGTAGGTGCAAATGTAGATGCGAGGGTCTAATGACTAAAGAAGCCACAAAAAACCAGGCATATGTGGATACACAAAGTGATGAAAGAGATGATTAGAAGAATAGTGGTGGTTGATCTGACACAAGATATGTCATGTACCCAAGTGTTACCTACATAGTCTAGATGGACCTTAGGCCAATGTAGTTCTCCCAAAAGTGGGAGAAAATGGAATGAGGAATGAAGAATAGAAGAAAGATGGACCAATGTTCAATTGTGTTTATGATATCCTGCTTAGGTAGTGGATATGTAGGATACTAATTTCAGAGATGTTCTTTGGTGTAACATTTATTGTTGGACTTTTTAGCACTTTGTGTTTACCTTAGAAAAATTAAATTATGCATCATAAGTATGAATAACTTATATTAACATTATATTTCATTTGCATTTGACTAGTTTAAACATGAATATTTACAACTAAAGATAATGGTAAAAACTATCAAAATCAAAGTTACAACTACTTATGTTTAAACATAAACAAAAAATATAAAGATAAAAATAGTATAAAATATAAAAATGTAACTATCTCAAAATAAAGATATGAATTATCAAGATTTAAGTAGGAAAAAAATGTACACAAAACATAAACAACAACAAAACAAAGCAAGGATAATTTGTTGCCTAATATAAAATCAAGATATAAATAATCAATACCCACGTAGTAATAAATTGTACCTAAAAACAAACAAATAATAAAATAATTTAAATACAAGTATAAATAAATCAAGCCCAAGGTAAGGCCAAACTCAAATGTTTACGAAGTGTATTCAAACACAAGAGAACAAACAAACAACCTAAAGAAAGGAGTAAGTAAATAAATAAAACACACAAAAACACAAAACATGAATACAAAACACAAGAAGGAAGAAAAACACCAATAAAAAAAATAAATGCATAGACAAAAAAACACCAAGAAAATAAAGGAAAAGATAGGGAACAAAATAAACCAAACAATCCAAAGCAAATTAAAATGTAGTAAGCAAACTATTCTAAACACATAAAAACAAGCAAACACAAAATATGATTAATCAAAATGTTAGTGTAGACACAAAACAAATTGGTCATAAACATATAATAGAGGAATTATGCTCTATGACAGGGTGATCCCTAAGCTAAGTGATAATGACACTGATATAATAACATACGAACAATAGGCACAAAGTTTCCCCTTGGCTATAGGGAAACAACAACACACAAATAAGATAAATAAAAATTACCCCTAGGTTATAGGAGACAATGAAACAAAAAAATAAAATGGGTGGATTAAAAGAAAAGGAAGGGGTAGTCTATTTGACTCTAGATACACTAGGCAAGTGGACTCTTCCTACATAGTTTTATGGATGGAAGATCCAACATGAACTTCAAGCCAAATGTAGTTCTCCCAAGATATGGGATTTAAGAAAATTGATGATAATAAAACATGATTATTGTGTAGAGGAATATGGGAATTCTCTCACAAAATGGCGAGTGCATAAGAGAAGCCAAGAGTTTAGGAATGAATCTTATTCAAATGAACAATGCACATAATAAACTCACCAAATGGCAAGACCATATAGAATTAGAATTAAAAAAGGTACAATGTGATGTTTTTGGTCTTTTGGTTTGTCATTTATAATGTTTTTGTGTTTTTGGGATAAATAATAGAAACATAATATTAAAAAATGGGTACATGCAACTACCTATTTTAGGAGATGCACTTCCATAGGTAAGAGTTCAAACAACAACTAAATTGGCTATAAAGGGGATTGTGAATATAAATATTGGTATAGGGGAACCCTGAGTCAAGGAGATGCACTTTCATGGGTAGGTGTTCTACTAATAGTTAAAACTAGATGAAATGACACATGTGATCCTATAAAGGCAAAAATGAATACCAAATAGTAGCAAAAATAGAATAGTACATAGTAGCAAAGAAATCTTAAGGCACCATCTAGTAGGCAAAAATCATGTGCTAATATATCCTTATACACTTATTTGTAAAATAGGCTATGAATACTGATCTAATTAAACTACCTTGTAGAACAAGTACTAAATGTGTCTAAAATGCCCATGAATCATTATAGGATCATAATTGGTGTTGGGTACAATGGTCTAGAGTGAATGTAAATTCTATTTAATGGAATATAAATGATCTAAGTGACAACGGTCCAGGGTTACAAGAGTCTAGAATAAAATGGTATAGGGTTACAATATTCTAGAGTAGTGTGGTTATAATGGTCTAGAGTGAAATAGAACAAAGTAAAATAGTCCAAGGTTACAATGGTCTAGAGTTACAACGGTCTAGGATAAGATTGTACAAAGTGAAATAGAATAAGTTATAATGGTCCAAGATAAAATGGTACAAGGTATAAGTATAATGGTATAATAAATGACTTCAGCATAATTTTCCCCCAAATAAGGGATCTTGTAGACAATGGTTCAAAAAAGGTTGTAAATTATCAAACCGCTTGAGGTGTACAATATTTATGCATTTTGGGAGCTCTTTACCACTTAGAGTATTTAACTTGTATGCCCTTGATTTATAGTTCATTGTAACCACGTATGGGCCTATCTAATTGGGTTAAAACTTACCCTTTTTCTTACATTTATCATTAGTGTTATTTTAGTTCTCCTTCAAGACCAAGTCACCAACTTCAAACTCCCGAGGGAGAATTCACTTGTTATAGCTATGATGAAATCTATTCTGATATGCCCTCAAGTTATCTAGGGTAGCCAAACATTTGCCTTCAAGGAGTTCCAGTTATTGCAACCTAGAAACTCTATAATCTTAATAATGTTCTCTAAGGATACCCACAATGAAGGTAGCTCAACCTCAACCAAGATAATAGCTTCTATGTTATAAACTAGGGAATACAGAGTGGCTTCTATGGGGGTTTGATCACTAGTACGATAGGCCTAGAGGGTAAGAAAAATTTGCAAGTGCCAATTACATCCAACATCATTGACAATCTTCTTTAGGATTTCAATAATGATTTTGTAAGATGCCTCAGCCTGAACATTGCCTTGCAGGTTATATAGTGTGGACTTTTTATGTTTAGTTTTGAACATGGTACAAAATACTTTTATATCTTTTTTCATAGATGAGCCACCATTATCAAATAAAATACAGGCTAGGATACCATATCAATAGATGATATGGTAAATGGTAAATATGTTAATCCTCTTCCTTGTGATGTAAGTGAGAGGAATGGCCTCAATCCACTTAGTAAAATACTTGATGGTAGTGAGAATGTGTTTATGTCCATCATAAGAGGTTGGGTTTATTTTCTTGATGAGATTGAGATCCCATGTAGAAAATGATTATGGTGTAGTGATCAATTATAGTGGAAAGGAAGGTGCATGTATTAAATTACCATGTTGGTAGGAAACATAATTTTTGACATAATTACAAGCACATGTTTTCATTTTGGGCTAATAGTACCCTATTTCAAGGAGTGTCTTAGTTAAGAGTAGAACCATTGTTTTAGGCCACACAAATTTATTCATGGACCTCCTTAAGCTCTAACATTGATTTTTCCAAAGATAAACAATGAAGAAGTATTTCATCATATCCCTTACAATAAAGTGCTTTCCACAAGAAGGTATAATGGGCTAGGTGATAGAGGAAGATTTTATAGTAATTTGTGAAAGGTCGGGGGAAAAAACTTGATCGTGGAAATAATTATAATTGTCTTGGTACCAAGGGAGTTTAGGTAGGAGATTGGGACCAATAATTATACATACCCTCTCTAAATTAGTTAATATATGAGCTAGTTGTATAAGCTTCTTGATGATAAATTGATACTCTTTGATACCATTGGTAACTTGTACCATGGACCCAGTTGTTGTCATTGCATTAAATTATCTATTATTGGCTTCTGGTACATGTTCAAATTATAGGGACTTGAAGCGGGACTCAAGATTGTCCACAATATGCTTCTAGGGTAGAATCTTATCATCTCAATTATGATAATGGTTTATGGTTTGATTAATAATCAATTGAGAATCTCCATAAACCATTAAATTATGTACATCCCAATGTACAACAAGATGTAGTCCCATAATGAGAGCTTCATACTTAGCCATATTATTGTTTAAGTTAAAGCTGATATGAAACACCTTGGGGATGAGGTCCCCTTATGGTGTGGCTAGTAAGATGACAAATCTGGAGTCATGTGAAGTGAAATATCCATCAAATTATAACTTCCATTTTTTAGGTTCATGAGCCACTTCTATCATCATGATAAAATCATCTGGGAAATCAAATGTGAGTGGTTGAGTATCTACAATAGAGCTTTTGTAATTTTATCTATAATGACCTTCCCCTTAATAGATTTTTGAGTCTGGTAATCAACATAAAAATTACTCAAGAGCATGACCCATTTATCCATGTAGCCTATAAGTTGCTTTGGATAATAAATATTTAAAAGGGTCCACTTTAGCAATAATAATAGTTTTATTATTCAACATGTAGTGTCGCAACTTTTGGGAAGTGAACACCATGGCCAAATAAGCCTTCTTAATAGTTGTATATTTATGCTCATATGATACAAGTGTTTGTCTCAAATAATATACTACATTTTCCTTTATTTATTCATCATGTTGGTCTAAGAGTGCCCCTAGTGCATGTTCTATGGCTGAGATATAAAGGAGTAATGGTTGTCAAGGTGTTGGTGGTTTCAAAACTGGTAGGTTGGATAAATATGCTTTAAGTTTTGAAAATGATTGCTAAAATTTGATATCCCCTTTAAAAATGACCCCCTTTTTCAAGATCTGTGTGAAATTATGACACTTTTTTGCTGGTTGTGAAATAAACTTGTGAATAGACTGAATCTTACCTTGTAGGTTGTAGAGTTATTTTAGATTAGAAGGTGGAGGCATTTCCATGATGGCCTTAACCTTAGTAGCATTCACTTCAATCCCTCTTTTTGATATAATTAATCCTAGCAATTTTATCGAAGTAATGCCAAAGACTCACTTCTTAGTATTTAGATGAACCTTATACTCGTGAAGTCTCTAAAAGATTCTCCATAGAATGTCAGGATGTCTAGCTTGTGTTCTTAATTTTGTTATAATATCATCAACATAGTCCTCAACAATATCATATAGCATATCATGGAAGATGACAATCATATCATGTTGATATGTGGCACCAATGTTCTTCAAGCCAAAAGGCATGACTTGGTAACAGAATGTTCTCCATGGTGTAGTGAACACAATTTTGTGTTGTTCTTCTAGAGCTATCTTAATTTGATTATATCCGAAGAAGTTATCCATAAGGAAAAACATCTTGTACCTAGTAGTAGAGTTGAAAATCATGTTGATTTTGAGTAGAGGAAAATCATCTTTAGGACACGCTTTGTTGATATCTCAAAAATTAGTACAAACACATATGCCTTGTGGCTTTTTGATTACTGGGACTACATTTGATATCCATTCATAATAGTCTAGTGGTCTGATGAAACCAGCTCCCAATAGTTTTTATATCTCCTTCTTCACTAAAATAGCAATGCATGGATGCATTTTTCTTAGTTTTTGATTGATTGGCTTAGCTTTTGGATGTACAACAAGGTGATGCATCATTAAGTCAAGGTCTAGGCTTAACATATATAAATAATCCCATGTGAAGATATCAATAAAATCCCTTAGAATGGTGATAATATAGTCATGCTCTTCATCAATAAAAGATGCTCCTAGATAAACAGTTTTTAGATCATCATAAGTTCCCATGTTCACTTCAATTTTAATTTATGAAAGGAGTGTAAAACCATCTTCTAAAATATTGGGAAGTTTTTGATCCTGATCCTTTTATTCTACTTCAGCTTCTGGTTATGAGTCCCAAAGCTCTATATAGTGAGAGAAATCTAAGTCTATCAATTTATGTAATGGTCAATCAGTAAATATATTAGTAAATTCTAGAGTAAGATGCTTAAATACTTTATGTTGTTTTGATGTGATACTTACACTAGCTATAGAGCTAGTACTTAATGGACATTGTGCTTCTTTTGGAGATGAGCAAACTTCCCCATCCAAGAGTGCCTGAAATAGGTTTTCACTCAAGGGATCATATTCTTCTTTAATTTTTCCCTGACTAATGAGCACCTCAAATAGGTTTTCACCCAAATATCTTGATGTTTTATATTTTGTGTGACCAAAAAATTTTGCATGCTCTCTAAAGTAGGCAGTAAAATCTAAGGAGAAGTCAAAGCCTTGCTTGTGATCACCAATTGGAAATCCATATCTAAGGCCCATGTATTTGGAAATAGATTATTCATTCTAAAATTCATTCATAGGTATAATATAATTTTATTGGTCCCAATATATAAGGTCAAGATGGCAAAGGATAAGCAGATAATACACTATGATATTCATGATAGAACTAGAGTTGAATAGATCAATTTTAGCTATTTCATCCTAAGTGTTATAATGGGGCATTGTGTAATTATCAAAAGTTTATTCATCATTAAATAAATATTAATAAGTGTCAAAATACATGAGGTCAACCCTAAGTGGTATAAATATAAGACCTTGATTCCCAATAGGTTTACCAAGTGATAATAGTTATAGAATACCTTGCTTTTGTGGCCCTGAGCCTTTTCTTGCATAATCCAAACTATCCATAATGTGATTAGGGATAGGTTACTTAGGATTATAAAAATAATTATCAAGGTCATTAGAGTATAATCAATCTCCTTTATTAAAGGCTTCCTTATCTTGATTTGGTGAATTTACTGGTACAAATACCATTAGTGGTTTTTCTATGCTTTTCATCTTTTTTCCCAAATCATGTTAGGCCAGAAAGGGCCTTCAGAAGGTTTTATGTCTACCATAAGACTTAGGAGACTTGGGTAATTTTACAATATGAAAGTCATATTTTAAATTTTATGTGTAAAAGCCTGCATCCTCAATAGTGAGATGGTTTGCAAGTGTTGCAGGAAATGGATCAGCTAAAGTGGAAACAATATCTCTTGGGTTGATATAATTAGACTTGGGTGGTTATGAAAATATTTATTTATTCTTCTTCACTATGAATTTAAAACCAGGGTAATAGTTATAATTATGGTATTTAGCCTCTAGATGTTTGCAATATTGATAGGGATGAAGATCAACATGAATGGTGTCCTCAATTTTAGCATGGGAGAATTTGAGGCATTGGTAAAAAGTAGATGGGCAGCTCATACTTCATGGATTTAAGGATGACCAAGAATTATATTACATGGAAATTTAATTTCCATGACATAGCACAAAGTATCATAGGATATAGACCTAATAATGATTTGCAAACAAATAGTCCCAAAAGACTCTCTTTCAGTATTTTCATATACCTTGATCATGATTGCCTTAGGTTGTATGTCCTTCATGGTATAACCCAATCATTGTATCAACTTGAGTGACACTATGTTCATCCCTAAACAATTATTTATAATAACCCACTTGATCTTATAGTTTTATATAATGACCTCAATGTAAAAGAGGTTATTATGGATAGGACCAAGAGAAGACATATCTCGTTGATCAAATGTAATTTATTGGCTCAGAGATAAATGTCCTACAATTGTCTAAAATTGGTTAGGGTTGATATCTTTGAGAATAATGGACTTTTGAAGGAATTAATTCAATATATATCTATGGGCTTCTAACGTATGTAAGAGATCTAAGATAAAAATATGTGTAGGGGTTTTACTTAGTTAGTCTTGAATGATATATATATATATATATATATATATATATATATATATATATATTCTCAATAGAAGAAAAAGAGGGTTTGGCCTTAGTCAATACAATGTTCATATTTGGCTCAAAATTAGAAGAAGGCAAAGGGCCTTGAAAGGTGACTCATGAGTGTCTAATTGTGATTTCATAATCTAGAGTCGATAAGGAGTCATTATAATTAGAAGAAGGCGAAGGGCTTTAGAGGGTAACTCATGAGCATTAAGTTGATATTATGCACTATTAAGTCAGTAACGATTCATTATAATTAGAAGAAGGGGGTAGAGGTCAAGAAATAATAACCTATAGAAATTAAGGTACAATAGAATTACTTGAACCTGGTGTAATGTTACTTAAAGAAGAGGGCATTAACCCTATAATATTGGGTCTAATAATTTGAGAATCAATAGATAGTTCATGGGTTTTAATTGTAATGGTGGAAACTTGATTTGTATAAACCCATCTCATGGTGTTATTATAGTCATATGGCATGTTTTTGTAACCTAGGTTGTTGGTTTGGGTATTATGATCCTAATTATGAATATGTTTATTAGGCTTCTGACCTTGATTCTACTAGTATTTGCCCTGACATCGATTTTTATTGTTCCTCTATTTTATTTTAATATGTTTGGGAAATGGGTCCTTGTATATGCCCATGTATTGATCAATGTTTTTCATTATTTGTTTCACTTTGATTTTGCCATTTTCAATCAGGTCCTCAATAAGATGCCTTAATTATATGCATCGATAAATGACATGGCTAATAACATGATGGAAATTACAAAACTCATCTTCTTGATACCAATCAGGTTTAGGTTGGTATTTTAGAAATGGATTTAGTATAGGCCATATAATCAAATTGGTTGCCACTAGGTTTTGGAATACTACCTCCATAGGTTCTTCTAGTTTGTTCAATATTCTATATTTATTAAATGCCCTACATGGAGGATCCCTTTGTAAAGTGTTTGATGGATTTGGTTGGGTTAGTTGTATATTTGGAGCCAGTGGAACCTATACCATTTTCACATGTCTATATTATGTCACTCCATTTCCCAATACATTCATGTTCTTATTAAAAACCTTAGGTTTTTTTGTAGTAGTAGTTTGAATAGGTGGTTGTGTCTGAGTAGATGTTTGAACCTGTGAATAAATTTTCACAAGGCCTCTAGTTATAAATTCCTTTTCAATCTTCACTCCCTTCTCAATAATTTCCTCAAATGTGTTTTCACAAGTGAGTCTTAGATTTTTAAATACTTTAGGGTGCAAATTCTATGTAAAAAATTTAGACAATTGATGATCTAGTAAATTATGTTGAAATCAGCCAGCTAATGCTCTCCATCGATGTAGGTATGATATGGATATTTCTCCATATCTTTGTTTTGTCTTGCATAAGTCAATCACTATTAAATTGTGTTCAAACTTATAAGAGAAATGGTTGAAAAAATTATCTAATAGATCATTCCAATCTATCACTGATCCCTTAGTCAATTTGAGGAGCTAATCTAGATCTTTTACAACAAAACTATGTGGAAACAAGTAGAGTAAGCAAACATTACTTTAGGTTACCTCTTGGCATAATACAAAAAAATCTTGAATGTGTTCTCAAGGGTCCACCTTCCCTTTATATTTGTCAAACTTGGGTGCCCCAAAATGAGGTGGAAATGGGATTTGGAAAATGCTTAAGTCAAATGAATAAGGGCATATCTCATCAAATTTATATTTCTTAATTTGGTTTCTTGTCTCATGCTGTGAGAATATTTATTTCATCAAATTCCACTCTTGCATGTTTGGTGCATTTTTTAGTGGAATAGAATTTTTTTGGGGTAGAATGTACCTTTGCGTGGTCATGTTAGGGATATGAACCCTATGTCCAGAAGTCTAGTTTTAGTTTACTCTTTGATTTGATTAGGTTTTCCATTGACTCCTAGGTGGTTGATATAGATTCCCTAGAATCTGTCACTATGAGCTATAGAAATACTATAGATTTTAGGGTATCATTTTTCAATTCACCAAAAGGTGTGATGGTTGTGATGAACTCACTAAAGTGTTTTGCAGAATACTCCCAATCTGGGATGAGTCTTTTGTTCCTTATAGTTTTAAAGGGGTGAGATTCTCCTAATGGTTAAAAAAGGTATGCAAGGTATGCTTCATATAAGGTGAAATGTGTTACAAAGCATCTATAGGTTTGTTCTATTCAAGAGAAACTCTAGGATCTATCATAGACATAAGATCAACTAAGGTATGTTGCATTTGGTATATTGTATGTTCTTTCTCCTTAGATGTAGTATTATTAATTGAAGTTGTAGTTAAAGAAGTTATTAGGTCTATGAAAAGCTAATTTTCATACCATTGACTATTTTTTTGAATTTTGGTAGTAAGATCCTGATTGGTTGGGATAGACTCTACAAGTTGTTCTTTACCCTTACTAGTGGAAGCAACATTGGCTTTTGTAACGTGAGTGAGAGATTGCTCTAGTTGCTACTCATCTACTCGAACAAACATGTGTAATTTTTCTATTGTAAAATTTGGTGGCAATCTTGCACCTAATTCTATAAACCTTAAAATGGATTCATCTTTGTATTATAAAGGTTGGTTTTCATAATAACCTTGTTCAGATCCTAATATCATTAGGATATCATCAAAAATAATAAAGTGTTATTCTTCATCATAATAATGATCTTCCTCATAACTAGGGATGTAAGAGACCCCAATATGATTTTACCTTTGTGTCATACTTGAAGATGGTTTTCTATGTTTACTAAGATGTGGAATGTTGTTCACAAATGTTTAAAAGGTGTTTTAGACTCTTCAATAAATAAAACACAAAGTAACACAAGACTATAATAAAATGGAAATGACATGATGCCACACAATTAAAATAAAGAGATTATGAAATTACTCAACCTTGGTTGGTTGAAACTGTTAAATTAGAAGAGGGTAAAACAATCTTATAACTTAGGGTGCAGGCTAGCACATAAAAATCTAAGATAAAAGTATGTCAATACTATAAAAAGCTAAGCATAATCATGGTGAGTCATGGCTAGATAATATAGAATAAGACCTTTTTGGATCAAGAAGAATAGGATGCAAACTAAGAAGCTCAAGATGTGAAGTAACACAAGAACTGCTAAGCATAAATCCAAAAATAAATAGGTAACACAACAATGCCACATGGAAAAGAAGGTATAATGGTCCAATAACTTAGAATGTGAGTGAATACAAGATAACCTAAGTCCAAAATAAGAATAGAATAAGAAAGCATCTAGATAAACGACCTTCAAACCAAAAGGAAATTTTCACCCAAGTTAATCAAACCAAGTGCCTTGGATTAGAACTTAGAAAGGTGAGATTTTGAATTTGGATTAAAAGAACTTTAAATTTTACAAGTGGTAAACAATATAGACTCAAATGAATAATTTAAGAATGTTTTTTTAGAAACACAAACATAAAATTATTTGATTGAATTTTGAACAAGGCTAAAAGTGTTTTGGTTTTGACCAGCATAACAACTATTTGTTCAAAAGAAATGGTGTATAACAAGTGTTTGGTTTTTTATGCATTTTGGTTCACATAAAAAAAATTTAGACTCAAAAGATGATGTAAGTAAACAAAAACAAGAAAAACATTGAAGTGTACATCTTATCCTAAAAAATTGACAAGGTGGCTTCATACTTTTGGATTTTGTCTATACACTCCTTCTTGAGAGTAAATAAGTTGTAAATCTAATAAAATTAGATGCACATGAAAAGTAAGGTTTTTAGGTCCCTTCTCTCAAGAGATCATACGATGACATGTAACTTCAAGCTACTCACCCTACACCAATAGTACTCTATGGAAAGTGGGGTTTATATAAAAACTATAAGTATCACATGATTTAAATGGTCACATATGTGTGATCAACACTAGGGAATAACATGTCATTTAGATCCAACTTAACTAGCTTGTTGTGAAAAGGTCTTGTCCTTTTCACAACCACTATATCCATCAATTGCTTAGTGTAGTGTAATGTCTGAGTTAAACATTCATTCTGAGGTAGGTTTTACTAATGGAGCTTGTTTAATTGCTTAAACAAGCATCTTATAAAGTTGACCTCAATATGTATACCCCACCATGGAGTGCGGTTAAAATTATGCTAGGAGATGAATTCCCAAGTCAATGCTTCCATAGAGAACTCATGGGGAGGATATGAACTCCCATCTAGAAGCCAAGATGCAAGAAATATAAATTGTAAAAGGTTTTTAGGATCATTTTAGGATCACCCAAATCAATCAGATTTTGGGGAGTGTCTTAGTGATGTTCCTTCCATGTTTTGATAAAGCTACAAAATCAATAAGTGGAGTATTTTTGGATAACCCAAGTTCCCTAAAGGGGACATGGGAGATCATACACACTACACTTGGTTTGTGAAACAAAAACACAAGAAATAATAAAAAAAACAAAAGCTCATAAGAGCTCTTATCTAAAGTCTAAGTTCATTTTTAAAACACAAAATGAAATATGAAGTGAAATTTGTCTTTGATTGTTGTAAAATAGAAACTAAGTGTCTTAATTCTGCAACACAATGAGTTAAAAATCTAGTAAAGGGGTGTATGATATCAAAACAAATTTGAACTTTGATTTTTTATCTCCTTGGAATTTGACATAGGGAAATCCTACCATTTTGTAGAACATTTTCACTATTCAATGAGATGATTTTGTTGTTTCCCAGTATGAACCCGCTATTACACAAATACACTGTTTAGCTATCCTATCGATTAGCAGGGCAATATGACCAATTACAAGGGAAATCTCATTGATAAATAGGGTCAACTCATTGAAATGATAAAATTATATAACACACTAGTTACCTAAAGGTTTTGGTCTAGGATGATCTTGTTGATCTTTAACAAACCCACCGTTCCATAGGTCGAACCTGCCAATCTTCAAGTAAATTTCACTATTTGTGTAAAAACACACAAACAAAGACAAAAAAAAACAAAAGTCAATTTCATTATTTAAATGGGTGATCTAGCTATTGCTCAGGGCTATCTCATTATTCCATAGGGCATTCCCAATGATGTTTAGGTCAAATTTTTTATTTCATAGGTTAATTTTGTAGTTTTCTCTAAAAGTCATAAAACATGAAAATAGAGAAAAAAGGGGGAAAATAGCCTCAAAAGAGGGTCTTAGTGCTAAATTATAAGGGATAAAATATGTGTGAGATGCACGGTCCCACTGGATGTGTTAAAGTGTAGAATAGGATTACAAAATAAGTTAGCTCATGTGTTAGTCAAGAAATTTCAAAATAAGGATAAAACTAACGTGTTAAGTCTACTCCCTCAAGGGGTGATGCTAATTAATTAAAAGAACTAAATATGAAAGAAAGATGATGTTATACCTTCTAAGTAGTTATTATCCTCCAAAAGCAGTCAATAAGCATGCTTTTCCCCTATATTTGGTGCTCCAAGTCTTCATCAATGAGGTGTAGCATAATCCTCCATGATCTCTTAGTTCACCAATGGCATGGGTTATTCAATTTGGTCTAATTGCGCGAATGATTTAAGATTTCTTGAAAGTATTTTTACATAATAAGCTTACACAATTCAATCTTAAAAGTTATGTCTATAGCTCATGTATTTGTAGTTTTTTAAAAATGAGGGAATTGATTTGTAACCATCCATCTTGAGATCAAGATGTGTGGCCACAAATCCATTTAATTTTGGAGCATCAAGTCACTTAATGCTAAAATTAATAAGCATGGCTTAAAAATCTATATATTTGTGTGATATTTATAATTTGAGTGCTTGACAACTTTCAAGGTGATCTCATGCATGATGTCATCATTTCATATATTTGTTGTGATGTCATGATGATGTCATTAATCTAGATTTTATTAATTTATAAAAATAGAAATTTAATAATTATCTATGGACATTTTGACTATGCATTTAAATGGGTTTAACTAATTAAGCACCTATGATCAGGTTAATTATCATTTTTAAATTTTGATAAGGTTGTTTTATACAAGTGGTCAAAAAATATTAGTTGCTAGGTCACAACTTGACTGGAGAAGAATTAGAATAAGGTGATGATTGCATATAGGATAATACCCCATTTAGGAACATATTGACATGATTCAAGAATTGCATATGATGTGTGTAGATTAATTAGAGTATTTCAATGGTTTCCAGGCTTTATTTGCATTATTTGAAAGAAGTCGTCATGAAAACCATTTAGACATGAAAGTGGTAAAAATGGGGTGTATACACATACAAATTGTAAAATAAAGTGATATAATTTTGTATGAAGGGAGGAATAATTAGACAACATTACAAGGGAAAAACTAAAATCTACAAGCAAAGACCAATAAACTCCAATGATATACACAACATGGAATAAATTTGAAGAAAGTCAAATTAGTTATTTATTAATGTCAAGGCTAAAGCATGTGTTATAATATTCAAATGCACATGATTTTGTTACCCAAAGTATAGGGATCCTTTTTGAATCTTGTTATAGTCATATATAGAAAGAACAAGTGAGTGAGAGAAGAAACAACAATAACTTTTCCAACTACCTTCATCAATTAAGAAATGTGTAGGGAAAGAGACCAAAAATTTGAATACATTAATCTCTTCCAATGATTTGGGCTTATTTCATGTATACTTAGCTTGATGTTTTGTGTATTGGAGGACAACCTCATATCTTCATTCCATTTGTCTTCTTGAAGGGCTTGTCTATGATGGACTTGGTCAAAATTTGTCACTTTTCCCTTGAATCAGGTGATACTTGGAGAGAAAGTAGTTAGACTTGACTTGTTCTCATTTATTATATTCCTTGATAAGTCTCTTGAACTAAAATATGTCTAATTCACCCATTTAGAACCTTTTTACATGTTTTTAATCAATTTCAATCACCCTAAAGAGTCTATACTTCTTTAGGAGCCTGCTTACATCTACTTTTCATGATTTCTGGATGTTTGAGATGGTTTAATAAACATGCATTTCCTTGTTTGAGACCTAAAATTCTTGAGTCTTGATAAATTGAGGGTTTTTTCAACATTTGTATTATCCAAGAGTGAGTTGTCCAAACATGCTTCTTGTAGTAGGAATTTTAGCAAATAGATTGAACTATGTAGTTTAAAAACCCAAAATGTCCAACTACCTAAGTAAGATCTAGATCCATTATAATCAAATGTAAATATATGAATACACAATTAAAACCATCATTCTAATCCTAAAGCTAATTACTCCAAACCAATATTAAATGGATAAAAGATAAGAGGATTGGATTGAGGTTACCTTAGACTCAGATCCTTGACATTATGGTTGCTTGATCATGGATTTGGTATGTGGATTCAAATTCATGTCATTGCTTCTTGATTTCTAGTTATATGCTTATGATTTCTCATTTAACATGGAGACTTCATGAGTTTCATAGATTGATTGGCCATGGAGGAGTGGCTTGTTTATAGAGAAAATGGAGGGAAGAATCAATGGCTAGATTTAAATCTTGGGCTTTTGAGATCAATGGTTGGATATTTTCCAAGGAATTTTTAATTCCTTAGAAGCCTCTAGAATAGAGGGTTATATATGGGGAATGATAAGTTAGAAAGGATTATATAATTGGAGGATTCTATGATCCTTTTAGGGGTTAATTAGGATTAGATAGGGATTAGGTTGGTGGTTAGGGACTAGAGGTGTAGGAGAGCCTACGAATAGACTTAGTAGGTGGGTCGGTGGGTCATGGAAATTTAAAATTCCCAAATAATGGGTACATGGGGTTAGGATAAGATAATGGGGTTTTAGGATAATTAATGAAGTGAGTAAGAATAAGGTTAGTAAATAAGGAAATGTTGAGGGGGGATATTAGATAAATGATTATAAAGGGGTGATATTAGGATAAAATTAAATGAGATGAGAGAAATTAGTGTCAACTAATAGTAATATTAGTGACGATTAATGAAGTGAGAAAATTTAGGTGCATACACTTCTTATGAGCAACTCCTTCATTATCTTGCATTCCAATGCAATCCCTTACCTTATACCCTGCAAACTTACATTAGACATTTTAAATAAGGGTTGTAAAGATGGGTTTCCTCATTATTGGGTAAAAGATTCAATTTTTATCCTTCATTATTTATAGAAACATGCTTGAGATTATTATTTTCTACCTTAAAAACTTGCAACTTTCATGTTTTTGGCTCAAATTCTATCCATAAATTTGTAAAATGGTTAAAAACTCTTAGAACATGCATATAGGCCTGTTAGTGGCTTAGATAATGCTCTATTATCCCATCTTATCATCAATAAACCTTGGAGACTTGTGAATATGCTTGCAGGTTGGGTTTTGAGATGCTAAAACCCTTGTTTTAGTATCTTACCATCAAGGAAATGTTGTATGTTCTTGTGCATACTTGAAACCTCATGTTTCTTATTTTGGACTCTGCTTGAAAACCTTATGATATCCTTAATATTGTTTAAGATATTTCTATTTACCTTGATACTCATTAAAACCTACTTAAGATTTCTAATTACCTATTACAAAACTACTTGTCTTTTAGTTAGGTATTATATCTCAATTACAAGCCTGTTGAAGCTATTAAATGAGCTTAGAGCATGTTTAGACTTGAAAACATCCCTCTAGGGGCTCTAAAACCTTGGAAACATGCTAATATATTCATATAAACCTTAAAACTCTGATGAAAACCTGTAGCTAAGTTTTGAGATCATGGAAATTTTGTCTTCTCCTTGATACAATCAAAAAGCCTTTGCAAACCATGTTGTAAACCTATTGATTGGGATTTGAGACCATGAAACCCTTGATCTCTTAACATTTAAATCATTATAATAACTTGCATGTTCCTATTTATAGACTTTTATGAAGTTTTGGATTACTTAGAACCTTCTTGTCTTATGTCCAACAGATCTATATGTGCTATATAATTCTCTAGGAACCCTATCTTTACCTTATTTCATCAAAACCTTGAAAATACCCTAATGCATACTTCTTAGCAAGGCCTTAGAAGTTCTATTACCTTTTTTTCATATTACAACATCATAAAAATTTGTATATTATTGAAACATGATGTGTGCAAACTTATATGAATCTTGATGATGCTTGAAATCTTGTTTTTACCTTCCAACATCAATAAAACTCATAACATATATGCTTTATAGCTCTTTAGCTTTGTTTATAGACCTAAAACTCATATTTAGTTGCTTAAAAACCTTTGACTTGTGCTTAAAAGGTATTTAAAACCATATGAAGAGGTATGCAACCTTATCCCATGCTTCTCTAAGCCTAAAAAACTATTAATATGCATAATCACAATATTAGGGTTTAGAATGGTCATTTAGACTGCCTACATTCCATGTTCTATATCCATCTTCATTAAGAATTGAGACAACCAAGAGATATATTAACACTTACTAAGAGTCCTCCAAAACTCTCTCCATACCATGCATGAGGGAAAAGATGATAGGATATGATTGGTTTCTTTCTCAGTAAACACAATATTTTGCTTCCTTATATGGCTTGTTGACCTTAATTTCTTCCTCAAAGGCCTACAACATATCATTTATGGTCTCTATTACTTACACAACCTTCAAACACAATATATTATTTCCCTATATGTTTAACAGGATCATGAATTGTTATTTAGACCCAAAGATCCAATTTTTTCTTGTTATATAGCTTATAACCTTATTTCTTTGACTTGGAGGATTGAAACATTCATTTATGGTCTTAAGGACCCCTTTGACCACTCTACAACCATGTTTCATTATTAATATCTTCCTTCATGTTTGGTTAATGGTGGAAACCTATGAACTCTAGCTTGCAAGATTGTTAACAAGGTCTTAAGGTCCTTAAACTTGTGAAAATTTACCTTCTAGACCTATTAACACTCCTTTAGATCATAGAGACTTTGTCTTGTCACCCTACAGACCTAAAACTATGGAAACATGCTTTGATCTTGATATAAGACCTTCATACAAGCCTGTATGATCCATAAAAAACCTCTACACAATGAAACTTACTCCTCATTGATTCTTTTATGCATAACTCACACCTCTCATACAATCTTGCACACTCCTCTACATGAATTTTTCTCATACTCCCATGAAAAAATATTATGCTTATTCACAAACTTATGTGCAATTATCATATCAGATCACAACCTATGCATCTCACTACACACCCCTCAACTCATAGTCTTGTATGTTTTACTAGCATCTACTCATAGACTAGCTTGTTTCATTAGGCCCCACTTCAACATAATAATGTGTTAGCCTACCCCAACCATGTTCCTCAACTAGTGGCCCCATATCAACCTAGAATCTTAGGATTGATTGTCATTAACTTTTAGTTAGGATACTTAGGATCATGATTGTTAGTGAATAGCTAGGAATAATGCGACTGAATCAATGGTCATTATCCAGTTAGAAACTCTACCATTAGCATGCATGGAGGATGATAAATGTCAACTCTACCTTTATTTTAGTCTATAGTAGTTCATGTGACTACCCTTATAATCATTAATGTTAAATACGTAACATATGCATCCAACCAGGAGGTTGATTCCATACACAGTCGTAACATAGATAACATGCTCAGTGTATCTATTATGTAATAGATGAGCTATAGCACATTATACCATTTTAACTATTATTTACTATTGAATAGAAGATGCATTTCTTGAAAGTAAGACTTTTGCTCCATTGAATATGTTTTGATTATTTTATCTGAATACATCTTGGTGCATTCACTCTACACAACTAAACTGAGTTGTTACTTGTACACTTAGTCCTAGGACCTATGTTGTATATCATTGGTAATAGATCAAGTAACTCTTTTACTTTCTATGACTATAACCATGTCAGTGTAATGAGAGAGAGAGAAGGTCTAATGGTCAGTTTTGTCTCAAAAAGTCTAGAACAAATTCGTAGCAAAAACAAGATGGTTAATACCCAGAAGTAACCTGAGGTAGCCCCATAAGTTTGAAGGATCATTATCAATGAAATAGAGGCATAGCATACCAAACATTATGGTTAATTATATGAATTGATGATGTATATTAACTCGACACCTTCCCACCCATCTCTATAGTACACTTTGTTAGTACCCAAAATTGCACTAAGTAATTTGTGCCCTTTTTCAAAGTATTAGTGCATGAATATCTAACTATTGCCTCCTATATTCAAGTGTTCACCCAAGTTAAAAATCCATATTTTACCTTATGAAAGCCCTATGTAATCTTGTTTCTAGCTAATGCTTAACATTTTCATGTTTTAATGAGATTATAGGGTCTGTGATTAAAATCAAGTTGGGAAGATCAATTAATGTTGAGTATGATGTTTTCCATCTTCAAAAAGGATTTGAAGTGGCAGAATTCTCAAGACTAACTGAAATTTTGGAATATTGCAAATTACAATTGGGGTGAAAAGGTCTACAGGAATATATGGTGGAAAAACAAGTTGTAAAAAAAATTCAAGTTTGAATTTTCAAATTCTTAAATTTTTTATAAAATTCTTAAGTTTGGAATTTTTGGTTAGACATTTTGGTCAAACATTTTGTTTGACACTTATGTGTCAGATTTTATGGTCAAACATTTTGTTCGACAAGCTCTTTAGATATTATGTTTTGATTTTCCCTTCCCTCAAAGGATTTGGTCATCAAAATTTTCATTTAGGGTTTGTGTTCAAATCCTTTGATTCACAATGTCCACCATCTACCAATGAACATGTAGTCAAAATAGAAATGATCTAAAAGGAAGGAGTAAAATTTAAATGGAAATAAAAGGTTGATGTGGAAAATAAGCAAGGCCATGAAATTATTCAAGAGGCCATGTCATAATTTCTGCTCATTCCAAAACATATGATCTATCTAAGTGGAAGTTAAAAAATTTCAAAGAATGAGCTTTTAAATAGAAGAGAGCCACACTATTAATATAATCCATCTGGAGGGTCAAATGAGGAAGCCAAGATTTTAAAAGGGTAAAATAATGCACTTAATCTTTACAAAGTTTGGTGGAAACCCTAAAAGGTCAAAGGCAAAATAGAAAATGAGAAGGCACAAGAAAGTTTGGCATTGACCACAAAAGGCAAAAGGGTAAAATAAGCTAAGTATTACCATTTTTAATATTTACTTGTGTTGAAGACATCCATGGAGGAAAAATATGATGCAAGGTTGTGAGGCCAAGGTGGGTCATTCCAATCATATTTTCCAAACATCCATGGGTCCTTCTTTGCTTCTTTTCATAGCTAGAGTATTCCAATGCAATCATGAAAAAGAAATGGCCATTCTTTAGCTTGCACAAGGAGAAGGGAAGCTATCTAGAAGTTTCCAACTATGCAAATGATTAGTTAAAGGCATGGCCAAGTGGTTACATATGAAGATAAGGATTTTGTTTTGCTCCCAAGGGAATATTCTCACTCAAGTCCAAATACAACACATTTCCAACTAAGAGGATCATGAGTTTGCTTTAAAATATTCATCATGATAAGGATAGGTAGTTATTCAAATGATTTTCTTGAAAGGTAAGAGCTTACAGGCATCAAAAAGGGCATCTTCTAGTTGAAGCATATTCCTAAAAAATTTGGGATGAGAAATTTTTATAAAAAGAGGGCTTATCCTCTTTTCAAAGGTTGTTGTTGGTTGTTATTCTTTCTAGGTATTAGGCTCTTTAAAAGTTTGATTTCCTTGTTATGTATGTCTTGCCTCTCTTACTAAGGTGATTGTAGTTATATAGCCATTAGCAAGCTCTTAGAGCATTGTATATGTCTCCCCTATATCAGAGCAAACTCACCATGCTTTTCCCGATGTCAACATTTTGAGACACTAATGTATGTAAGATTTATTTTCAAGATAATGGAAAATAGATGTGATTTTTAATCTTTATTATTAATGAAATAAAATGATATATTCTTTATGCTTAGATGATTTGGGTATTTAGTTTTATGCTTATCAATGGTGACAGTTGTTTTGTGCATAGATCTAAGTTATAATTCCTTTTTTCTTTGTGATTTGGGAGTATGTTTTTGAAAACCTCTTAAGGGCACCCTAGGTTTATGGATTTGATAGGAGAAAGTTTTCAAATCTCTAGTTACACTGTATACTTTATGGTTTCAAAGATCATTTGAATATATGCATTGCATTAACACTAATGGATGCAACTCATTCCTATTAGTTTTATTAGCTTGTATTTCAGTCTTCTACATTTGTTGCAAATGAGTGATGTCATGCCTATTGAAATAATTCCTAGTGTTTGAAAAGCCACACCACTCTTTATATTTACCTAACTCATCCTATCCTATTCTACCCTACAAATAATACACCTTATTTCATATTTTAATTATTATTTGCTTGAAGATGCATAAATCTTGCATATATAATATGTGTGTGTGTGTGTGTGTGTTTTGTGCTTTAAATCCTAGCATTTTATTCTTCCATTTGGACCTCTATTTTTCAAAATTTCTTTATAAATAAAGGTTGTAATCATTTATACATCTGTCTTTAGTAGCTTGTCTGACTTAGAGCATTTGTTCATTCCATGTGATAACTCTACTCGAGTGGAGTGAGCAAACTTGGTTACACCCTGGATAGATTTGTATTCGTGTGTGACAATAATCCCCATGTAAATTGAACTATAGTATCCCTCTCTAAGATCAAGCTACCCCTGAGGTCCTCTCACCTTAGTTCAAGTAGATCCATAAGTAGCAGGGACCTAACCATACCCTCTATCAGTGTCTTCTAGTCATTATCTATGTTTAGTCCATCCTGATGCTAAACCCTTCCCTGGTTATAATGACATATTAGAGGCTTTTTCATCCAATTTTTCCATGCTAACCAAGTGTGTAAGGTTGAGTGCAAGAGGTGTACAACTGGGAAGCAAAACACTCAATAATGGTTTCAACAACAAACACCCTTAAAATTACAATTCAATCTTGACATCCATCTATTCAAAGGTAAGACCAATGCTAAAACATTGAATTCCTAGATTCAACAACTCAAGGTGTACATATTATTCAATTGTTTCACTGATGTTTATAAGTTCACCTTTGTAGTATTAAATATGTCCATTCTAGTTGTTCACTAGTGGGATACCTTCAATGAGAAACATGCGTAAAAGTGTGTTCTAATTGAATCATGGAATACTTTTATTGATGTTTTGAAGGAGGAATACTACCCTCTCCAATACTTTAAATATTAATACATCAATTTCTAACTACATCATCATAATGATTAGTTAGTGGAGGACTACACCAAGACATTCCAAGACTACTTTATGCACCTATAGGAGAACTTGAGTGAATAACATAAAGTGTTGAAGTACATTGGGGGAATCTTAGCTTTATATCCTTGTGAAGATGGAGTTTTTAAATTTTGACACTTTTTGGAAAGCATATCACAATGCTATGAAGATTGAAGCTAAGGTAAATATGAATCAGTGTTCCACCTCTTCATACAACATAGTACACAAGGGCCATCTATATCACCACTCTACATTGCATCCTTCTATGAAAAAATAAAAAAATTCTCACAAAGGTGAGTAGGCTCAAAATATTGCATAATACTTGAAGGCTCCTATGCTTTTTACTTTAGACAAAGGAAATAATAATTTTGGTGATAAGTGATTCCACCACCATCACTCATCCACTCATAATGATTATGAATGCCATGCACAATAATATTTAATCACACAATCTACATCAGGACCCACATCAATGGAAAACACTGATCTAAATGCCTCTTTTCTAATTACGAACACCATTATAATTGACATTTCTAAGGAACATGAACATCTCTTCTACACCAAGTTCTAGGTGAAGGGTCAACATGTTCATGTCATCATAGATAGTGATAGTCAAAACAACATCATTATACTATCTACAACTTAATGCCTTGGTTTTACCATTGCTATGTATCCCAAGCCATAATCTTTAGGGTGGATGTAGTAAGGGAAAGATATATAGGTCTAGTGATAATGCACTTTTAAGTATAAATTCAAGCCTATGGAGGATAACATCACTTTTGAAATCATACCTCTTGAGGTTTGTGACCTCTTTCTATGGAGACCATATTTGTATGAACACAAAACTATAAATCATGACATTTTTGAGGAGCATGAACATCTCTTCTACACCAAGTTCTAGGTGAAGGGTCAACATGTTCATGTCATCATAGATAGTGGTAGTCAAAACAACATCATTATACTATCTACAACTTAATGCCTTGGTTTTACCATTGCTATGTATCCTAAGCCATAATCTTTAGGGTGGATGTAGTAAGGGAAAGATATATAGGTCTAGTGATAATGCACTTTTAAGTATAAATTCAAGCCTATGGAGGATAACATCACTTGTGAAATCATACCTCTTGAGGTCTGTGACCTCTTTCTATGGAGACCATATTTGTATGAACTCAAAACTATAAATCGTGACATTTTTGAGGAGCATGAACATCTCTTCTACACCAAGTTCTGGGTGAAGGGTCAACATGTTCATGTCATCATAGATAGTGGTAGTCAAAACAACATCATTATACTATCTACAACTTAATGCCTTGGTTTTACCATTGCTATGTATCCCAAGCCATAATATTTAGGGTGGATGTAGCAAGGGAAAGATATATAGGTCTAGTGATAATGCACTTTTAAGTATAAATTCAAGCCTATGGAGGATAACATCACTTGTGAAATCATACCTCTTGAGGTCTGTGACCTCTTTCTATGGAGACCATATTTGTATGAACACAAAACTATAAATCATGGCATTTCTGAGGAGCATGAACATCTCTTCTATACCAAGTTCTGGGTGAAGGGTCAACATGTTCATGTCATCATAGATAGTGGTAGTCAAAACAACATCACTAAACTATCTAAAACTTAATGCCTTGGTTTTACCATTGTTATGTATCCCAAGCCATAATCTTTAGGGTGGATGTAGCAAGGGAAAGATATATAGGTCTAGTGATAATGCACTTTTAAGTATAAATTCAAGCCTATGAAGGATAACATCACTTGTGAAATCATACCTCTTGAGGTCTGTGACCTCTTTCTATGGAGACCATATTTGTATGAACACAAAACTATAAATCATGACATTTTTGAGGAGCATGAACATCTCTTCTACACCAAGTTCTGGGTGAAGGGTCAACATGTTCATGTCATCATAGATAGTGGTAGTCAAAACAACATCATTATACTATCTAAAACTCAATGCCTTGGTTTTACCATTGCTATGTATCCCAAGACATAATCTTTAGGGTGGATGTAGTAAGGGAAATATATATAGGTCTAGGGATAATTCACTTTTAAGTATAAATTTAAGCCTATGGAGGATAACATCACTTGTGAAATCATACCTCTTGAGGTCTGTGACCTCTTTATATGGAGACCATATTTGTATGAACACAAAACTATAAATCAAGCCAAGCCATAACATTGGACTATTCATGTGCAATACCACCTCTACAATATTTTTGAGTTAGAACCCATGAACAAAGTCACCTTGATCTCTACCAATCAATGTCCTCAAATTTTCTTGCATGTGTAGAAGTTTATGTTGGTCATGGTTCATTTTAACAAACTTGTGCATAAGACAAAGTAGAATCTGGTAACATGCATCACTCACACAATGTCATAGTAGTAATAATTTGACAAATTACTATAGTAGCGTATAAAAGTCTTCATAGAACCTAAATTCCTTCCAATGTACTACATAGTAAAATAACACATCAATTTTATTCATGGATCCCCTCTTATGAATATTCCCATGTATCATAGATCAATCTTGGAGAATTAAAAAATATGGCACTAGATACAGGATCTCCTTGATTAGGGAAAGATAAGGCCTAACTATTCTCCTTGTGGGATTCTGATAGTCTTCACACCTAATAAGGATGGGTCATGGTGAATTTGCATAAACTATTGCACACTTAACAAAGTAACAATGAAGAATTAGTACCCACTACCATGCATTGATGACATTTTAGACCAACTCAAAGGTACACAAAAATTCACCAAGATCAACTTGAATTCAAGTTACCATCAAGTTATAGTCCATCCTAAAGATGTCTAGAAGATAACAATAAAGACATGAGAAGGATTATATGAATGGTTGGTCATGCCTTTTGGCCTAACCAATATGCCAACCACTTTCATGAGCTTGATGAATGATCTACTCATGCATTTTCTTAATTCCTTCATCATCATCTACTTGTATGACATTATAATCTTTAATAAGACTTGGGAGGAGCATTTGGAGCACATCTTATGTATCTTAGACACCTTATGTCAACACAAGTTACAAGCCAACTTAGTAAGGTACACATTTAGTACTTCACAAATTCAGTACCTGGGCTACATCATTGATCTCATAGGAATCCATGTAGATCTAGATAATATCAAAATGATCCAAGATTAGCCTACTCCATGTAATCTCACATAATTGATGATTTTTATTTGACTTGCTAACTTCTATTGTAGGCTCATCCTTGGTTTCTCACACATATCTCGAGTTCTTAGCTAGATAACACTTGCAAAGGCCAAGTTCAATTGGACTCATTCATAACAATGTGATTTTGAGGCACTCAATATATGCCTCTACACAACTCCTATTCTTGTAATTCCTGACATTTCACATTCATTCATAATTTACACCAATGCATCTGATTACGCCCTTAGTACAGTTCTCATATAGCATGGGCATTCAGTCACATACCACTTAGATATGTTTAAGGACATGATGCAAAGGTACTCTACCCATGAGAAATAAATTTATTCTATTTTTCAATAAATCAAGTAATGGTGCCACTACATTCTAGGGAAGGAGATAGTTATTCATTTAGATCACAAACCACTTCAATTCTTGTTGATGTAGAGAAATTTTTAGAATGTGTAACACATGAAATGGATGACTTACCTATAACAGTTCCATTTAGTGATCAAGCATAAGAAAGGGAAGGACAACAAGGAAGAAGATTGCCTTAGTTGATTTCTATTTCACATGCTTATCATGGTGTTGAACACACATGACCACAACTTCTCATACTAGGTATCCTTCTACTTAGTTGATTAGGGATTTTCAATGACTTACACTAGCCTAGTGCAATGTAAACAAGTTTAGGAGTTATACTTTTTTTACCAACTTTTATACAAGACCATACATCTCTGTGTTCTTGGTGGTGCACCTCACTAATGACTCATTTAGCAGGCACACTATGCCAAGACCTTAGGACACTTTGGTGTGATAAATACTCTAGTTACATTATAGTCACACTTCTTCTAAATATATATGCATGCAAATGTGGAATGCCATATCAAGTCTTGAATTCATTATTACATCACCAAGCCCATGAATAAGAAGCTTGGACTTTGCACACCTCTAACAGTTACATCCAGACCATAGGAATCTATCAACATGAATTTCATGACTGGGTTGCCCATGATGAGATGCTAACATGATGTTGTGTTTGTTATAGTGGATATATTTTCAAAGATGGCTATCATGGTAATTTGCAAGAAAGACATTAACACAGATATCACTACACAAGCCTTATTCAACCATGCTCGGGTTCATTTTGGGATTCCAACATCCATCATCTCTGATCAATATCTATGCTTTATAAGACACTTTTGTTAAGCATCATGGGACTTTATGGATACATAACTAGATTGGTCAATGACAATTCATCGATAGCAAATGGGAAAACCAAAGTGGTCAATTGTACACTTTTTCATCTTCTATGAATTTATAACCACAAACATGCTTACACTTGGGATGATAATCTCTTATACATTCAACATGCGTATAATATATCCCTTCATAGATTTACAGGTCATAGTCCATTCTATACATGTCTTGGGTTTCAACCTTCAACACCTCTAGACATATCCTATCATACACCAGCTGACATTGAATCACACACAGAACAAGAAGCAACTAAAGTCAATATTTTTTTGTAACACATCCAATATATTCATCATCAAGTTCAATAGATTCTCCCTTGTACACAAACAAAGTACAAGGAGTGCTATGATGCATGTCACACACCTCATGCATTTTGAGTTGGTGATAAATTTTGGATGTACCTTCAAAAGAAATGATTCAAAAGTCCACACTAGAATATCAATCCTCTACGCTATTGTACTTATACCATTCTATGCATAGATGATGAGATTGCCTTTATTCTTGATCTGCCTCCATACTTGGGCTTGTACCTAGTCTTCAACATAGAACTTATTAATCCCTATACTTTTCCACTTCTTTAGCCAATAATGACACAACATCCTTCTAATTTGGACTATAAACACTTGCACCCCATAGATAAGGACTAGATCATCGAAGTGAAAGGCACATGCACCTGTCATGACACACATTAAATTTTTTAAGTGGTCAAGGTTAGATCATATATTGATCAAGCCAAGTGGTACACTTCTCAACAACTTCAAGTGTAGTTTCCTTGGCTTCACATTGATGCAATGGAGACCATTGCTCTTCAAGAAAGGGTGAATGATCTATTTACAACCTTTACTAGTTGAACATACTCCTTGTTTTTTCTTCTATGCATAGCTCGCACCTCTCACATAATCCTACACACTCCTCTACATGAATCTTGATCATACTCCCATACACAAATCTCATGCTTACTCACATACTTTTTTATAATTATCATATCAAATCATATCCTACACATCTCATTGCACACCCTTTAACTCACAATTTTGTGCACCTTAATGGCATGTTCTTGTAGACTAGCCTACTTCATCAGGCCCCACTTTAGCATATCAATGCAATATCCTACCTTGATGCATGCCTCTACTAGTGGCCCCAAATCAACATAGAATCTTAGGATTGATTGTTGTTAGATATTAGACAAAATTTTCAAGATCATGACCATTAGTGAATAATTGGAAATCATGTGATCGAATCAGTGGTCACAACCCATTTGGAAACTCCACTATCAACATGCAAGGATGGTGAGATGTGTCAACTGTTCCTTTGTTTTACTCTACAAAATTTCTTATGACTTCCCTTACAATCATGCATGTTAAATATGTAACATATGCATCTAACTAGGAGGTTGATGTCATACATAGTCATAACATAGATAACATGCTCTTTGTATCTATTATATAAAACAAAAGCCATAGCACATTGTATAATTTTCCCTATTCTTTACTATTGAATATAATTTGCATTTCCTACAAGTAAGATTTCTACTCCATTAAATGTTTTTTGATTTTTTATCTGAATACATCTTGGTGTATTCACTTTTCACAACCAAAATTTCTTATTCCCTACACATTTAGTCTTGGGCCTCATTATGCAGATCACTACATCCTTGGTGTTCATTGCTAAAAACTTTATATCCTACTTGAATGTTTTAGAGCTTGAAAACCTCTTAAAACTATTTTTAGACTTGATGATGATTGGAAGGAGTTTGGATCCCTTTGATTTGTTATTGATAAGTTATGGAAGGCTAGAACTATGCTTAAGACCTTGGTAACAAACCTTATAGACCTAAAAATTTGGATAAATGATTAAGATCTTAAATCATATTTGGATCATGGTGGAAACCTATGTTATTATAATTTCAATAATCATGTTTGAAGGTATTTTTTCTATTAAAACATTGAATCTCAGCATAATAGTCTCATGGAACCTTAAATCTTATGTAATTTTGCCTATAAACCAGTTTTGAATATCTTGAGGTCATGAAAACCTTGTAAACAATGTTTCTAGACCTATTTGTTAGGTTTTAAATCTCAAAAACCTCTGGATCTCATGGAAACTTGAAAACATTGTTTAATATCTTTGGTGTTCCTTTGATATAGTGATGGAAGCCTTCTAAAAGTTTTGTAGGCATGTAGGTGTTCTTGACAATACTTGAAACTTTTTTTCTACTTTACATACCTACAACCTTCTTGATATGATACTTTTGGATGGAATAAAGATCACAAGACTGAGAAACCATTATGAAATTTGTTCATGGTTTTGAAGGATATTTTCCTATGTTGGAAGCTTTAAATAATCCACAAGAAAGCATAAATAAGAGGGAAAATATGGTCAAAGATACTCTTTGAGTAATATGTACGGACTTTAGGATTTGCAAAGAAGTTTCAAAGCTTGTAAAAGACCTTTATTCCCCCTTTTGGAATGTTTCAATATCTTTCATGGTTTGATGAATTGATATAAGACCCTTTGATATATTTTCACATTGAAAACACTTTTTATATCTTTAGTCATCAACTAGGCCTTGACAAGGGCTAATATGATCTCATGACTTCAAATATGCTTAATAGGCCTTATGAAATATATAAAAGTATTTAAAAACTTTACTATTTCATTAAATACTATATTTTGGTCTAAAGTGATGCACATGAAGGTACTACTAGCTCATGCTTAGTCGATCTTGGCCTAGAAGCCTAGTTTCTAGCATGTGAGGTGATGTGAGCTCAAGGGGACTTGAAAAATAAACATTTAAGTGACCTCTATGGGTTGTTTTCTTGATAATAAAGTATCCATGAGCCTTATCCAAGTCCATTGGGTATAGAAGTCACTAAAATCCTTGAAACAACTCAATATGAAAGTGCAAACATGACTAAAACATGTTTGACCAACCTAGATATGGATTGAACAAGCCTCAAAACATAGAACAAGAAAGCAAAGAATAATAAACAATGTGTGAAAAACACTAAGAGGAATGTAAAAATAAGTACACTAGTATGTACAAGGTTTGAACATGACCTCATATGTATGGTTTGAAGTGTATCCCATTGACTAGGATATGTAGTGCTTCTCCATTTAGCTTTGAGAGTTGGAAGGTATTGCTTGTTTGTACCTGGTGATAGTATATGGGCCACTCCAAATAGCATCAAAATTTATATGTCTTCCATATTTATCTCTATCTTCATCCCAATTTTAAACCAAATCTCCTTCCTTGAAGGTTCTAACATCATCTTTATTATAAAAAATTCTCTTCAACTGTGCTTGATGTACCTCAAGGGCATGAATTTCTTAGTCTCTTACCTCTTCTAGCTCCATCAACTCAACCAATATCACTGTGTGGATGATATTTTATGATTATATAACACCTCAATATTGTATACTTGGAAAACTTAGACCTTGGTTGTTCCTCTTATTTCTTTACCATTCCCACTTCCACAAGTCTTGTAATCACTTTATCTTTGTGCCCCTTGACCTTTATCTCTAAGTTCAACTAGTCTTATGTTGATGACCCAAGTCTTCTATCATGCCCAAAATTCTTAAATTGTAATTATTTCCCATAAGCAAGTTCAAAACATGTACCTACTTTCCTTCTCCCTTGGCACTAACATCCAAGATAAATAGTAGTGTTGACATTACTGACCTATCTTGATATAAATATCTAGTGCCTTAAATTCATCCAATTTGCAAATGAAATGTTTCATAATGGTCAGCCTAAGTATTTTAATGTAAGTTATTACTCCAAAGGGATTGATATAAATACAAGATCAAACCTCATTCCATACCTAAAAAATACCAAAGAAACCAAAGGCAACTTATCAAAATCACTCTATCAATCATTCAAATGATCAAAGCTTACCTATTTCTATACCATTAATAGACACAACACATCTATAATTCTGAATTACTAGAGTAGCCCAAGAGCCTAATTTTCCAAGTTACAAACTAGGTCATTATTATACTTACTTTACACATATTATATGATTCACACATAATCTACATGTAGGGGAGAACTACACACATTTGAGGCCCTCTTTAGAGTATTGACTATGTAAGTAGCACCCACTGATAGAGGGGTCTTTAGGGCAGCTCGATGCCATGTGGCTACTAACCCATTTTTTCCAAGGTCACTAAGATGGAAAATTAAATTTTTGTCATTTCATAAGGAGTGACAATCTATGACCCATATCTAAATGCATCTAAGTGGTCACATCCTACTTTAGCAGATATTCCATATAGGACATTAGCATCAAACTCATATAGTAACATCAACAAAACTAAGGCTAACGTTACTATACAGAGAGTCGAAAGTGTTAGATCTAGAATCTGATGATTGTTTTAGATTATCCTTCCCTCCTACTTTCTACCTACTCTAGATCCAAAACTGCATTAGCATCAGAACAAGCTAAGTACTTCACTTCTTTGTCATTATATATCTAGCATAGTTTTACTTTCCATATTTAGACCATCTCGGCATAATAAATATAGTATATGCTTATATCTGAGTTTAGCATCTAACCATCTTGTTATATATCTGGTTATCACCCTTGTGCCATTTCATTTCTGTATACCCCTTTAACATCTAGATAACCTTAATATAGATAATTTTAGGGTTACATATTTGGTCAACCCAATCTTTGAACATCAAACCCTAGGACAAATTAGGGTTTTTTTATTTTTTAGTTATTGATCCTTAAATTTCTATATCTTTTGCAATCATGTTTTCCATAGATAGTTATGTTAATTATTTCATGGTCCAATACCATATAGTGTTTCTTACTTGTTATATCTCATGCCTAATTAACTCATTTCAATCTATAAGGGATAAAAAACCTACATTCCTATAAGCTCCTCTCTATTCTAATGTTTACAATAGGAGGGTTTCAAAAAGCAAGCAACACTTGATCTCTCTTCAAAATTATTTTTTCAATGCCACAAAACCAAAACCTAAGGGAACTGACATTATCCACTAATTAAGTAATACACCTACAAAAAAATTAATCCTTGAGTGCCTAAATCAATCTAATGTCTATAAGAATGTCCTATACAAGGCATTGTGTGAGACACAAGTTTCAAGTGATATTGAGTCTCCTCATTTTTTGGCTATCATGAAAGATCTCAAGAACTATAACAAGCTCATCACCTTTGATCCAACAGATTTTCCATCGAAAGATATTGTTGACAAAAAATTTCCTTTATTCATACAACAATACAAAGTAAATGTATCAAAAGAGTGTTCATTAATAATGGATTAAACTTAAACATTTTTAGCATACCATTTTTAACCACTATGGGTGTTAACCCAAATTTTATTCAAAAAATAGTTATGAAAATAAAAAGGTTTGACAATCCACAAAACTCTTTGGTTGGTCAAATTACATTGAATATTATTTTGGATCCCTATACATTACCCACTTTGTGCTAAGTTATTCCAAATTATTTGAACTATAAAATTCTATTAGGATGGTCTTGGATACATAAAATTTATGTAATTCCTTCTACATTACATGCATGCTTAAACTTTCCATCAGGTAATCCTTTACACATATCCAATAAATCCTTATTCCTTCAAAAAATATTCAATGGTCCAACAAATAGATAATCCTAAACCACAATACTCTAAACATGATTCCAAACTTGATACACTAATACAATAACCTAATCATACTATGCTATCCAAGGTACCAACAAGTCAATTTACACTTTACCTAAGTCCCTATCTACATTACTCCTATGGTTAATAGAGTATGAGATTATATATCTCCCTCATCCTATCAAGGTTGATATGAATCAAATATATCCAAAGGATATGCTACGAATGATTGTTATCACTATCATCAGAGACTTGGGCATTCTATGAATAATTAATTTACCTTCAAGCACAAGATCCTAGACCTTATCGATGACCAAAAGGTTACATTTGAGGATCCCCCAAATGAACTAAGTTCACAACTCAAATATCATCCATGCCAAGAAGATTTAAGAATTACATTATACATGGGTGGTGCTTATTTTTGGCATACCTATATTGATCCTACACAAATAAAACCCACTTACAATATAAAACATTTTCAAAAACTTGGTTTTGGACTACAAGACTTGTAAACCAAAGGAGGTTGGAAAAGGAGATCTTTGGTTATACCAAATGGAATAAAAAATTGATCCAAATCAGTAAGGTATTTTCTTTCCTCATGAAGGCAAATTAATGCAGATGTCAAATGATAGCATTACTTCTACTACACATGAAAAATGTGAGGAGGAAAATGTTATGCACCTTTTCAACCTATCTAATCATGATGTAAATAATTTAAAATATCCAAATTATATTTTTAAGGTTCACAGTGCTGAGATATCTATGACCATCCATTGGATGGCATCATAGGATGATCCCTCTTCAAAAAATCTAAAAAAAAAAAACATTCAAAAATCCAAAAACACTCTTGGAACTTACATGTTCAATTGTCTCTTTGGCATCCATTTATTAGTTCCATGTTAATGAATGACATACTTAGTTACTCCTACAAACACATATGTATCACAATTCTACTTGAGTGTGATACAGGCATACACAGATGCATGATGCATTCTTATTTCTAATGTTGTGCCTTCTTTCTACTCATGTCATATGAACATTAAGGGTGTCTAATTATTTAATCTTGATACACGTAGGTTATATGATTTGATGATCACTCTACATTATCATATTTGAGCTTACATATGTACTTACACATGTCTATTATCCATGATTACATCTTACACAGGGTACTTGATATGTTATACACTTGATACCTTTTCCTAACACATTGGATCCATAATCTACTTTGCAATGTTTTTGATGGTTTATTATGCTTTACTTTGTTCACTTCATTGAGTGTCTTGCCTTGATATTGTATTCCTTGTTTGAGCATTTGAATATGCTCCTTTGCTTGCAGCCCTCGTGCTTATGTATGATTTCATTGACATTTTCCTATGTAAATATTTTTTGTATAAACATTTGAATATGTCATTATTTTTTTGTGGACATTTAAATAAGTCATGTCCCTTCGAGTGTGCGGAATATAAACATGCCTCTTATTTGTGGTCTCCTTGGACCATTACCTTTTGACTTTTTTTTATTGCTCTTGTGTGTGTGCTTGTATATTTTCTGAGCTTGTATTATTACTATCTAAATATTTCCATGATATTTATCTTGCATCTTAGGCCTAGATGTGATCACATTGGTTCTATGAGCTTCAATGATATAGGTACCTAGACATGTTCCCTTCTATATGTTACACAGTTACACATTTCTTTCATTTAAACTAGAAATTTCATTACTACATTAAAGGGGGGGAAATTTAGATGATATTTTATGATTATATAGCACCTCAATCTTGTACACTTGGTAAACTCAGACCTTAGTTGTTTCTCTCAGTTATTTACATTTCTTACTTCTATAAGTATCGTATCCACTCTATCTTTGTGCCCCTTGGCCTATATCTCTTAGTATAACTAGTCTTATGTTGATGACCCAAGTCTTATATCTTTCCTAGAATGCTTTAAATGTACTTATCTTCCATCTCTACAAGTTTAGAATTTGTACCTACTTTCTTGCTCTGTGGACACTAGCGTTTGAGATAGACAGTAGCATTAATGTTACTGTCCTATCTTGATGCAAGTGTCTAATGCCCTAAATTCATCCAATTTGAAAATGAAACATATCCTAATGGTTATCATAAGTGATTTAATTCAAGTATTACTCCAAAGGGATTAATATAAATACAAGATCAACCCTCAATCATTCTGTACCTAGAAAAGACCAGAGAGACTAAAGTCAATTTATCAAAATCACTTTATCAAGCATTCAATTGATCAAATCTTACTTATTTCCATATCAGTCATAGGCACAACACATATACAGGTTTGAAGTATTAAAGGAGTATCCCAAAAGCTTGGTTTTCCAAGTTACAAGCTAGGTCACTATTGTACTTATTTTACATATATTGTATGATTCACACACAAGCCTACACATAGGGAATAAATACATGCATCTGAGGCCATATTCAAAGTATTGGATATGTATGTAGCACCCACTAATATAGGGGTGTTTGGGGTAACTCGACACTGTGTGCCCACTAACCCATTTTCCTCCAAAGTCACTATGAATATGGAAAACTAGGGTTTTACTATTTCACAAGCAATATTAGTCTATGACCTAGATCTAAATGCACCAAAGCAAAACTTAGAAGCATCTAGGTGGTCACATCCTATTTAATTAGATATTCCATATATGACACTAGCATCAAACTCAAACAGTAACATTGATGTAACCATCTAATGCTGATGTTACTTTACAAAGAGCCAAAAGCATTAGAGCTAGAATCTGACGATTGTTATAGAATCTCCTTCCCACCTATTTTTTGCCTATTTTAGATCCAAAACTACATTAGCATTTGAACAAAAATTACTTCATTTCTTTGTTATTTATATATATAACATAGTTTTACTTTCCATATTTTTACTATCTCAACATAATAAATTGAGTGTATGCTTATATATGAGTTTAGTATCTAATTAGTCTACTATATATCTGATTATCACCCTTGTGCCATTTCATTTTTATATACCCATTAAACATCTAAATAACCCCAATCTAGATCATTTTAGGGTTAAACACACTATCATTACACCATTTTATATCATTTTTAACTATTTTTTGAGCTTAAGAGAAGGCAACTCCAATTACAAGGGAAGTTTTGCCTCTCTCCCATACACCAACATGAAGGGATAATTTACAATGGCTCTCTTAGGTGTGATTATATCATCCCAAAGAGATATATTGAGTTTGGTATGCCAATATCTTTCATTATCATCCATTGTCCTCTTGATAATCCTTATCAAGTTATTATCTATAGACTTAGATAAACCATTGCCTTGAGGGTAATAGTTTGATTAGGTTTTAAGAGAGATCCCATGCTTGACTACCCATTCACTAATTTGAGTGCCTATAAAGGATTTAACATTGTCAAAAATGATATTAAATGGGACATCAAACCTTATAACAATGCCTTTAATGAAATCTAAGATGAAAGCCTCATTAGCATCTTTTAGTGCAATTGTTTTAGTCCATCTAGTGAAGTATGGATATAAACACTCATTTTTGGCTAGCACTAGAAGGTGGATTTATCATACCAATGAAGTCTAAACCCCACTAAGAAAAGATCTAATTTGTTTGAATAGGGTGAATAAGAAGGGTAGTTAACCTTTCCTTCCCTGTGAAATAAGAACACTTTTTTGAATTTACCACTGATTTTTGGGCATCTCTGAACAAATCAAGGTAGTAATAACCAACTCCTATGATCTTAGCATCAATAGTCTTTGGTGAGAAATGACCTCCTAATAAGCCATCATGGAACTCTTCAATCACTCTAGCAACTTGATTATGATCAATACACCTTAATAACACTCCATTTATATCCTTTTTAAATAAAACATTATCAACAAATACAAAATAAATGGAATGTAACCTAAAATACCTCCTCTTTGGTTTGTCAAGGCCTTGAAAATACTCATTTATAAGAAAATAATCATATCCTGAATCTAGCTATTTGAAGGCAAAAGATCAGCTGGTTGGTCTTCTTATAACATGTGTATTATCTTTTTATTAGTTTCCAAGTCTAATAAAAATTACTCACACAACCCTTTAACCCTCACAAGCTTGGTGATTTTGATATGCACATCATATTCCATGACCTTGGTAATCCATCCATCTATCTTCTCATTGATATCCTTACTCAAAAGGAACTATTTTTCACTTGGATGAGGCACCATTAGTTGTATCTTATTGTTAGAAAGCATGTGTCTAAACTTTTTGAGATCTCTTACAATATAAAATACTTGTTTCTCAATAAAACTATACCTCAATTCATAATCCTTGAGTGATTGGATGAAAAAGGCTATTAGATGCTCCATTTGGTAACTGTTTTGTTGAGTTAAGATAGTTGAAATGCTCTCACTTCCTCCAAAGGCATAGAGAATAAAGTATTTGTCATAGTAGGATTTACAAGAGTAGTATCTTGAGAAATAGCTTGCTTGATACTCTCAAAATTGTCCTTAACTTCATTTGACCAGCTAAAAACAATATTATTTTTAGGATATAGGTAAGGGGCTTGACCAAGGTAGCAAAATCTAATATGAATTTTCTCACAAAGTTAATTATTCCTAAGAATCTTTGAAGACCTTTCTTATGGCTCAAGAGAGAAAGAGATAATATAGCATTCACTCTCTCTAGATCAATGGCAAGACCATCCTTTAAGATTATGTTCCCCAATAGTTTACCCTCGTTAAGAGACGCTCCCAATTCCCTACATATGTTGAAGACTTTGCTTAGATGATCTAAATGCTCACTTGCATGCTTTGAAAAAATAGTGATGTTATCCAAATAAACCAAAACCATGTCATTAATGATACCTTTAAAGGCCATATCCATTTCCCTTTGGAAAGTTAAACCAACATTGGGCAACCCAAAGCACATCTTCTTATAAGCATATGTCCCCCATTTGGTTGTAAAGGCTATTTTAAATTGATCTAATGCTTGAACTAGGATTTGATTGTACCCTAAATAACCATCTAAGAGAGAAAACCTTTCAACTTCAGCTACTATTTGAAGTATTTGTTCCATGGATGGAAGAGGATAATGGTCTTTAAGAGATGTTCTATTTAGGTCTCTAAAATCTACACATAGTCTAATCTCTCCATTCTTCTTCCTAACTGGAACTATATTTACCATCTAAGAGGAATGTTTGATTGGAAAAATGGTGTTTGCCTCTATGATCTTGGCTATTTATTTATTCATTAAGGGTCTAATCTTGGTATTTATTGGCCTTTATTTTTGTCTAATGGGCTTTGCATTGGGATTCAACTCAATGGTAGGTTGGGCTAATCCTGGATCAAAACCTTTAAAATCCTCATAACTCCACGCAAACACATCATCATACTCTTTACAAAGGTCAATGAAATCTTGTTTTTCAAAATTATTACATACCTTTCCAACCTTCAAGATATTGTCATTTGAGATGGCCACTTGTTCAAAATCTTCTTCTTTGATAGGCATATTCATCCTTTCTTTCTTGAGCTAATCATAAGAATTAAATATGTTCTCCAAGGTGACCAATCCATTTGGAAACTTATTGGTCTTCAACTAGACGATATGATCTCCATATTGCTCTTGTAACTTTGACTAATTTTTAGTGGACAATTCTACCTCTTCTTATAAAAAATTGACAATTTGCTCATCACTATCAAACACTTGCCAACTGGTTGAGTTATCTAGAATTGTTAGCCTTACCACAAGCTTATCATGTTGACCCAAGTCTTTCATGATGTCTTGAGTAATATCATATTTTGAACCAACTGCTACAAGCCTATCAACATCTTTGTTTTGTACTCTTGGTACCACTTGGATGTTGAAAGCATCAAAGTCTTCAACTAGGCCCCATACCCTATGTTTTTAGGATTTTAAAAAGTTATTTTTTTTTTACTTTGAAATCTAACCTAATGTATGATGAATTAACTATCTCCAAACACTTTTAACACTTTGATTTCCCTCTTTTGTGCTAATTGGATACCTTGGGTCAATGCTTCATATTCAACTACATTATTGGTACAACTGATTTGAAGCCTAAATGCAAAAAAATATCTCTCTTTTTTAGGAGAGATCATTATGACACTATCACCAACACCATTCTTAATTATTGAGCCATCAAATTAAAACCTCCATTATCCCTAAATATCTTCTTGTGACTTTATGAGGTTGGGTTTAATAGAATCTTCTTCATGTATGCAATAAGTACCCAACCCTATATCTTCCATATGGTCATATGGATCAAATTCATATATTAATTTTCCTAATCATCAATAAAAATGTTTGGAACTTACTCCAAGGATGTATCAATCTCATAAATAACATCATCTTCCTCTATATCATGCATAGTACAATTCATATGAACAGGACTAGGCATATATGGCTCAATATGATCTTTGGAGATAGGTTCAACTTTGATGGTTACCCTTGTCCCATATCTAGTCCTAAGAAGCATGTGTGACCAATCTAAAGACAAATATCCTCCCATTTTTTAGTAAAATATATAGAAAGACATGGAAAAATAGGGAGGGAGATCAATAACTAAAAGATCTTTCAAGATAGAAAGACTTGGACATGCATGAAGGGTAAGATTTAGATTTATAATGAATCCTATTTTTTTAACATTGGTATCATATAATTGGACAACCCCCTTCATGACTGATGTATATTATATGCCTAACAAGTCAACAATCTTTTAGGGCATAATAGAACTACTAGTTCTAAAATCAATTATACAATTATGCACAAGATGCTTACCACTAATTAGGGAGATGTAGAAGGCAGGTGGCTTATTGATCTTACTTGTTTATCCTTCCTTTGGCTAACATAAAATTATAGGAGTAGTTGATGCACCATTGGTTCAATTTTGTGACAGAAATGGTTTAGGACTGTTGCAATAAATCCCTTTGTGATGGAATGGAGAGTGTTTCCCACATAGTCACATTCAAATTGGTTCTTTTTGTTTGATCAACTATACTAAAAATAATATGACCAACATTTGACTAAAACTTGGTAATAGTAGAATCTTCTTTTGATTGTTGACTAATTGGGGGCTGATTTGTGAACTAATTATCCCTCCTAATAACCTGATTTTCTTGTAATTTAGAAGATTTAATAGTTGTACCTTATTTTTCAGCCTCTTGTGGTGTTTGAGAAATAGATGTTTGACAAACCATGGAAGATGTTTCTCCTTTCATTGATCTCTTCTTGGACCTTGTGTTGTATATAACTAGATTGTCTCCCTTGTTTACTACATTCTGATTCACACCAAAAAAATTAGTCTCTTACCAATTATATAATGTAGAGTCACTTGTCACCTATTCTTGAGCTTCTTCCCCTTTTAGAGCTTATTCCACTTGTTATTTATGAAGTATTGATGCACTTTGAACCCTTAGAGCTTGACTAAGCACCCCATTTGGACAAGCATTTTGATTTTGGGTTTGTTACATGGGTAACACCATTCATAGTATTGAATTAAGTTGTTTTGAACATAAATAATGCCTTGGAAGAAATTGTAGCAACTAGTTTTTGGAAGTTTAAGGGCATAGTATAACCTATTTGGCCTTGTCCTTAGGTATTACATTGATAATGTTGCTTATTGAGATGATATGATTGATTAAAAGGATGATAAGGTCTATTATGATGGGTTTTATGCCTTTTCAAAGCCACCAACTCATTTCCAAAACTTTGTAGCAAGGTTTTGAATTCATGTAACTCAGTAAAAGAGGGAATATGTGGAGTTGGTAGATTATTTGTTTTGGGAAGAGGTGCAAAAATGGGATGATTAGGTGGAGGTTTAGGGAAAAAAAGACATTGGTGGTCTATGAGTTATTTTTCTAGGTTGGATTAGGAAATTTTTAGATCTTATAGCTATCTCATAGACATCCAGTAAAATGGTTCTTCCCATGGACTAAATCATAACTACATCACTATTCAAGGCTCTCAAAAAGTATAGAAATGGTGTTTGGAGAAGGTTTAACCAAAGGTGGAATCCTATTTTAGGTCTTTTAGAACCTAAAATTGAATTCTACCATGAGTTCATGAGGATCTCTTTTGATAGTGGTAAACTAATCCATTAGGGATATATGGTCACTTTTATCTTCAAACTATTTGCAAAGCTTATCTCCTAGTTTATCCCAGCTATGTATTGAATTGGGTTGCAATCCCCATACCATTGAAGAACTTTTCCTTTGAGGGAAGGGGCAAGGAGCCTCATAGCTAAAATGTATGCTACAATGTTATGAATTGAGCATATATTAGCAATGTCTTGAATGTGTTATATGGGAGTAGTGGTATTTTCACCATTGAAATAAGGTATAGTTTTTTGGGGTTGATAATAGGATTTCATCACATTTAGTAAGGGAAAGAGTCTACCACCATTCAAGGTGATAAATATCTTTTTTCTTGGTTGTGCCATGAATGGAATTGAAAATAGCCTTTCTATTGGCTTAGGAAACCTACCAAAGGGAGGTGTGGGTTGGGACCTTCAAGGAGGTGAGGATTGGTATCTTGAAGGAGGCAACCTAGATCTTCGAGTTCTCTTCGTTGGTGGAAATAAATTTAATTCAAAAAAAATGATATCCCTTACCTCTTGAAGAAGCTATTGTTTACACTCTTTTCATAAAAGGATAGGACTGATTTGAAACCAAGAACTTGTGGAGTCACCAGGTGCTCATAGAACGTCTTCAAAACTATAGATTGTTAAGAATAATGCCAACTTGCTCAACTAAAACTCTTGACTCAATGGAATTGAGTGTCCCATTGGGCATGCCAAAAATTGTTATTGCATGAAAATTTCACCTATTTGATTAGTAATATGATTTAATGTAGCAATGGAAACATCTCTAAGGTGAGGGACCTTGGCTCCTTGGGATGAACCTCTAGATAAGGCTAGTTCTTGCCTAAACTAAGTGCATCTGATATAATATTAGGGTGCAGGTCTAAAATACTACTAAAAAGGCTTATTTATAGTTGATACTCAACTTCTTGTCATGGAAAAAGGGATAGAGGTAAACTGAAAATCAAAAATGGTGATGCTCCAAAGCTTAGAGGACTCCTTGACTTGCGTCAATCAACACAAGACAACCTTCAAAACTAATAACTTCTCTACACAATCTTCAACTCATACATATCTTACATAAGTACTTTTTATAAAGGTAAGAAATCTAACACCAAACTAGGAGGGGTCAATAGTCACCTTGCAAAAGGCTCAAATGGTGAGAATCCATAGATAATTTTACATTAACATGATTATACACAACATACAACCTGTAAAATAAAGTGATATAATTTTACATGAAGGTAAAAATGATTGGACATATTTATAAGGGAAAAATTGTAATCCAAAATCAAAGATCAACAAACTCGAATGTTTTACACAATATGCAAGAAATTTGAAGAAAGGCAAATCAATTTTTTATTAATGTCAAGGTTAAACCCTGTGTTACAATATTCAAATGAGAATAATTTTGATAAAGCAAAGTAGAGGGCTCCTTTTTTAATCCTTTTACTGTCATATATAGAAATAACAAGTGAGTGAGAGAAGAAAACAATAATAACTTCCTCAACTACCTTAATCAATTCAGACACATGTAGGGAAAGAGATCAATAATTTGAATACATTAATATCTTCCAATGATTTGGACTTGTTCCATGTAAAATTAGTTGGATGTTTGGCATAGTGGAGGACAACCACGCTATCTTCATTCCATTTGTATTCTTGAAGGGCTTATCCATGATGGAATTGGTCAAACTTGCCCCTTTTCCCTTGAATCAGATGATAGTTAGAGAGAAAGTAGTTAGACTTGACTTGTTCTCGTTTCTTAGATTCCTTGTTAAGTCTCCTACACCAAAATAGATCTAATTTTCCCATCTATAACCTTTTCACATGTTTCTCATCAATGCTAGTCACCTTGAGAAGGTTACACTTCTTTAACAACCTATTTACAACTACTTTCCATGCTTTGTGGATGTTTGAGATAATTTAAGAAACCCACATTTCCTTGTTTGAGACCTCAAATGCTTAAGTATTTCTAATTGGAGAGTGTTTTATACATTTGTATTGTCCAAGAGTGAGTTGGAAACATGCTTCTTATGAGCAACTCCTTCACTTTCCTACAGTCCAACATACTCCCCTGCCTTATACCTTGCAAAATTGCATTGAGCATCTCAAATAAGGGATGTAGATATGGGTTTCCTCATTTTTGGGAAAAAGGTTCAAATTTTATCCATCATTATATATATAAAAATGCTTGAAATTATTATTTTCTACCTTACAAACCTGCAACTTTCATGTTTTTTGCTTAAATTCTATCCAGAAACTTATAAACTACTTAAAATCTCTTGGAACATGCATATATGCCTATCAGTGGCTTAAATCATGATCTATTCCCATGTCTTATCATCAAGAAACATTCGAGACTTGTAAATAGGCCTATAGGTTGGGTTTTGAGACGTTAAACCCCTTGTTTTATCATCCTGCCATCAAAGAAATGTTGTATGTTTTTGTACATGCTTGAAACCTCATGTTTCTTGCTTTAGACTCTACTCATAGACATTATGATATCCTTGATATTATTTAAGATCTTTCTCTTTACCTTGATACTCATGAAAACTTGCCTAAGAAGTCTACTTTCCTATCGTATAATAGTTTATGGCTTTAATTACGTCTTTTATCTTAGTTATAGGCCTATCGAAGCTCTTGGAGGATCTTAGAGCATGCTTAGACTTGAAAACGTCCCTCTAGGGGATCTAAAACCTTTAAAACATGTTAATATCTTCATGGAAACCTTACAACTCTGATGCACGCCTATAACTAAGTTTTGAGATCATGGAAATCTTGTCTTTTCCTTGATATAGTCAATAAGCCTTTGCAAACCATGCTACAGACCTATTGATTGGGATTTGAGATCATGAAACCCTTGAACTCTTAGCATTGAAATCATTATAAGAAATTACATGCTCTTATTTTTAGGCTTGTATGAAGGTCTTGATTACTTGGAACCTTCTTCTCCTCTATCCCACAAACTTGTATGTGCTTTGATCATTCTCTAGAACCCCTATCTTTACCTTACATCATCAAAACCTTGCAAATACATTGTTGCATACTTGCTAGCTAGTCCTTAGAAATAATAAAATCTTGTTTTTAGATTGAAACATCATTGAAACTTATATATTACTGAAACATGTTGTTTGCAGGCTTGTATGAAGCTTGATGATGCTTTAAATCTTGTTTTTGCCTTACAACATCAATAAAACTCGCAACCTCTATGTTTCTAGCTCTTTGGCTTTGTTTACAAACCTAAAACTCATGTTTCCTTGCTTTAAAACCTTTGTCTTGTGCTTTTGAGGGATTTACAACCTTATGAAGAGGTCTGCAACCTTATCCCATGCTTCTCCAAGCCTAAAAAACTGTCGAGATGCATAATCATGGGTTTAGGGTTTAGAATGCTCATTTAGACTACTTGCATTCCACATGATTTTTCCATATTCATAAACTCTCTCCACTGAGAGATGTATTAACACCTATTAAGAGTCCTCCAAAACTCTCTCCATACCATGCATGAGGGGGAAAGTGATAAGACGTGACTAGTTTCTTACTCTATAAACATAATATTTTGCTTCCTTATATGGTTTACAGATCTCACTTGATTCCTCAAAGGCCTAAAACATATCATTAATGGTATTTAGGACCTACACAACCTTCAAACACAATATCTTCTTTCCCTAACCTACATTTTTATTCAGACCCATAGATCTAATTTTTGCTTGCTACATAGCTTATAACCTTATTTCCTTTCCTTGGAGGATTTCAACCTTCATTTATGGTCTTAAAGACCCTTTTTACCTCTCTAAAACCTTGTTTCATGCTTAAGATCTTCCTTCATGTTTGGGTAATGGTGGAAACCCATGAACTCTAGCTTGCAAGATTGTTAGCAAGGTCTTGGGGTTCTAAAACTTGTGAAACTCTACCTTCTAGACCTATTAATGCTCTTTTAGATCATAGAGACCTAGTCTTTTCACCATGTAGACCTAAAATCTTGGAAACATGTTAGGATCTTGCTCCAAGACCTTCATACAAACCTGCATCCTTGGTGTTCCTTGCTAAAAACTTTAGATCCTGCTTGATCTCTCTCTTTAGACTTTGTATGAAGGTTTTAGAACTTGAAAACCTCTTAATTTCTTTTGTAAACCTAATGATGCTTGGAAGGAACTTGGATTCCTCTGATTTGTTCTTGATCAATCATGAAAGGCTAGAACCATGCTTAAGACCTTGGTAACAAACCTTACATACTTGTAATAGACCTGCAACTTTGGATAAATGATTAAGATCTTAGATCATGTTTGGATCATGGAGGAAACCCATGATATTTTGCTTTCAACAATCATGTTTGAAGGTTTTTAGGCCACGAAAACAATGAATCACTGCATAACAAGCTAATGGAACCTTGAATCTTGTGTAACTCTACCTGTAGTTTGGTTTTCAATGTCTTGTCATGAAAACCTTGTAAACAATGTTTCTAGACTTGTTTGTTAGGTTTTGAATCTCAAAACCCTCTCGATATCATGGAAATTTAAAAACACTGGTTAATATCTTTGGTGTTTCCTTTGATACAATCATGGAAGCCTTCTAAAAAGTCTACAGGCATGTAGGTGTTCTTGACAATGCTTGAAACTTTTGTTTCTACTTTACAAACATGCAACCTTATTGATGTGGCACTTTTGGATGCAAGAAAGAGCACAAGACTGAGAAACCATTATGAAACATGTTCATGGTTTTGAAGGAGATTTTCTTATATTGGAAACTTGAAAGAATCCACAAGGAGGCATAAATAAGAGGGAAAATAAGGTCAAAGATACTCCTTGAGCAAGATGCATGGACTTTAGGATTTGCAAAAAAGTTTCAAACCTTCTGAATGACCTTTATGCCCCCTTTTGGAATGTTTCAACTTTTTTCATGGTTTGATGAATTGATATAAGACCCTTAGATTTATTTTTACATTGAAAAGACCTTTTATATATTTAGTTAGCAACTAGGCCTTGAAAAGGGCTAATACGATCTTGTGACTTCAATACCTAATTTTGGTCTAAAATGATCCACATGAAGGTACTACTAGCTCATGCTCAGTTGATCTTGGCCTAGAAGTCTGGTTTCTAGCATGTGAGGTGATGTGAGATCAAGGAGACTTGAAAAGTCAACAACAGTATAATCAAGCTTCAATGCAACTGGTTAAAGCGAAGCAAGATCGGGTTGAAGAGAAATATTTGTGTTGGGTTTGAAAAAGTTTAAGCTTAGGAATGAGGCATCAACAAACAAATAAAAATTTGTAAGGGGTGGGTAATTTCCAATGGTACAAGGTAGTTAATGTTAGAACAAAAGGAATATTGTGGCATTCCTAAAAATGATAGATCTTTTGAAAGGTAGTTGATGTCCAAAAGAGGAAAGCATTGAGAAATGAAATGGAAGTGCATCACATCATAGAAGACAAATAAATAAACATTGTATCTAACCACCAAAATGCCAAGGGTCAAATCAAAATGACTATATGAATTTAACACAAGCATGTGGAGGCACGAAAGGTAGGTCAACGAATGAGTGCAAGAAAGGTGAATATTTGGGGTTGGATTTCTATATAAGGTAGGATAATGATGCAAATCATTATTGCAAACTCAAGGGAACAACAAAGCTATAGCGATCTAACCATAATTCTACAAAAAAAACTTGTTCAAAATCAATCACAACACAACAAATGATCAAATGCCCATGTATCAGATTATACTTCCGTTGTCAATCACAGAAGGAAGAGATGGGTATCGGATTTACCCTGCGACAAGCCAAATAGAGTGACACCGAGTCACTTGAACTCATTGACATGGTAGACAAAGAATGGTTTCCACAACAAGAAATAGTTGCTTCACAATAGGGAGTGCTTACACTTATTGATAGATTGCAAGGGTTTAATGTCGAACGGTTGATAAGATTACCTATTTTTCGAACATGAAGAATTAACAATGGCCCTCCTTAGTAGATACAACTAGGAAGCCATCCTTTTGTCCAAAGAAGTCACAATTCACATTGATGCCAACATTGTTGCATAGGCTACATCACTGCCATCTAGGGGAGACTACAGCTCTACAAGACAAATAATCCTACTATTCATTCAGAAATCTGTAAGAGATATGAGTGCTCATAGTTTCTTCTTCTACTACGAAGTTGGTTTTTACTCCCATTGTTACTACGGAGTTGGTTTTTACTCGTATTGCGAAGTTGGTCACATTTTGGTTGCTTTTCTCTATAACAACTCAGTTTGATTTCTTGAACGGAGTTTTGGACGAGAAAGTCTACATGGTGCAGCCTAAAGGTTTTTGAGTACCTAGTCATTATCATTTAGCTTGTGGGATGATTTTAAGTCCTTGTACGGACTTACGCAGGTTCCACAAGCTTGGTATATTTTATTTGATCGTTATCTCCACGTTTTTGTATTCATAACTATGGAGGTCGTGTTGAAGTTATCAATGAATGATGATTTATCACTGGGCAATGAATCACCTTACAACGAATTGATGGACATGTTTATGTATCTTATGTCCACGCGATCAAATATTTGTTTTGTTGTTGGCTATCTTTTTAAGTTTTAGTCTATATTGAAGCTCCTACATTTGGAGAGTAGTGAATGTTAGAGGAGTGTAGAATTCATGTTGATATCTAAAGAGCAATCTGTAAATGTAATGACTAAACTCTTTGGTCCCACTTTATTTATAAAATTTTAAGACAAACTTAAAGTAGTCTCCAATTTATTTATTTAGGAATCGTGTAAAAATTATTAATTAGCTATTAACTAACCATTAACTAATAATTGGTTATCAACCTTTCCAACTTAAAATTAACTTTCAACGGTGCCATCAGACTTCTGATGGTAATTGTATAGTCAAAATTAACTTTTTCTTGAATTAAAATATGGTTTCTTCTTTTCTTCCTATATGCATGAGAACATCTATTTCTGAAAACCCCAACCAAAAGAATATATTTTGACCATGCACTGTAACGATGAGTATGTGCAAGAATAAAACAAGCAACATCCATGTCTATCAAATAGAGATCCCAATGAATAATAATAAGACAAGCAACATCCATGTCTGTCAAATAGAGATCCCAATGAATAATAAAACAGGATCTCTTGGTTTTTCTGATAGTAAACTTTTTTCTTAAAAGTAAAATGTAAACTCACTTCCACATATCACACTCTTTCAACCAGAAAAAATAACATGCTACTAAAAATTCTGAAAATCTATCCTAGGCATAGTCAGGAGTACATATGCAGAAATGCTACCCAGTAATGGCTGGACACAATGCATCGTCTATAATAGCCACTCAAACCATTTTACACTTGGGATGCAAGCAGAAAATAATGCTTGGCGCGTTTTCTGATCCTTTAAAATGATACAGAAATGTCATTCATCTGTCCTGAGATGAATAACAATTCATAAGTTACGGTAACGCCCAGTTATGTGTGCTTGCATTGGACAAAAACGACTTCCATGCATCCAATGTCTTTCAAAAATTCAGAGATTGCTATTTCTCTTGACATGTTGCTCCAGTACAAGCTAATTGAAGAAGGAAATCTCTGTAGCTGCCACATGTATGTCTCTGAATTGCTTGTTCCAAAGACATTCCATACTTTTCCTGATAAACTCTTTTGATCTGAGCCATGTCTACCTCTGCACGGGTCACCATAATGCGAGTGAGTTCCTCATCCTGCGTTCCAAATCCCTCCAAGGATATGTGAAGCACCTGCCAATTTATGAAATGGATTATTAGTAATGTCCACTGTCTACAGATTCAGACCCTGGAGCATCTAAAGACAAAATCCATACACAACGTAATTATAGATTTACATCATTGTTAGATTTACTTATAGAAATTCTAAGAAATCATGTTTGGTAGGCAAGCTGAGCAAACTGTATAGGATAATTAGCTCTTCATCAATGCTAAATTGAGTCCTTCAACCCTACTTATTTATCAGTGTTATAAACATCAATCAAGATAACTCTAATACTGGTAGTGTTTTAAAAAACCTAACGGAATTATTTTAATGGTTTTTAGTCATGGATTTGTAAGAGTTTTCGGTTTGAGATTTGATTCCAAGAATTAATGTTTCAAGGGTAATTAATAAATGTTGCTGATCAGTTATCACTAACAGGAATAATTTATGGAATTTCATCCCTGTTAATACAAAAAGGTACCATTGCTTACATACAAAAAAAAATACCAATGCTAGTTAACATTCTTTCTAAAAATTCAATGGTGTCCCTACCTTGGCGAAATACTTTGCTGGGAAGTAAATACATTTGATAATGACTCGAAGTGCATGTCCGAAATCCCCACATGTTTTCTTCCTCAATCCCTGAGCACACAGGTAATAAGATAATTCAAAAAAAACATTTTCTTGAGTAAGAGAACTCATTGAATACTTTCTATCCTACAGTGACTTTATAAATTGTACCTCATACTTTACTTACTTTGAGAATATTATGGCCATACAATTGCTCGTAGTATCTAAATGTAGCCCGAAGATGGTCTAGATTTCTTTCACTGAGAATTTTTAAGATTGCCCCCTCATTTATTCCAATTCTTCCCTCCCCACTATCATATAGCCTTTTTGCATCACATTTCGCAGTGTAATTGTTTACCTCATTGGACGCATATCTGTAAGCTTTGGCCAAAGCAAACAGAAGCTGCCACCAAATTTAGCCCTAATCATTGATCAAATAAATCCAGAGGTGCCATCATTTGCAGAAATAGTATTATTTTATTATTAGATTGAGACCATGCATACCTTTTGCTGAGCTCCAACTGTTTCTTGAGCAATCTCCTCCTCTAAGCATGTTTTGTATAGACTGTAATATGCTTGGCGAATCTGAAGAATTTTAACATGGGTACGTGAGCAGAGGATTTCGGTCAGAGCTCTAAAATCAGGACACCAGCTCTGCAATGCAGTTCTAGCAATAATGGCATCCCTCTGTGCTGGATCATGCATCCAGAGCATCATAGCTTTCTGTTGTCATGAGGAACCAACGACAAGTTAAAATCCGTATTCAATTCTACAACCACAATCGTATTAGAACTTAAAAACAAAATATACTAGTTTCCCGGTGTCTATACAAAACAATACATATGATGACAAAATATACTTGGAAGCTATTGTCTTAACTTCAAAAAATCGTACATTCCAAATAAACATACTTAAGTTCCTAAACTATGCTTTGTAATAAGGCCTTTTTTAAGTTAATCCTATTATCCATGAACTTAGAGTTCAAAGTCACATGAAATACACTCTGGATCATCCTCATAAGTCTTCATCATTATAGGACATTGACCAGTTAAAATTTAATTTCTTTACAATATGGTATTTGGGCTTGATATTAGTGTATGGAAGATGCCTCATATTGGATCGATTTCTTTCCCTCCATCTAACAGCATATTGGAGTCCTGCCTTTGGTATGTAATTCTGCATTTGAAGGTGAATTTAAAGGTGAAGTGTGGGGTTACCTGTGATGGTTCCAAATATTTTCTTATGATTATTTAGGTACATAATTTCAAACTAAGTTTTTTCTTCCTTGGAAAATATATTGGTCATTTTGACTGCGAGTCTGTTACAAAAAATGAAAAAAGAAACTAAGATCTAGATTTGGCAGATTGGGCAGCCATTTACAATGTAACTTGTACTGCTAGTAAGTAATAATCTGCATAAAAATAGAAACCTCCATACATGTATACAATTGAAAGTAATAGATTGTAAGAGTTTGTACAGTATGTTTTGACAAGAAGAATGAAAAGAAAGGAAATTGTACCTTTTCCATCATATAAGCTATTAAACATTATTAAAAATCAGTTACAGCCTCTACACCGATGATAGTCCATCTTCCTGTTCTCTAGCAATAAGATGGGGCAGTAGTCACAAACAATGAGCCACGTTCAAAACCGGGCATGTGTGTCCCCACATTAAAGTGGCGTCCCTGTTAATGGAGTTTGGTGGATGTGACAGAGGAGTTAGGTTTCAATGAATCCTTCATCCAAACATGATATGCCGAGGTGAAGGGATGGCTTTCAACGAGTTCTTGATCTGAAGACGGTATGACATGGTGGTTGGCTTCTCAGCTAAAGAGAAATTATGTACCATGCCAAATATTGTAAAAGTATAAATGAACCAATTTGATCTAACAAAAAGAACTCTTAAGATAAATTCAATCATAAATTGCAACATTGAGACAACATTCAAATTACACTCAAATTGTTTATTTGCATTTAGATTGCTCATTGCACACTGACTTGTTGAAGTTAAGGGCAGCCATGCTTCGAAGGGCACTGAATTTTTTCAAACTTGAAACAAAGGGTACTTTGACATTTGTTTTCTAGAATTTTGTTTATCAACAGGCAGGGCTGCCAATCAAATTTCAACCCCTGTAAGAGGAAGTTGAAGCCCTATGATAACTGGTTCACCAAATAGGCAGATAGCCCCATGATGCCTTGCCCTTTAAAATCTACCAACTTGTGGTGTGGCGTTCTGGGTTTGAAATCCATCAGGCATACTCCCATGTTAAATGCTCTTTAAAATGGCTTGCTGGATCTGGCAGGGGTTTTGATGAATCCTTGAAGCCATATTGTAGGGTTGATTTTGAGCTTGTGAGGCTCGGGCTCAAATGCAAACCTGCACTTATTACTTGCCTGAGATCAAATTCTGCTGTTGGAAAAGCTCTCCAGCAGGTGACACACACTGGTCATGATCCACAAGTGACCCAGGGATTACACCTAATGCAGGAGGAACCACCCCTCTCTGAAGTGTCGATTGGGAAACACTCAAGTGGTGAATTGACAGGGCTTTGGACACAGGTTCAAGTCCCCAAAATATACTACCAATTCCAGGGGCACGATTTTGACTGAAGATATGCCCCTTGGTAGTTGGCAGTGGCATCAAATCCAAAGGTATGTTCCATAGTGGTTTAAAAGGGGAGCAATTGATCCAATAAAAAAATAAGACAGGCTCTAAAGTTTAATGGGAGTGTCAGCTACTCCGAGTCCCAAATAATAAATCGCCAATCTTCCTTCAAAAATATATGTAAAAAAAACGTGTTAAATACAATAAATACCTCTAGTCTTCCATTCACTTCTGCCTGCAAAACCTTGGAGATATCTTCCTTATACATTGCAAAGAACAGATCCCTCATCTCCTTACGCTGTGCTGCATTTTTCCTCCCAAGAATGTGTACTAATTTGCCCTCGTTCCATCCGATGCCTGTCCAGTATTAACATACATGATTAGAACTGAAGACCTAACATCTAAAATGTCGAGTGGGCAAGCTTAAGTTGTAAATCAATGGGGTTTTCAAGCAAAGCCCCTTGTTCAAATCGCAAAAAGGACGAGGCTTAGTATGACCTCAATGGACAAGGATAGGCACAAGTACTGGGTGAATTTATGGCATGCAGAAAATGTCAATTCAATGGATTTAAGTTGTAAATCAATGGGGGCTTTCATAGCAATGGCCCATCTTCAAATCCATTGAGTAACGTATAGATTTTGAATATAGCTTACTGCAATGGATGAAACTAGGCTCAAGTAGTTGGTAAATTTGACAGAATAGTTTCAATGGATAAGACTAGGCTCTGTAGCTGGTGAATTTGGCAAAACAGATACTACTCATCTAATCAGAGTATGGCATGTTAATGTGTAATATTGAGTAGCATCTGTTATCCAATATTAGGTATAGCCTACCTCAAAGAAAAAGGTCTAGCACAAGCTCTGGGTGATTTTGATGGAATAGATAACTTTTTATTTATGGCATTTAAGCAGAAGAAAAGATTATCTAAAGATATCCTTTAATTAAAGCATCTGGGCAGATGCATACAACTACTCAATACATAATATTGAGTGCCTCAAAAGACAGGCGACGCACAAATCCGGAATGAATTTTGCGGAATAGATATCCTCAATCATGGCCCAAGTTTGCCACCCCAAAAGTCCGAAAAAAAAACCAGATGCTTAACAAACAAGATAAGCAAAACAAAAATCACTCAAACCAATACACCATTTGTACATACCTTTGCAGAAGTTATAGACAGATTCACACTCATTATTAATCTGCTGTGAACAACATGCAGGTGCCGCGGCTGGTAAACCAAAATGTTGCCGCGAAGAACAAGCGGGAGCCATAGTAAACTTCTTCAAAGGCAGGAATTCATATATCATATGACTACAACAATAAGACTTATAAAGTAGAGATTTTTCAGAAATGATATTCTGTGGGTAGACGGAACAAATTTTGATGGGGAAGTTAGAGATGGGACAAAATATATGATGACAGGGTGTGGGCTTATTTGTGTGGAACGAACGGCCATACAGCTGGGAAGATTGGATAGATTTTTGTCGTGGAATTTTATAGTAAAAGGAATCTTCCGTTTGGACCGTCAAAGGCGTGGGTAGTTGTCAATGTCAGCGCGTGGGTGCAGGGAAATGGAGGATAGCTTTCGCTTGCCCTTTCCCTTTCCCTTTCCTTCTCATTACGTCTGTACAGGCCCCCCCTCTATATCTACTTCTCAGCCCCCACTCTATGTCTACTTCTCATCCGAATAACAAGTAATTAGCATATTTATGCGAGATTTCTAATCATATCTAATTTATAACACTTTTGTTAAGTCCATTCTATTTAGATGATTATGTGCTTATTAAATGGTTGTCCCTCAATCTCATCATCTATTGATGCCGTATTTGATTAGAAGCATTGATAGCAATCATGAGGCATAGAAAGGTTGATAAGATTATCCCAAAATTATTTTACTAGGATAGTAAGGAAATTCTCTCAATATTGTTTTCACAAATACATGAATTTGATAATGTTTATAAATGATTAGAAATTTTTATTTTAATAAGATATTTCATCGACATAATCTCTTTGAAAGTATGCTCAAGAGTTAGGCCAAATTTGCTTAGTAGTCTCATGGTATCTAACTTGATGCCATCTAAACTATGACTTGAGGCTTCTTTCTTTTTAGGTTTTCAAACCTTGAGCATTATGCAACCATTATCAAACATGACATCTAGTCCATTAAGAGATATTTGCTTGTTTTTTAGTGTGGGCACGAGGCTTTGATATCTCTAATAGACCTAAGTTCAAAATGCCTAGTTGGGTAGAGCTTCCTGTCTTGTTATTACCCCTATGGGGTTTTATTGATCACCTCATTAAAAACTTAGGGCACTTTATTTGCAATAAGTAAAACAAGTTCTACATTGCAAAGCCTTAAACACATGTTTGCAATGAGGTTTACTTATACTGATATTCAAAATAGTTAATTGATATCCAATTAGGGGAAAAGTGTTTCATGTAGCCTTTCCATATCAAATTTCCCAACACTTGACTTCATTGTCAATCTTCTTAGCATAAGATTCATGTTTTTCCATTGATGGCCAATGCTTGATCTCCACTAGCTGCAAAACCTAGTGTTAATGGTGATACAACAAGAAAGGATAATCAATATGAATGGATAGATATCCTGAACAAAAAATATAACCAACAAACTTATAACAAGGCTTCTAGATAGAACCCTAATCCATAAATGATGGTTTTTCCTACCAAGCTTGTCTCTAGCCCCTCGAGTTCCAAAGTTACCACTCAATGAACCTAGATGTAATATATGATTTGGATTAGTGATTATGATTTCTAATGTGTGTATATTTTATACCTGCAAGAGGTTAATATTGATGGTTTCTTGCTTCAAACATTAATTAAGACTATTTGGATGGATTTCATATGTCAAATGTTTCGACACAAAGCTAGTTATGATGGTGTTGTCAAGTTGCTTTTTGCTAATTGAGCTAAATGTGTTACAGATTTGGGGGTTGATCCTTTGAATCAAATTATTTGGATGTTTTTTTAATGATTATTCCCTTGGCCTTATCAATAGATGCACCTCTAATGACTTTATCAAGTGAGCAAAGTTATGGCAGTGGCTTCTTGATGAGCTACCAAACTTCCATTGGGTCCATTGTGGTGATTTCAACATGATAAATTTGATGAAGGACAAAGAAAGCCTTTGTCCTGTATGTTGGTGCATTAGTGAATGGAAATCTTGGTTTTATATGCACAACAAGTTGGGGGTTATTGATCCTAAACACCATTATCGCCATTCCTCACCTGCTACTTGTTTCACCCGATGAAATATGTGTTAGGTCCATGAAAGGGTTTCCAAATGCCTTGGTATAGCCTTATTAGTAGATAAAATTTACTTTTACTTTGCTCCTTATTTTGAAAACCCAAATCACTTAGTTTTTGAAGTTGTTTTATCAAACCACAACCACATCAAATTTCATATTGAATGGACAACATCTTGGATAAATATAAATTAAGACCCTATTTTATTTTAACATGAATTATCTCCACCATTATTGCATTGTTATTCACATATAGTGGATATAGAACCTTGTTCATAGGCATGTCACAAATTTGAGATTTGATTGAGCGGTGGATTGAAACCCTTGTTCACACCACTTATTTTCTACAAATTTAATGAAATTAAACAACCATTTTCCATTGTTGTGCCCATGAAGACATTGCCAAAGAGTTCAATAGAGTTTATCCTAAACTTGAGTTAACTCTTACAATGAAGCTTTACAAGTCTAAGTAGTAATACTTTAGCATAAAATCAAAGTCGCAGAGTTGCATGTGGCCATAGGAGGTCAAATATGAACCTATATGACCTAACTTAAATTCAAAGATATGGTTTTGGAGTAATTCTTCCAACATATTCATGCTCAACATTCTTCAAAGAATATTAAAGCCATTTAATTTCCTAATGCTCAATTATCTAGGCTTCCAAATATGCTTCATGCTTTTGTTGCTCATTACAAAAATTTATTTGTACTAATGGCTCATGATTCAAGCCCAACTAGAGAGCAATATTCTAAAAGAACTTTATGTTGTTCCCTAAAAGGTATTTAAAGCACATATAATTGCTTGTGATAGGCTTCTTTCCATAGATGAGTTTCAGGATGCAGTTAACCAAATGGTCAGTGACAACGCCTTATTTATTAATGGCTTGCCTTGTGAAATATATCAGACCCTTTGGGATATTCTAGAACTTGATCTATACATTATTTATCTCAAAGTTGTGAGAATAAAGTCATTGGGGAAATCTCAATAGCAAAGGAAAAATCAAGTTTATCCCCAAATATGGTGCTCCTAAGCGTATAACATGAGGGAAACTTTTAGAGGATATTTATAGCCAAAAGGCTATAAGTAGGTTTTTTTGAGTTTGAAAATGGCTAGTTCAGGGAAAATATACATGGGTCAAATAGACTCAATTTTATACAATTTCTTATACATGTGTTTTGAATTTCCTTATAAATTATACTCGGTCTTAGTTTGGGACACATATTCGCCATAGTTACTAAGCATTTATGATTCTGATTTGCCATGAAATTATATGAGACATGTATTGGTTATCTATAATCGCCAAGTATGTATGTATGATAAGGACCACCTAAGACAATAAGTTTAAGATAATAATTATATTGTGGTTGGTATGGTTTGTTAATTGAAATAAAAATATATTTGAAAGGCCATTATTGATTATGGATATGGTTAAGACATCTTGGCAGACCTTATTATATAGTTTATAATTTTAAAACTATGAAAATATTTTGAATATTTTTGGCACCATTTATAAATGCGAGTAAAAAAAACATGATATTCCTTCTATATGGTTTTAATAACTAAAAAACTTAATAATAAATAATTCTCAAACCTAATGTTTATTTTATTTCTAGCATTGAATGTGGTGCAAGTGGAATTAAAGCTATGGGGATCGAGGTTGAGAAATTACCTAATTTTTTGGTGAATTGGCATCAACATATTGAAGGGGTTGGTACATCTATACACACATACTTCGATTATTTAGTGAATCACCAAATCAAACCACCATTTATAACTCCATCTATATGTTGAAGAGGTAGGGTTGCATTAATGAGTTGTACAATAAAAAGATAAAATCAAATTATTGAGCTTGCATGCCTTGAAGGTCTCAAAATATCCTCATACAGGTCTAGTTATCAATTGAGTTGTCATGATTTTCATTCGAGCTTCAAGTCGGAACAACAAATAAGGCAACGTATTCTTGATAACTTTGTATGTGAAGTTTTCGGGAGTATTTATTTTGTTTTTTTATCATTTTGATATATTTTGAAGCTATTATGGGTTTAAAACTCGTATTTGAGTTGAGATATGCGTGTGTATAGAGGAGGATAACTTGTTTGAGCTTCAAATGAAGTAATGCACCCAGATGGATTTGCTCGAGGTCTATATTATTATTGAAATGTTCATCTCCAGGGTCAAACACATATAAGAGGTAAATCTAAAATTATCTTGGGCTATCAAGGTTGGAGGGTCTTGCACCCTGTGTTGGTTGTAGATAATACCTGCCTAGATTTAAACCTCAATTATTTGCATATAAAGTGCTTTATCATATCACTTGAACCACATACCACAATACCGGTTCTCTGCATATTATTATCCATGTTATAGAAGGGAATTTAAATTTTGAAATGAGGTCTATTTTCCCCTTGTTGGATATTTTCTTTGAATGCTAATTTGGCAAATATTTTTGAAGACCTCTGTCAATAATGAGATATATTGAATATATATGTTTAGAGTATTTCCATTATACATAGTGGTACTTTTATAGATTTCTGAAGCAGGTGATACATATCAACGTATTTGCTATTAGGTTTTTGAGTTATGAAATTAGTTGATTTACATTGCAAATCTTTTAATTTTTAAAAATAATTAGGACTATTCATCAATTTTAATATGGATTCAAGTTAAGGGTTTTAAGTTTCTTGTTTAATAACGAGTTTCTAAATTTCTCCTCTCTCTTTGTTGGAAAAAATAAAATATCTTTAATAGATAGGCGATTTATTTTTTTGGTTCCTGCAGTTCCCTTATTATATATTTATATTAATGATCTTTGAGAACATCATATAGTTCAATTGAACATATATCATTTATTAGTGTTATATGACTATTGGGATAATAGATTATTTCTAGGGAGAAAAAAATTTTACTTTCATATTTTGACTGTTTCAAAGTAGCACATTCTCAGCCTAGAACAAATCTCTAGATATTTTGGACATACAATAGGTTCTAATTCCTTGGATGATGTTTTTAGGCATTAGAGTATGTAATTGTAGAAGCAAGGCACCATGGGGTAAGAATAATTTTCAGCCTTGTTAATAATCTAGATGCCTATGGTGGAAAAGGCCAATATGCTTAGTGTATAATTTGAAAGGCCAATATGGATATGGTTGAGACATTTTGACAGACCTTATTATATAGTTTATAGTTTTAAAACTATGAAAATATTTTGAATATTTTTTAGTTATGTCATTCTCATTTTTCATAGTTGTCTTGCCCTATGTCCCCATAGTCAATTTATACTCAATACTCTAATTTTTTATCACAATTTTTGCTATACTCAATTTATTATATTATCTGGTTGGTCTTTTGAGAGACTTATAAAGGTATGTACTCAATTTATACTAATTATTGCACATGATCTTACCATATATACTGCACAAGAAGATTCTTATAGAACCATATTTTTGGGACATGAAGGATAACAAAATAAAATACATTATTGATTTTAACCTCTCCCTCAGGGTCATCTTGAATCTTGATCATGTTAAATACATTTATTTATTAATTTTGGCAAGGCTGAAACATGATCCACTAGATGGTGAAGACTTGTTAACTTGCTTTGGCAGCCTTCACAACTATTGCATACAACCCTAATAAATAAGATATAGATGAATTGACTATGAAGCTCATGTTTTGAAAACACATCCAACCATAGAAACTATAGAGAGGTTTTCATACTGTAATTTTTTTAAATGTTTAAGGTAATAATTATATTTTGGCTGACATGGTTTGTTAATTAAAATAAAAAAATATTTGAAAGGCCATTATTGATTATGGATATGGTTAAGATATTTTGGTAGACCTTATTATATAGTTTATAATTTTAAAACTATGAAAATGTTTTGAATATATTTTTTAGTTATGTCATCCTCAATTTTCATAGTTGTTTTGCCCTATGTCCCCATAGTTAGTTTATACTCTATATGTTCTTTTATCACAATTTTTGCTATACTCAGTTTATTATAGTATCTAGTTGGTCTTTTGAGAGACTTATAGAGGTATGAACTCAATCTATACTAAGTCATATGGCTATCAAATTTAGTCCTTAAAAATAAGGACAAATTTAATCATTAAAAAAAAGGAAATGTAAATAAGATCTCGACTTTAGACTTCTCATCCTCTAACCTCTTTTCCCATGGTTTTTTAACTGTTAAGCCTCAAACTAGGTTGGCTAGGTTAACTTAGTTATGTACACAATAGGATCGAATAAGCCAACTTAGTAGGAAAACTAGGTTTTTTCTTAGTTAGGGGCTATTTTGAAAGGAGAATTACTTAAGGAGTTGGATAAATGGGGTATATTTACTTGGGGAGTTGGATAAGTGGGAATTTTAATGGGTTTAGGTATGATAGGATTAACCAAAAATATTATGAAGCACCAATGTTATACCCACCCCCTTATCGATGTACCTTTTAAGGTGTGCACTCAGAGAGATTGAAACTCGATAGGTTCTTGCAAGAGACAAGCTCTATTTACTTATATGCAAGCAAGATATTTTCATGATCATTTAATTTTGGGATAGGATCAGTAGGGGTTTATTCTTTTTCTTTCTCTTAAATTTCTTCTTTGGTTGTAGACTCCTCATCTGCTTCTTCCTCATACCCTATGTTCCCACTAGTTTCTTCCTCACTAGTGTCTTCCTGTATTTCTTCTTCCACTAAAACTCAAACCCTCTTCTTCATAAATTTAGTCTTCTGAAGAGATGTCATTTTTTACTTATTTAGAGGAATATAGTCTTGCCTTCACTCGCTTGGATCTCAATATGTGGGAGTGTCTCCTAGGTCTATGAGATGAGGCCTTAGAGGTCTTTTGATTTTTGGAAAAAGGAGGGGATGTTATAGTTATATAAATTTTAGGTGCCTTAATATAATAAACAACTTGTGAAGGAAGATGAAGTATTAATACACAGTCTTCCCCAATGATGTTAAGCCTATTGTTATATCCAAAACTCTCTCCACTATCAATGTAATCAAGTAATGGTGAGCTAGTGCTATAAGCTTCCCTTTTTGATATTCTTTGGTCATCCCTCTTAGGAAATGTAAGAAGTAATTAGGAAGATTCACAATATTCCCATGTCTCAAGTGGATTAGAATATGTAAATGATGAGTGTATACTAAGGATAACATACCCTAACCTGATAATAAATATGGCCACTTGGTGCCAAGGAGTAGGGAGAGATAATATTTTTGTACCTTATGCATCAAATTCAAGTTTATCTCTTTGTCTATAAAAACATTTCCTTGGCATCAAAAACTACATGGCATTCAATCCATTCTTCTCCTACCATAGGAAAGATAGTTTCTTCATATATTATCTCCTTTGTTAAAAAAACTTAAATTCCCTTGACATTATATCTATCATTTTTTAAATACTAATCAAAATCTTGGACTACATTTAGGTCATATCATGTGAGCCTTTCAATAAAAACCATCCATCCTGCATTTTTAAAAAGATCCATTGCCTATGGATTGTTTCTTAACATTGTGTGGTCACTCAGCTCAATTCTTTGTATATCTCCTCCCATTTTTACCTTGTATATCTTGATTGGTTATTTATTATCTCTCCTTGTAGCCTCTTTTTAGTTCAAAAATGGAACATACCTATCATAAAGGAACAAAATGTCAGTTTAGGAGAGGTGATGATGATTGGATAACGAATTTTTAGTTCTATATTGGTGCAATCATGTCATTTTAATTATGTTCCACCTTTTTGGTTGATATGTTGCGTGTGGGTTATCAATCAACATGTTCTCATAGGATCAGATGTACTGAATGTCCTAGATTATCCCCTCACCCTCCCCCCCAACTTTATGGGTTCACTTGCCTTCAAATAAAATAAATTTGACAATGGGGTACACATAGCCAATAGGATAAGATGGAGATGAATTTGAATCCAATGTTATGATGGGATACATGATATGGAGTGTGGTGAAAAATCATGGAATTTGTATGACATGGGTGTAAAACAAAGGTATAATAGTCATGGGATAGTGGCATTTGAGGTAGTACTCATAAGAGTTCATGACATAGAAATCATAAATAGATATAGAAAAATAAATTATAATAAACATATAGCTAGTTTAAATACCTAACATAATTACTTGGTTCAATGCTTTAGTTTACCAATAGTATCTCAATCATAGATGGATGGTGTCACCTTGAAATACTCTAACATGAGCCATCAATTGTATGAAATGAATTAAATAAATGTAAGATAGTTGATAGCTTGGCACAAAAGTTTCTTTGGTGAGTTTGTCATTCGTACTAATCAAGAGAGGATCTTATGCTTCACCAATGATTTTGGAAAATAAGTTTTTGGGGGAATGTTTAGCTTGAAGAAGATTCCTTCCCTTTGAACTAATGGATCCTTCATAGTCTAAGACAATCATGAGATTATGGAATGCCCATAAGACAATAAATTAATTCATGGGTTCAGGAATGAGGAACTGGGGGTAAAATGATACAGGTTATTTTTGGAGATGAGGATTTGAAAAAGGAAATATGTAATAGTGGCTGCAAGTTCACTTTGGGGAACTACAACAATTATGCATATACAAAAAATTCTTAGTAAAATAATAATAAATATTGCAATCATTTCACGTTATAAAATACTCTGATATGATAAAGTTTTGGATCTACTATGGAAATGAGGATCTAGACTACTAAAAATACTCCACTAGATGTAGGTCAATATAGTGTTGCTTGCAACAATATAAAGTAGACTTGAAAAACACAAGAAGTTGTAGGTCCAATGGCTACACGTGTAGATTCTACAAGTTTAAAGTTACATTTAAGTATTAAAAGTTGGCCTGTAGTATGTATGAGTTTATAGTGCTCTTAGTAGATGACTTTATTTTTATTTTTATACCTAAGTGGTCAACAGGCTAATTTTCTGCCTTGGTTATTATTATTATTTTACTCATAAGTGGCCATCAGGTTGGTTTTCAACTCAGGTTAGCCAACAAATTGGTTTTCTAACCAAAACTGACACATGGTGTGCTTACCCTAGAGATATGGGGTTAAAATTCTGTGTCTATAATTCAACAATTTCTTTTGACTAGTTAGTAATTTGATTACATTGATCACCTAATATATGGTTGAGCTCCATGTCCATACGAGTTTTTTTCTTCATTATGATCTTCTAAATGAATTCTTCTTTAGAAAGAGGTTTATTGTATAACTTAAGATAGTGTCCATTAGCCATAAAGGAGAATATAAATAGATAAATTGTGCATAGATTGATTTATCCATTTTCAAACACCTTTTCTATGTCATAAGGGCCTAACCATCTAGTCTGAAGTTTCACATTGTGGTCCTTATATTTGGAATAATTAAATTAATGCCCAATCACTTGGTTGAAACTTATGTGTTTTAATTAACTTAACATGCCATTTCATTCTTTTTTTTAGAATTATTTATATAAGTTGTATATCTTCTCTTCTCACCTCATCAAGGGAGTTGAGTTGCATGACCATTTATTTTTGTGCTTTAGTTAAATTCATGCTAAGTTATAGGGTAGTCTGTATAGATTTGAGTTTAAATTCTATGGGAAGAATAACCTTTTGACCATAGACCAATTCATAGGGTATGAACCTCGTGGTTGTCTTCTATGTGGTATTATAATCCTATACAACCTTTGGAAGACATTAATCCCAATCACCGTGGTATATTTTAGTAAGGATGTTCTCCAACTCCCTATTGGTGACTTCAACTTGGCCGTTGGATTTTGGATGATATGAAGTAGAATTATTATGACTAAATTCATACTCTCATAAAAGGGTTGTAATTAAATCAAACCTGAATTATGAACCTTGATCAAAGACTCTCTCTCTCTCTCTCTCTCTCTCTCTCTCTCTCTCTCTCTCTCTCTCTTCTCTCTCTCTCTCTCTCTCTCTCTCTCTCTCTCTCTCTCTCTCTCTCTCTCTCTCTCTCTCTCTCTCTCTCTCTCTTGGAACTCCATATCTTGTGAAGATCTATTCATAAACTAATTATGCTACATTTTAGTCCCTTATATGAGTCAAAGCTATAACCTCTACCCATTTCATGAGGTAGTCAATGCATACCAAAACATACTCCTTTCCTTGAGAAAGTGGATCTATTAGGCTAATAAAATTAATCTTTTATTTTTCAAATGGCTCCAAGATTAATTGTAGCTGAAGTGACATCTCATAAGCACATGTGGTTACCCCATACATTGGCATCCATCACATTGGTGAGTATATGAAATAGTGTCTCTATGTAGAGTGGGCCAATATAGCTGGTGCTAAGGATTTTTTATGTTGTCCTCTTTGTTTAAAAATGTCCCATGATAAGGTCATCATGGTATGCATAGAGGATATAAATCACTTCATCCTCTCTCACACACCTTACTATATACCTAGGGATATGATATATTAATGTATATGGGTTGATGGAGATGCATAATTGTGCCGCATATCACCCTTAGTTAGTTATATGGGTTAGATGAGTAACTTGCGGAATTAGTAAATTGGGTAATGAATCAGCCTACATTGGGATAAGGAGGTTACCCATCCTTTGTTAGTTAATTATAAGTCTATATAAAGGAGATGAATATAATTGTAAATCAATAAATTAATGAAATGAGTGTTAATATTCTATTTGGTATAAAGATATTAGAGGTTGTCCCCTCGAAGTGACATTATGAATTTATTCCTTCCTAAAGGATTATTATATGGTGTTACTCTACATTAAAGGTAGTTATTCTATTTCTGCATTTATTGAATATTGGGCATCTTGGCCTACTAGTATATATTGTGTTGTGTTGATCTACATTATAAGTGTGGATCATAATAAGTGGTATCAGAGCATCGATTTGGACAAATATTGTGGGTGAAAACCTATGTCTGGAGAAATGCTTATATCTTAAAATTTATTGTGAATTTTTCTACAAATGTTCTCTGGTAGTGAAGAATATTTCAAGGAAGTCACAGTAAAAAATTTGAGGTCTTATGATTAGTTTTGAGGGAGTTATTCTATTTTAGGGTTTGTACTAAATTCATTATATCTACCAAAATTTCAATTTTTTTTTTATGAAATGTTTATAGATTTAGTATGAGCATAATATAAATCTACAATCAAAATTTTGGAATTTTTTGACAATTTTTGTGGGAGTTATTATGATTTTATTATTTTTTCATAGATTCTCTCTACAGGTCATAAATTGCATATTTTTTTCACAAAATTTGCATTGAAGTTGTAATATCATACATGGAAGATACAATAAAAAATTTGGATTATTTGGATCAATTTTACATGAGTTATTGAAATTTTATGGGTCAAATTGATTACAAACAATGAGAATGTTTGATGGAGAGTGTTATCAAAATGCAAAATATTTTTGCATAAGTACTCTATGGAAAAAGGCACATGTGGTAGAATAAGAGATTGATGATGATAACCAAGAAGAGAGTGTAGATAAATAATAATAAAAGAAAAAGAGGATAAACATAATGATGATTAGGAGGGAGTTGTAGATGATTTAGGAGGAGAGTTTGAGGATCATGATGTGGAAAAATATGAATAAAATAATTTTGATGATGGTAGTGAGGAAGAACATGTAGGTTATTATGAAGAAGAAGAAATAGAGCATAATAATTATGATGAAGAGCTAAAGATGATGAAAAAGGAGAGATAGAGGATCTCAAGGAGAAGTAAAAAGGATTGGATGATAAAGGTTAAAATAAATTAGCTCTAAAGAAATCAGAGTCAATTTTTCAATTTCATAGATGAAATCGAAAGAATAAGGTCATTGTGTTCATACATGTTATTAGTAAGTATAACTTCATCAACATGGATGTGGTCCAACATCTATAGGTTCAAGCAAAGAATATTAAGGAGGCCGAAGTAGATGGTAAGAATATTCCAGTTTTTGAAGATTTACAGCTCACTATGAATAAACATATTTTGCATTCAAATTTTTGTGCTTTGGATATAGATGGTGTGGATATGGTTCTTGGATATCTATGGTTAGAGGCTTTGGGAACAATCGATATTAATGTTATAAAAAGTTCATGAAGTTTTGGTATATGAAAAATAAGGTCACTTTACAAGATATCGTAATTGGAAAGGTACAAAAATAGTCTAGGTAGAGCATGAGGATGTGATTGTAGAGGGTGAAGAAGAGCATGGATAATATTCATATGAATACATAGATAAAAAATAATATAATCAAATAAAAACATTTCACCTACTCAAGAGACTTGGGCATTATCACATGAAAAAGTGGAAGAGGAAGAAGAAAGTGTGGATAAGGTCATAAAAGTAAAACATGAAATTAAGGTTGGGGCATACATATACACCCACATCATCATGATATGAATCAATCACGAAGGAATGTCAAGGAGCATCATAGAAACAATCATTTTTGATATACAGGGAATTCAAGGAACAATACATATGGCTATACTTAGAAGCCAAAGGATAACTACTATTGGTATGTATGGAATCAAAATAGTCAAATAAAATATGAAAAATGGAATCAATGGGGAAATCACTATGACTTGTCATGGAAGCCAAAGCATAATTACTATAGTCATGCATGGAATTAGAGTAGTACAACATAATATAGAATCATTTGAGGAATCATTTTTCATGGACACTAAGGAGGTAAAACTATGATCATAAATGGAATTAGAGTAGTATAATGTAATTTGGGAATAATGTTAGTGAGTTATCACTTACCAAGATCACATACGAGTGGTTGGATGATCATGGCTGAAGACAAGTGTGCAATGATTTGAATCACATTCATTATTTGGTTTCTTCTTATTTTTAGAGGATAAAACATGTCAAGGAGGGAAGGAATATTATGTACCTAGGGATATGATATATTAATGTATATGGGTTGATATAGATGTCAACATGTGGCACACATCACTCTTAGTTAGTTGTATGGGCCATTATATGGGTTAGATGAATAACTTGTAGAATTAGTATATTGAGTAATGAGTTGGCCTACATTAGGATTACGAGGTTACCCATCCTTTGTTATTTAATAAGAGGTCTATTTAAAGGAGATGAATAACATTTTAAATCAATCAATCAACTAAGTGCTTAGTCTTCTATTTGGTAGAAGGATATTGGAGGGTATCCCTTTGAAGTGACATTGTGGATTTATTCATTCCTAAATGAGTATCATATGGTGTTACCCTACCATAAGGGTATCATTCTATTTATGCATATATTGAATATTTGGGTATCTTGGCCCCCCAATATCTATAATTGTGTTAATCTACATTATATTTTACACGTTTCAAATATTATATGTGTGGATCATAACACACCTGCACATGATAAAATTAGACCCTATGTGAAAGAGGTACCCAAATATCCATGAATATTAGATATTCTTGGATACCAAGTTATGTTTTTCCTTTGGTGAAAAGGGTGGAGGAGTCTAACCTGTAGCCAAATAGTTAGCAAAATATATAAACTAAGGAGTATTAACAATCAAAGCAAAGATATGTTCATCAAAAAAGGATTCATGTGCTAGTGGATTTATTTCATCAGATTGTAATCTAGATATACATTTGATAATTATCTTTATTGTATTTTATCAGAGTCTATGCAAATAAATTACACAGGAGAGCTGAACACAAAATTGTTTCTTTGACCCAAACTAATATTATATTATTCACTCTCTTGATAATACAAACAACCTCATACAAATATATAAGAGACATATATCTTATAATTGGGGATGCTCTGATCCCTACAATCTCTCAACCTATTAACAAAATAAATCTATAAATATACTCATATATTATTATTGTTATTCACAATAATAACATACCAAACAATATATTCTATCTTAGATAATATTATAATTACTATTTATCAAATTAAACTACCTAATGTAAGTGTTAATCCTTAACATTCCCCGCCTTAGTATTTACATGAGGAAAAAGTACATCTTCAATAACTGGAAACAAAATCGTATGCCAACACATACTTTTAGGTTTGCATACTAATGTCTGAATCTTGTTGCACATGACCACTACTATACGAATAATGAATTTCATATTTATTCCATGTGAATGCAATAAACTTTTCACTAGTTGATCATATTCATAAAGAAGTACAATAATTAGAGGATCTCTGTAGTCAAAATATTTTTGTAGTTAGTTGTCCTCCTATACAAATGTTGCCACATTCCATGATATATATACTCTCCTTTTCTCTAATTCAATAGGGAAATGAAGACAATTTTTTATTTTTCACATAATATAATAATATAAAGTAAAATATTATGAAGAATAAATCCTCATTATCATCTTATGTATTTTTTGTTGATGTTTGTTTCCACCCAAATAAAACAACTTAGAAATTTTTTATTGCCACTAAAGATTATCTTTGGCTTTAGCTAATTTGGCACAGACACAAGTGCCACTAATCCATTATGTGATCCTATTGCTAATGGCTTGCGAGAATATGTTGAATGTCCTCCTACCTCTTGTATCCTTCAACCTCCATTATGTTGCTACTTACTCAACAAATATTGCACTGAGGCTCAAATGTATGTTATTTTTTATAATATAACCCACAATAAGACTAACTCATTTGATATAAGGACATTGGTTACCCTAAAAATGCATCCATTACATAGGATGGGTTTTTTATTTTTACTCTCAACTATGACATACAAAAGACAAATAGTCAAATACGTTTTATATTCTGACTCTAATTCCTAACTCATTTTACATTTTGACATAAAGATGACTTTAAAACTTATGGCCAAATAACATAAATTATTTTAACATGACAACAAACTAATTCTAATATTCACCTAGACAAGACTCTTTTATTTTATTTTTGATAATATATAAAGGACTAAAGATCTTGAGCAAAATTTAATTAAAGTTTAGAATTAACTAATCCAAAAGACTTAATTGATTATACAAACTTATTTAACGAAAGTAATTGATGATTAATATAGGCACATTAAAATCTAACTAAATATAAATAAAAAATCTTATAAAAAAAATTGTTTTCAACTTGCATAAACCAACCAATGGCTTGATAACTGCATGGGAGACACATGTTATGCATCGAGCTCTAAACTAGTTATGAGATGTAAATTGGAATATAATATTCAGTTGTAAAATGGTATTGGTGAATATCAAGGTCAAGCATATGTGTTGAAGTGTATAGATAGAGGATATAAAGTTGTTGAAGTCAAGTTGGTTGTCAACTGAGGAAATAATGCATTGATAAATTCTTTCTCACCTCAAATATGGATAGACACTGTCAATAATATATAAATCACGATAAAAAACTTATTTGTAATAGAGACTAAGATAAGCATGGAATTAATTACAAGTTATTTTGATGATTACCAGCATTTTTTTATTAACTAATCTCAACTCTTCATAATAAATTTATCAATAGATGATTCCCTGCTTCACCAATATGCCTTCTTTGGCTGAGTTGCCATAACTATTGAACATAACATAAATAACTCTCATGATGTGAGAAATTTACAACTATCATTGTAAAATCATTTTATGTACTTTGGAAAATTATTACTATTGTTATAGGCATTAAAAAAACATTATGTAATGAAGATGATTGACATATGTATAAGTGCCAAGTTTGATCAATAGAAGATCCAATGTAAAAATATCGTGTAGAAATAGTTTTGCACCACCATGATTATTAGCATACTATTGAGGAAGGTGTTGAATCCAAATGCACAATGAATTCAAATGTATGAAAAAGGTGATTCATATAACTTGGATCATATAGGAGACCTAAAAAATAAAGCTCTAACCTATGATAATACTGCCTACATGAAGCTATGAATTCAACAATGGATTCAACTCTTTAATCTGAGATAATTATACAATCTATGTCATTTCCCCATTCACATTCTTGATACTCCATAATAGGTGCAAGACCAAGCCGCTCTGATATTGGATATTGTATTTTATCAGAGTCTACATAAATAAATTACACAGGAGAGTTAAACACAAAATTATTTCTTCAACCCAAAATACTATTATTATTATTCACTCACTTGATAATACAAATGACCTCATACTAATATATATGAGACATATATCCTATAATTGTGGATGCTTTTATCCCTACAATCTCTCAACCTATTAACCAAATAAATCTATAAATCTACCCATATATTATTGTTGTTATTCACAACAATAACATACCAAACAATATATTCTAACTTAGGTAATAGTATAATTACTATTTATCAAAGTAAACTACCTAATGTAAATACTAATCCTTAACAATCTTATCTTTACCATGCCTAATCACAATAATAAATTCAAATTAATCTAATAATAAAAACCATCTAATAATCTTACGAGTACTATTGATTATTTCATTAGATATTTAATAGCAACATGATTAGTATGAAAAAAAATAGGATAACCTTAATGTAATGTCATAATTTGTTTATAGCATACACTACTATGAGGATTTTTTTTCGATAATTGTGTAATTTAATTTTGCATTCTGAATATTCTTGTTGATGAAATAGATAACATAGTTGAGTGACCGATCTTTTTTCCCAAGGATTACCCCAAGTTTTGTGTCAAATGCATCAGTATGAATGTAGAAGGTTAGCTTCCAATCTGGATCTCTCAACATGGGTGTTGACACAAGTAAGTATTTAAAAGTTTTAAAATATTCTTGGAATGCATCATTCTATATAAAATTAACATCTTTTCCAAGCAAACCAAACAAAAAAGTTGTTATCTTGATAAAGTTTTTGATGAATCTACAATAATATCCAACATGTCTTAAGAAAATTCTCACATCTCATTTATTTTGTGGTGTAGGTAAATTCATAATAAATTATATTTTAGTAATATCTACCTTGGTTCTTGAAAATTAAATATGGTGTCCCAATAGAATACCTTCTTGCATTAGCATATATCACCTCTTATGACTCAATAACAAGATATTATCTTGACATCATTGGAGAAATTTCTCAAAGTTATTTCATTATAAGTGTTCCCATAGATCGTGAATTCATCCATATATATTTTGACACAGTCATCAGATAGATCAAAAAAAATTATCAAAACATCCACCTTTGAAAGGTGGTAGGAGCATTGCATACCTTGAATGGGAGGACCAAGAAAGATAAGTGCCCCAAGGGCATGTAAATTTTGTTTTATATTAATCTTCTGGGGAAATTTTGATCTTGTTGTATCTGCTAAAATGATCAAGGAAAGATAATTATTTCTTTTCAAAGAGAGTGTCAAGAATTTGGTTATTGAATGGGAGAGGAACATGATCATCCTTGTGGCAGTGTTTAATTCTATATAATCCACATAGATGCACCATTTTTCATTCTTATCTAGGACAATGACAAGTGGATATACCCACTAGCTTGTGGAGATGGGGTATTTAAATCCTACATCCAATAGTTATTGTAATTAATTTTTTACAATTTCTCAGATAGTAGGGTTTACCCTTCATTGAGGTTGCCTAATGGGTTTTAAATATTATTTAATGTACATGCGGTGAGTGCATAAATATGGGTGTATTACTTACATATCATCGTAATCCCATGTAAATGTTGTTTTATAGTTTGTATCATGGTGACTAGTTGGTTTTCATGTTGGGAATCAAGTTTATTATTGACATCGATGAGTTTTCTAGGTAGGATATGGTTTTCAAGGATTCAATGTTCCCTAAAAGAGTACCAAGGCAGCAAGGATGTGGTAAGAGGTGATGAATTTTTTTGATATCCTCCTTTGCATCTAAAAATTCTTCTACTAGAAATATCTTGCTAAGGGGACAATGTGTGCATTCAAGGAGATTATATATGTGTTTGTCTATTATATACATATTTTTTATGATGTTGGAAGTGATTATGTATTCCTCTTGTGTTTTAAAGAAAGAGTTGTGTTTAATGGTGGGTAAGGTCTGTAAGCTAACTTGATCATCATCCTTAAATTCTACCCATGGATATTGTTCTCCCTGATATGAAGGTTAATCTAATAAATATAAAACTAGTTTCTTCATGGTGTTTCCATTAGAAATGGACATGTTCCCTGACCTAAAACCAATGCATGCATTAATTATATCTAGTTGTTTAAATCTAAAATGTAGATATGGTGAATCTAGGGTTAAAGGGTAGACATAGCCTAGGACACAAGGATGGTAGACTATTTCTAAAGTAGGTCAATTATTTGTGAAACTTAGATAGAACATATAATAAATTTATTATGCTAAAATGCTAAAGATAGAAAGTACAATTATGCTAGATATTGTAATGATAATGAAAATAATATACTTAACTGGTTTTGATACTAATAAAAATCTAGATTTGGAACATGTAAAAAGTAGATTAGATCTGGATTCTAGATTAGTTGCATGATTCTAAAAATTATACCTCTATAGCTACAGACACTTACATCAACCTAGGATAGTTACATCGACATTACTATTTTACTGAAACACAGGTGTCCATTATGAAATACTTGTTAAAATAAGATGTAACCACCTGAATGCTTTGGGGTTTTGTGTCACCTTTTTTTAGTACATTCAAGATGGGTCATGGACTAGTGCTCCTTGTCAAATAGCAAAACCCTATTTTTTCATCCTCATAGTGGTTATGGGAAAAATGGATTAGTGGGCTGATAGTGTTGAGATGCCTCAAAGACCCCTCTATTAATAAGCATTGCCTACATATCCAATACTCTGAAGAGGGCCTTAAAATTATGTAGTTCTCCCCTATGTGTTGACTTATGTGTGAATCATGTAATGTGTGATAAGTAAGTACACCAATGACCTAACTTGTAACATGGAAAATATAGTTCATGGAGTACTACTTCAGTACTTTAGATAGGTAGATGTCTTGTCTTTATGACTGATAGAAATAGGAGAAATTAGGGAATCCTTTTCCCACTTGATTTTTTAATCAAGTGTTTTTGGTAAGTTACCTTGGTATTTTCTAAGTTGTTTTTATGTATAAATGAATGAGGGTTGATATTGTATTTATAACAATACCTTTGGATAGTATATCACATTAAAGCACTTACGCTGACCTTTAGGATATGTTTTATTTTCAAATTATATGAATTTAGATCACTTGACACTTACGTTGGGATAGGACACTTGCATCAACGTATGCGTCTGACTAGGATGTAAGTGTCTAAGTAGTTAGAAAATAGGTGCAAGTCTAGAACATGTAGATATGGAAGATAAGTAAGTTTATAGAATTTTGGGAAAGATAAAAGGTTTGAGTAATCAAAATAACATTGGTAAAACTAAATGATAAGTAATTAGGCATAAAGAGATAGCATATGCAAGACTTTTAGCATAAAAAAGGTATAAAATCTGAAGGTACATCTATGATATGTATTTGCCAAGTGTATAAAACTAAGGTGCTATATAATTTAGAAATAGTGTCTACATTCCCCCCTCCTTTAATCTAGTAATGAAATTGATGGTTTAAAATAGAATAAATGTGCACTTGGGTGCGTATAACACACCTTATCTTTGATTGAGTTTAACTTGAGTGCATTATTAGTGACTGACCTATATCTAAGATCATGTTACAATATATAATTAGTCCACATAATATGAAATTGAAAAGCATTGAAATAATTGAAATTGAAAGAGAGAAAGATTTAGGAATACACATGTGTATCGATGCAATTGTCTTGCCTTTTGGTAATTTGATTTGAAATATGGATCATTATGAATCACAAAAACTGAGATTATGAAAAATATAAATCTAGGAAGTGCATAAATCTAAAGAGATAAAGATAGATATTGGAGGAACATGCCCCCAACCTTGGAAAAAAGATGAGTTACCACCCATTAGTTGAGATTAAATCAACTGTGTGATCCAATCATACTTATAAGCTAGTGAGTGTGAGTGAACCAAGTCAACTCACACTATACAAATGGTGAGGTTGGATGATGTAATTAAGTCCAAACTATAAAGTTATCATGATCAAGTGATTTAATCACTTGAACTATACCAAAAGAGTGAACCAACTACTGTAGTATATTAGCTCAATACAGTCCATAAAAGTCCAACATAGTGGGTGATAATAGTCCTTAAAAGTGTTTGAAATCTAAAACTAAGTTTTTATTTGAAATATTATGCACACATTTCATAGAATATGCACCTTAGATATATCTCATGCTAAAATTATGTATAATAATGGTACCAATGTATAAAATTATTCCAAAGATATCTATCTAAATCATATAACTATGATTTTTGGCCAATTTGAAACTGTGTGGAGAGCATGTTTCCAAAACATGCCCCCACTATAACTTAAAAATGAAACTAGTGTAAGTGTCGAGAACATGCTTCCAAAATAAGCCCCCCACTATAATATAAATATGAGAAATGGTGTGAGTTATAATGTGGAGAAACCTAAAAATTGATATGAGTGCCAATGTGGAGAATATGTTTCCAAAACATGCCCCCACTATAATCTGGGTATGTTGAATACTGAATAAGTTTAGAGAACAAATATCTAAAACATGTCCCCACTAAATCTAAATATATGAAGTAGTGTGGAAGTCATGCCTTCATGGCATGCCTCCATTGATATTCCCCCCTTTTGAGTTGAGGGAATTAGAAACTGGTAGCTACCTTACCTCAAAAGGATAAGATAACCATGTAAACTATGAATGTATCATATATCATAAAGAAGGAACATATCTAGGTAGATATATCATTGAAGTACGAGAAATGTGATCACACCAAGTACGAAGATGCATGATGTAGATCCTAACAATGTCTATTAGGGCGTGTTCACATTATTAAGTTTTTAATAACATAAATATTGTTATTTAAACAATATTACGTAAATAGATTTTTGTGTTTGTGAATAATAACAATATTCAGGGTGATTTTATATAATTAGTTGGTTAGTGTGTGCAAGATTGTAGGGATCTCATTATCCTAATTATAGGAATTTTTTTTCCTATATAGCTTGGTAATATCTCATTTGTAATGAATTGAAGAGTTGAAATAATAGAATATTATTGTGTCTAAATCATTCTTTTTTTTCTAAGATGTTTGGCTCATTCATTGTTGTGTAGTTCTGATTTTTCCCAATATCTAGTATTAGAGTGGTGTGTGATCCTTTACATAATGAAAGCTTAATTATTTTATAAGGAGCAATCATTCAATCCTACGTCCCTGAGGATGATTGTACTCTTTGCAAAGTTATAGTGTGAGATATATAAGCCATGTTAGCATAAATTAATGTATTTGAAGTTAGAATATAGTTTGTCCATATTCAACGGCACCTGCATTTTTTTAAAATCTATCTAGCGATGGTATTCACCTGAATAGAGCTTTGAATTCATCATTGAAGTGATATTTTTCAAATCTACCCATGCATCAATTAAATTCTCATTGTCCATTTGTAGCAGCTTCAATCCAACATCTAAAATTCTTATTTTAAATTCACTACATCGAGTTTCGAGTGGTTCAGAATCATCATCATCACATTCATTTACATATTCAAAATTTTTAAACAAAGCATCAATCTTGGAAAACACCTATTCAAATCAATTTTTACAGCCTATGCATCATCCAGTGAATAAAATAGAGATTAACAAATAAAGATCATTTCCATGTATAATAGCCACATTGCCCATGTAGTAGAGAAAAATATTGCATGATCGGTTTCACCCTAGATCTCTATAATTCTTTCTAGCACTTTCCATTGGTTAAAGATATATTTAAATATCCCCTATATATTGACATCTTTCCTATATTTTATTGAGTGGCTTGATCACATGTGCATCAAAGAGAAGATATGATGCTGGTGTAATGTTTCATCTTCTACCATAACTTGTTTTGATTGGCCTACTTCATGGCATTCTATTGAATTTTGAGTCTAGTATTATCTACGAAGATTATTCATGGGCTTACCATGGTATTAGATGCCTTCATGTCGAGCCACCTAGACAAATCTACTATGGACTCCTCATAATTACCTCTTATCTTGTAGAGATGACATTGATTATAGGCCATATATTTTTGACTTGATATGGTCAAGCTTTGACTTGAAAACTATAGAGTAAAAAATACTCTACATTTCATTCTGATTTTTAGTTGCGCGCTGCAAAATTTTATTCCCACATACTTTGGTTCTAGATGGAATAGAGCGTGAGCTCTAATTTCCTTTGATTCATTTTTGTCTAAGTGTCAAAGTCAGGCAGAAGACGCTAAGTGTCATTGGCTGAGGCACCTTTTACAATTTTTATAATTAAAGCAGAGATTGCCACATATCTCATGGTAACTTAGTGGAATGTGACAAGTGTCAGCATCCATGTTTCACATCAGCATCCATGTTTCAAATGGCAATTACGGAAGGTTTCAACAAGCTAAGTATCAAGATCAGGCAGAAAATGCTAAGTGGCAATTGCGAAAGGTTTCAAATTGATTTTCTAAAAGCGATAGAAGATGTCACGTATCCTAGCTAAAGAGAGCAAAAGCCACCACATGTCGAGATCTAAATTATCTTCATTTTGCTTTACTGATATAGCAAAGACTGTGGTGGGTCTTAGGTTTTGTTTTTGGAGCAAGCGGAAGCTGCCAAGTGTCACTGTCCATGTAAATATGAAATGAGGCTTGATTTTTTCTATAATATAAACAAAGTAAAGCAGAGAATAACATGTGTCACCTTTTGTAGGTCTCTCAAAAGGTAGCTAAAAGTAGCAGAGATCAACACATATCCCTAATTAAGTAAAGCGGAGATTGCCACATGTCCTTTGTTGAGGCAAGTGGAAATCGCCACCTGTCCCTATGCCTTTTAAAAGTTGTTGGGGCGAGAAATGCTATGGGTCTTATTTTTTGTTAAGTTGTTGAAGTGTTAAAGAAGTGAATTGTGACAGGTGTCAAAAGTGGAACGTTCTTGAGCAAAGATATGGTAAGAGTATAGGCAAAGCAGAAAGTGCCACGTGTCTTCGATAAGTGTTGTGAAACATGCCAAGTGTCATTCTCTGGTAATAAGAAGGTTTTCAAGGAATTGGCCAAGTGTCCTCTTCTATTTAAAAGAAGGGAGCATCCTGTGATCTGTTTCAGCCAATGAACCACCAAAAGATAGAGCATTTCAGAATCTAAGAAATATCTTCTGTTAGACACTTCCAGTTCAATTAGCTTTCAGTTGGGCCATTAGATTGGGAACACGCAGACAATCTAGAGTGAATCCAAGGCTATAAATAAGGGTACAGAGATCACTAGAAAAGGAGGATCAAATACCAGAGAGAATTTTTTGAGAGAATTATTGTCAAGAGTTTAGACTTTCTAGAGCTATGATTAGGAATATCATTTGCCTTTATTCCATTTTCTTAAGTTGGAAAGTTTATGTAACTATGCATGTTTCTGTGCCTCTTATGTGACTGGAGAATTAATGAGAAGATGGAATCCTGTGCCTTTGTTGATATTTTTTGTGTCATTTTAAAAGTAGTCTAAGCTATGTTGTTAAGAGTTTTAGACTTTTTAGAGCCGTGATTAGGAATATCATTTGCCTTTGTTCTATTTTCTTGAGTTGGAAAGTTTATGTAACTATGCAGGTTTCTGTGCCTCTTATGTGAATGGAGAATTCAAATAAGAAGATTGAATCCTGTGCCTTTGTTGATATTTTTTGTATTGCTGCAAAAGTAGTCTAAGCTGTGAGCCTTTGTTTTTATTGTTTTCATCTTTTACATTGATCATGCCTTGTTTGCTCTTATATGTAATTGAATCTTATAAATAGTCTCACTGTGCTCAGGATTAAGGTCGAATTACATTTAGGCACATCGCCATAGTTAAATTTTCTTTCTTGCATTTGTGTTTCTATTAAAATTCATATCCCTTTTCCCAGTATACACTTGATATAAAGAAGAGACCAGCTTCTTAAAAATTTGGAGGTTGTTTCAAGTCGCAAGTCCCACATCTTGAAACTTCCCATTTTTGGTGTTAGAAACAAGCACAATTTTAACCATTAATAGTTTTTGGCACACCCAGTGGGACAATATATTGAAGTTTCTTTCAAGATCGTATGAACCAGAGAGCTACGAGGAGCCAGAGCTGCGGATTAGTAACCAGATCTTAGTCTGATATAAATCCAAGTATTCTTTTACCACCTTTGGTAACTAGTCCAAGAAGAAGAGTCAACCAGTTTATACCAATACCAAGAGAAAATATGGGAGCCCCTATAGCCCTAAGAAATTATGCAAGTTAGAACACTAGCAGTCCATTGATTCTCCCAATACCACTAGCCACTTGGGACCCTATCCTAGTCAATGCCTTGAAAGCTCTACCCAAATTCAGTGGGAAAGATTTTAAAACACCTGAAGAACATCTACAGGATGTATCAGATGTCTATCCTATACATGTTGTCACATAGCAAAATGTGGCCATAAGATTATTAGCAGCTTCTTTTAAAGGGAAAGCTCTAGAATGGTACTGGTCCTTGACCCCAAATACCATCTCTACATGGGATCAGCTTGGAGATCTTTTCTTTGAAGGATTTGAAGAGAAGGTTGATAAGTCTTCTTTATTACAGTAATTGATTACCATCCAAAGGGCACCACAAGAAGCAATGACTGATTTCAAATCTAGATTTCAAAAGACTTGGGAAAGAATCCCTGCTACAACTAGACCATTACTAGGTATGGCTATATTTTTCTATCTTAAGGCTTTAAATTTAGACATATCTATTATGATTCAGTCACTTGGAGGTTAGACTCTACTAGAGGTTTATGACTATGCAGTCCGAGCTGAAAATAAATTGATAGATGCTAGAAAGTTGTCTCCAAGGCCTCCCATGCCCATGTTCCCAGAGATTTCCTTGCCATTACCTCAAGAGTCCCCTAAATCTATAACCCCACCTATGTCTATATACACATATCCTCAAACACCTGCTAAAGAAATTGTCCCTGCTCAATCATCTGAGGTGGATGATATCAAGAATATCTTGAGGACATTTTCTAATGCGTTGATTAATATAAAAAGACAACAAAATACTTATACTAAACCCCAATACTAGGGCTATCAAGGAAATAGATTTTCATCTCAGCCACACCAATACTAGGGTCCTCCAAGGCAAAATAACCCTCAGCTAGCAAACCAATTAGTTGCAATCCCTACACCCTCACAGACTATTCCTCCCAATTCAAATAGGGAGATTGTTCCAGGGCAAAATAATTATGTAGATAACACTAATGCCTAGTGTTTCCCTTGAAATAATGCTCATATGCCTAGAGATTGTCCCATGGGTAATCTACAGCAAAAGGTGGCAGAGCAAAGAAGAATGGATGGACAGTTTGCAAGTTCTAGTGACAATCAAGTCTACCAGTCTTCTGGTATGCAAAATTTAGTCTTAATGGCTTAGATGCAAGGGATGTCCTTGAAACAAGAGGAAGAAATAGCCCCAAAACATGCCTTGTTCTCATGGGTTAAAGATGAAGAATCAATTTTCTTGAACGAAGCTTGCACTTATAAGAAACTAGTGGTGCAATCTGATTATTATACTAGATCAAAGAGAAGGATGGTGGAACAGCCTGAAGTTGTAAATAGTCAAGTCATGGGGAATCCTCCATTTCAAGGACAAAGAAACACAACTGTCAGATAAGGAGTGCCTTAGCTAGTGCAGAATCAAGTGATTCCTACACAAATTTAAGAAAAAATGAGATATCCTTATTCTCAAAGAACTCAGACTCTAGGACCAATAAATGTGGTGGATCAATTGAAGAAGACTCCAACACAAGTATCAATATGGGATATATTGGCTATTCCAGAATAGAAGACACTACTACAAGAAGTTCTACAAGGCCAAGTAGTGCCCAAAGGTATTGTTATCAAAGAAGGACCTGCTAAAAAGGAAAAGCTCAAAGAGATAGTTCATCTACAGACAACAACCCTAGTGAATAATGCACTAGAGGTAAGCAAATCCAAACCGGATCCCTTCTATTTAACTTTAATAGTTGGCAAGAAAATGCTGCATAATGCAATGATTGATTCAGGGGCTAGTACCATAGTAATGCCTAAGCAAATAGCTGATGCCTTAGAAATAAAATATTAGCCACTCACTAAAGGGGTCATGCAATTAGATGGCAAAGTAGTAAAAACAATAGGGAGAATTAAACAACTCCCATTACAATTATATACTTGTCCAAATATAATTGTAAATCAAGATGTAGTAGTCATAAATATACCTCCTATTTTTGGTTTATGTTTATCAAGAGACTTTACAGCCAAGATAGGAGGATATATGTCCCTTGATTGGTCTCACCTCATCTTAAGAACCAAATATGGTTCAAAGATGAGGATATTATCTGAGCCATTATATAAGGATCACATCACCAATGAACCAATTGCAAAGTTAGAAGCAACTCATGCTATGATGAATAAAGAAGAAAGGGTTTTTGTTGAGGAGTTAGCTGAATGGACTAAACATGATCAAGAGGAGGAAAATGATCATTTATTAGCTATGATGCAAAGTGACCCATATGGAAATTATGACTCCATGGGTCTGGGCACTTATGTCATATTTGAGGAAGATCATAAAATCCCAAATGTTTTAAGGGAAGAAAAGTCAAAAGATACCTCTTATATTAATCCTTGGGTCTCTCAACATGAATTCAATATTCTAAGTGAGAAGTCACAAGCGTATGCCTTAATCTCTGATTAAGAAGAGATAATTTCTGACTTTCTTCTTAGTTTGCAAGATGATGTGGAGGAGCATGGACATTTCCTTGATCATGATTGGAATGATTTGTTTGAAATCATTGGGTCAGGTTATACTATTTTTCAAAGAAGTTGTGAGCTGGTTGCAGATGAACAAGACAACATTGAGACTCAATTACATATGCAAAATTATTGCAAACTTTCAAAATTATCCTTTCGAGAGATTGATAATTTTGAAGTCATTAAAGAGGATGATCATGCAATAGAACTTGAGTTTGAGGCAGAAGGAGATAAGTCAATAAATGACATATATCAAAGGGCTTCCATTGATGAGCAAATAGTCATCAATTTCTTCATAAGACATACCAGTATCAAGAACCGACATTCGATAAGCTTTCAAGGACAAGAAGAGTTTATATATGTTGGAAGAATGTTTGACTCAGACTCACTCGAATGCAGGCAAATCAATGTGGCATACAAAGAAAGCAAGTCACCAGAGTTACATCTAATGTAACCACTTGTTCGGCAACATAAGTCATCTTGTCATAAAGGAGAATTTAGAAATTCTTCTTTTGATCCAGGAGGGAGATAAAGATACTTAATGTATATAGTTAGATAGTTTTCCCTTTCATATTGTTTTGTTTTCCTATTTTTATTTTCCCATTTTTCTTTTAATTAAGTGTTCTTTGAACACGTAGTCGACAGGTCAGAGAGTTTTCAAAATTTTAAAATTTTCTCAATACATTGAATGTCTCTCTAATCTTTAAAAAATCCCCACGGTACCTTGCGCTGCCACTTGCATAATGTGTTTGCCTCACTGTCCCATAAATATTGAGTAAGATTTGCTAATGGTTATCTGAGTTTAATGCCATTTTGAGACTTGATAGGTCAATAAATACCTCTTAGCAAGAGTTAAATCTTGCAAATTCTCAAACATTCCTGCATCTACGAAAATATCCTACTACTTGCATTTTCAGTGCCTAGTAAACTTGCTTCAGCGAAAGTGTTTCTATTTTGCAAAAGTTCATACCGGTTATCACAGAAAAGATATAGAAGATGGAGGGAGTACAGTCTTCACAACAAGGAGCTGGGATGTATGAATCCCTTGACAAGTTTCTTATGAGCAAGTCATATGCTTCAGCTCTTGCGTAACCATTAAAGACCTATCCACAGACTAGAATCCTTGAGGTTGGTTAGGCAAGTGACCCAGTAAAAATAAAAGATTATGCAGATGGAGTCATGGACCCAATTCTTTAGAGAGCTAGTAGCAAAACTCTTAGAGAAGGGGCACATCAAAGGTGTCTACAGAGGGCCAGAGTAGGGAAATATGAAACATTTGCCATGAGGATATGGACTTCACAACTGGCACAATTCATTGTCTCAGCTGTACATCCATGTCCTGACTTGATCAAATTATGCACAGATTTGTTCCATGCACCCTCATGCACCATTCAATGGGGTCCATTTATAGTATAAATCACACCATAGGCTATCAGGGATATGTTAGCCCTATATCATGATAGTATAGCTATGTTTCCCACTATTGCTAAAATGTAAAGAACATGGGCAAATATCAATACTCAGTTGAGGTTCTTGAGATTTGAATTACAAATGGGCGATGATGACACTACTATGCCTGCACTCCCTGTAGCAAGAGCCCAATTCGCACAAGCTAGCCAAGATGCACTGTCTATGATGGCTTTCATCTTTGGCATGAAAGATGATATGGTTGTTTATGTAGAATAAATGGCTATCCTCTTTAGGCTGAAGACCATTGACAAAACTTAGGAGTATAGGCTTGACTTTTCTAAACAAATTGCTTTCTCAATGGTGGAACAACTAGCCTAGTTTAAATAAAAAGGAGTTTTCATGTACTCTTCTTATTTGTTTCACCTCATGCTATTTCAGAACTCCGACCTCTTTTCCCAACATATGTATCTTGATATGTATGACCCAAGTTTTGATCTCCAAAGGGCCATTCCTGTGTCTGCATGGACACATATTTTGTCAAAGACTAGTGACCCATATGAATTTTGGGAATTATTTGTTACCCCTGCTTTTTATCACCTTAGCCTTGAACCAGTTATGAATAGATTATTCCCAAGTGTTTCAAACCTTCTGACTAGTTTCCCAATTCCTTATGATTTCTATTTTGGATCCCACCATACAATTATAAGAGTCCATGGTTTTTATGGGGAACCAATATTGCTACCTAAGATTTTGACTCTTAAGTTAGCATTCCTAGAGGTCACTAGGCAGGTATCCAAATTCAACAATGAATATGGCTCTGGGAAGAGGAAGAGGAAAATGTATGACCTCCCATGGATGACAAACAACATGGTACTAAAAACCAAAGATGCCGAAGTTGTGTTACTCAGAAAGCTAGCCTTTTTGGGTTTCCTACTAGTCGAAGACAAATGGGTATATGACCCAAATGGTTTCATAGCTTCCTGGATAAGGACTAATAGGGTTGTAACTAGAATTGCACATGAAGGTCGCCCCTTTTGAGAGAACAAAAGAAATCTTAGGGAAGACACTCCTGGATTTTATGTGGAATTAACAGATTTTCCCCTTCCACAAAATAGGCCATGGGAAACATTCTATGTTAAGTAGAGGGATTATGATCCTAAAGTCAAAATGACTTCTAGCTTAAGGACACTAAAGCATAAAGATTGGGATGCTGAGAAAATCGAAGCCTATTGGAAATATAGGCAAGAAATTTGTCAAACAACCCATGCTTTTGGGAATGTGGACTCAGATGAGAGATGGAAAGAACTCTGGGATGAGTGTCATATCTCCCTTGTATCTAGCCTAGAAATAAGTAATTTTCTGACATCAGGTGTAGAGCTTGAAGCCAAAGCAGGGTCTAGCCAAGAGTCATAGGCCTCAGGGCAAACTACAGCTACAGTAATTGTATCAGTTTGGCCTCAACCTATCAACATCATGGAAAAGCAAAAGAGTGTGGTGTCTTCACCACCAAAAGCTTCTCCATCGACACTGGTTATTGAAATTTCTAGTTCTCCACAAACATCACTGATGGTAGGAAAAGAAACATAGCCAAAAGAAGAGACACCCAAGAAGCAAAAGAGGGTGTAGTTTCAGTTTGATTCAGAAGAGGAGGTAGACCCCCCACAATACCAATTACAGAGTACTATAATTTCCCCTTAGGTTAGTATTATTCCTCCTTCTCCTTCTCAATCCCTTTCTCCTCCTATTGGCATGATGACTCCATCTAGCCAGATGACATCCCTTGCCACCTCTGCCATTCCCATTTCTCACTTTGCCCCATCTTGCCACCTCAAGCTTTAACATTACCTCATTTTCCCCCTTCTGTTCCCAAGAAAATCCCCCTTTAGATTTCCCATAGCCAACAATTGGCTATTCAATATGGTTTGCCATAGGGACATCCTTTTGCGGGTGGGCACATTGCCTCTCCTACCTTCTAGACCCAAGCAGATGCTACTAGGAAGGCAAGGGAAGCCCAAAGAGAGAAAAATAAGATCAAGGAAAATAAGGCATTGGCTACACCCTATCTACGATCACAATTTGACCCCATTCAATAGCAATTGATGGTGACTCATTTGTCACCAAATGTAATCAAGCCAACTGAGCAGATGTAGCCAGAGGACTACACGATTAATGCAGTGGCCATCAACATGTCCCTCTTCAGGCGACAAGATGAAATCAAGCTGCTAACTGAATCCACTTCTATAGTTACTAAAGACTACTTAAAGACATCAAGGAGGCTACAGAAGATGGAGTCCAATTTAGCCAAGGAAAAGGCAAACTGTAATAGTTTAACCACAAAAATCAAGAAGAAAGACAATGAAATAGAAAATCTAAATAAACAGTTGTAAGATGCTATTTCTCTTCAGACTCACTGGGCAATCCAAGCCCAAAATGATTCCTTAAAGGTAGGGATAACACAGGTAAAGGATGTAGTAATGAACCTAAGGTCCAAAAAGGTAGCATTGCAAGAAAAATGTGAGGAACACCTGTTGCAAGTTACTCAGTTACAACAGAAGCTACTGGCTGAATAGAATAATACTGTGGCTATGCAAGCCCAATTTCAAGCCAAGCAACAGAGAGCAACACAATTAACATTGGAGATGGCCAATAGGCCAAAGAATGTCAAAGTGTTAAGTCTGGTGAAGGAGCTCTATGAATCCATATGGAAAAGAATCTCCTCAGAGATTACTCAGCTCAGGCCTTCTCTCACCTTCCTACTAAATGCACAAAAATTGTGCAAAAAGGTGGAAAATTCAGTTACAAACACTCTGGCTATAGTTTTTGGGAGAGTAATGGACTCTGAAACATTGCTGCAAAAGCTTTATGATGCAATGGATGCAACATTGTCAACATCAAGAATTGAGAATAGAATGGTTGCTGCTAATCAAGTGAATGAGGTTCTCAATTGCAATTCTGTAGCCATTAGTTGTAGAGAGCTCCTAGATGTCATGAAAGAAGGAATCAGTGAAATGAAACATCATATTGAAGATCTAGTGTAATTAGGTCTTCCTTCTCTATTTCTTAATGACAACACGGTGCTAATGGTTGATGAAATTGAACCTTTACTGTTGGCCAAACAGAATGATCAGATAGTTTTTTAGGATTTAAGGGATGATTCATCAGTCCTTAAAGTAGAAGCTGTCTTGGTTCTTGTTTCCTAACTCAAATTCAAATTGAAGGCTATGGTTCAAATTTTGTAAAATTTTTCACACAAGGATATTATTAACCTTGATTTAGCTTTCAATGAATTATAGAATAAGTAAGGGTTATCTAACGATGAGTGGTCCACCTATCAAACAACATTGCTAAAGCTGTAATTTTGAAATTTTGCTCTAGCAGGAGTTGTGGTTTCTTTTTGAGTAGGCTCAAAATTCCTTGGGGTCACCAATAACTATAGAATAAAAAATACTCTATGTTTCATTCTAATTTTTAGTTGCACGTTGTAAAATTTTATTCCCGCATACTTTGGTTCCAGATGGTGAAGTTTTGAAATAGAGTGTGGGCTCTAATTTCCTTTGATTCATTTTTGTCTAAGTGTTGAAGTCAGGCGGAAGCTGCCAAGTGTCATTGGCTGAGGTACCTTTTACAATTTTTGTAAGTAAAGTGGAGATCGCCATGTATCTCATGGTAACTCAATAGAATGTGACAAGTTTTAGCATCCACATTTCATATCAACATCTGCATTTCAAATGGCAATTGCAGAAGGTTTCAACAAGCTAAGTATTAGGATCAGGTGGAAAATGCCAAGTGGCAATCACGAAAGGTTTCAACTTGCATTTCTAAAAGTGACAAAAGATGCCATGTATCCTAGCTGAAGAGAGCGGAAGCCACCATGTGTTGAGATCTAAATTATCTTCATTTTGCTTCACTGATATAGCAAAGAATATGGTGGGTCTCACGTTTTATTTTTGGAACAAGCGAAAGCTGCCAAGTGTCATTGTCTGTGTAAATATGAAATGAGGCCTGATTATTTCTATAATATAAATAGAGTAAAGTGGAGACCAGCACGTGTCACCTTCTATAGGTCTCTCAAAAGGTAGCTAAAAGTAGTGGAGATCACCACATATCCCCAGTTAAGTAAAGTGGAGATTGCCACATGTCCTTTGTTGAGGCAAGCAGAAATCGCCACCTATCCCTATGCCTTTTAAAAGTTACTCAGGTGAGAAACTCTATGGGTCTTATTTTTTGTTAAGTTGTTGAAGTGTCAAAGAAGCGGATTGCTGCAGGTGTCAAAAGTGAAATGTTCTTGAGCAAAGATATAGTAAGAGTATAGGTAAAGCAAAAAGTGCTGCGTGTCTTTGGTAAGTGTTGCGAAACATGCCAAGTGTCATTCTCTAGTAATAAGAAGGTTTTCAAGGAATTGGCCAAGTGTCCTCTTTCGTTTAAAAGAAGGGAGCGTCCTATGATCTGTTTCAGCCAATGAATTGCTAGAAGATAGAGCATTTTAGAATCTAAGAAATATCTTCTGTTAGACACTTCTAGTTTGGTTAGCTTTCAGTTGGGCCGTTAGATTGGGAACAAAAAAAAAATCTAAAGTGAATCCAAAGCTATAAATAAGGGTGTAGAGATCAATAGAAAATGAGGATCAGATACCAGAGAGAATTTTCTAAGAGAATTATTGTCAAGAGTTTAGACTTTCTAGAGTTGTGATTAGGAATATCATTTGCCTTTGTTCCATTTTCTTAAGTTGGAAAGTTTATGTAACTGTGCATGTTTTTGTGCCTCTTATGTGACTGGAGAATTAATGAGAAGATGGAATCCTGTGCCTTTGTTGATATTTTCTATGTCATTGCAAAAGTAGTCTAAGCTGTGTTGTCAAGAGTTTTAGACTTTCTAAAGCCGTGATTAGGAATATCATTTGCCTTTGTTTTATTTTCTTGAGTTGGAAAGTTTATGTAACTGTGCATGTTTCTATGCCTCTTATGTGACTGGAGAATTCAAATAAGAAGATTGAATCCTGTGCCTTTGTTGATATTTTTTGTATTGATGCAAAAGTAGTCTAAGCTGTTAGCCTCTGTTTTTATTGTTTTCATCTTTTACATTGATCATGCCTTGTTTTCTCTTAATTGTAATTGAATCTTACAAATAGTCTCACTGTGCTCAGTATTAAGGTCGAATTACATTCAGGTGCATCTCCATAGTTAGATTTTCTTTCTTGCATTTATGTTTCTATTAAAATTCCTATCCCTTTTCCCAGTATACACTTGATATAAAGAAGAGACCAGCTTCTTAAAAATTTAGAGGTTGTTTCAAGTCACAAGTCCCACATCTTGAAACTTCCCATTGTTGGTGTTAGAAACAAGCACACTTTTAACCATAAAAAAAAACCTTGTAGTTTCATCATTGTGGAGTAATAGATTGAAAAATGCATTCTTAATCTATAAATTCACTACACATTCACTTGCATTCTCAAACTGTCTATTCATTTCCTGATGCATCTGTGTATACTTAACACATTAGAAAAGTGTCTGATCTTGTCCACACCTATCAAAGATTCATCTACTTTGTTAGAATTGAAAAAATATAACATGATAAATTATTGGAATTCTATTTTTGTTATTATCTTGGTAAGCTTGTTGAAGTTTGTCAGTGGGTTTAGAAAGTTTTATTACATTTTAGTTTGTGTCCTTATTTTCCCATGATTTTTTTAATAGTTGTGTCAATTTTAATATTGTGTCTAAAGAGAGCCTTTTAGTTATTAAAATTATTAAACTCTTTTATCAAGTGTCAATAGGTCCATGTTTATAATTTTTTTAATATTAGAGATCTATTGTCTTTTTTTTCAAAAGTGTCAAAAATCATTAGTCGTGTGTCATCAAAATGAGTCAAAAAGTAGTTTTGCATCAATAAAGTATATTGAGTCATATTATCAAGTCAAAAAACCCATCTTTGTAAATGATGCATTATTGGGAAAACACAATGTCTTGAGTCAAAAGCAATAATTATATGTTTTTGGGAGTCTTGTCATTAAAAATGACATGCAAAGGTTGATATTCATCGACACATTGACTGAGTAAGTAGATTCATATATTGGAGTTCAGAGGTAATAAAGGTTGGAGGTTTCGAAGCCTCTCATTAGCCACTAGCAATGGGGCCACTTCTACTTTGGTGGTGCATTTTATTTTTAGTTATCTATTTGATTTTAGTTTTGTGTGAATAATAAAAAATAATGTATACCTATTCACATTTGTAATAAGTGAATTGAAAATTATTCTGTAACTTCTTTGAATATGTGATAGTGAAGAGTGCTAGTAACTATACTACACATCATGATGTGGTTTATGGTAGGCTACTTGTAAAACCATTTTTTTGTGGTTGTTGGTAATCCACTTAAAAACCTTCCCATTTTGGTTGTTGGTAATCCATATGTACAACTATCAGTAAGTTTTATGATTGTCATGTGAAAATCATCGATCATGAGTACAGGTACAGATATGGGATTGATGTTTTCCCCATGTTCACATTATGGCGGTGTAGACTAGGGGTTGATAATGTTCACAAGGGGGTAAATGTTAGGGTGTGTTCACATTATTAAGTTTTTAATAATGTAAGTATTTTTAATTAAAAAATATTACGTAAATAGGTTTTTTTGTGGTATATTATTGTTGTGAATAACAACAATATTATACTAGGTGATTTTATATAGTTAGTTGGTTAGTGTGTGAGAGATTGTAGGGATCTCACTATCTCAAGTATAGGAAACATATTTACTATATAGATTTGTAATAGATCATTTGTAATGATTTTAAGAGTTGAAATACTAAAATATTATTGTGTCTAAACCATTCTTTATTTTTTGAGATGTTTGGCTCATCCATTGTTGTGTAATTCTAATTTTTATCAATAATGTCTAGATAGTAACAATATAAGTTCAAAAATTAATCACACACACAAGATCACTCAAAATCAAATAAATAGACAAAGGTCCAAGGAGATAAAAATCAAGGGGCATATTCAAATGCCACAAAATTGAAGTGACATGACTTAGTTAAATGTCCACAAAGCAAGAGCTAACATATTCAAATGTCAACATACAATAAATAATGACATATTCAAATGTCAAAGAGGCAAACAAAGGCACAGGGACGATAAAAAATAGAACATATTCAAATGCTCAAACAAGAAAGATAATATCAATTCAAGACACTCAAGTAAGTGCATAAATGAAAGCATAATTTTTAGACATCCAATTCTCACCACTATTGTGTCAAAATTGTAATTCAAAATGACTTCCAAAAATGATGCATAAACTGGGCCAAACACCACTAAACCTCTCTAATTCATCTGTACATATCATGTGAAACTTATAAAATGTATTGACACATCCCTAATTAGGGCATAAAACTATAACCCATTATTGAGTTCATTCAATTTAATAGGAATAAAATTATTGCCATACATGCAAAATTTAGGAACAATTAACTGAAGTGAAATAATAAAATTTTGACATTGCATAAAGCACCTAAAATCTAATTAAGATTAAATATAGAAATAAAATAAATGAATTGGATAAACCAAAAATCCATGAAAATGAGCTAATTATCTAGTTATGACATATTCAAATTTTAACAAACATTTAAATTATAACCTCATTGTGACATCATCAAAAAGTTGTCATGCAATAGGTATTTATGGGGACAAAATTTAAATTAAGGTAATCCATGCCTTAGTAATGCACCCTCTTTCCAAACTAATCAATTTATTTACCTCAAAAATCGATTCCATTTATGGCCACACATCTTGATCTAGATTTTAGGGTCATAATTAATTTGAAAAATTTATAAATACCAAGGCCATTACACACTTTCAACAAGATTTTTAGTGCAAATAAACCATGCAAAAATCCATCTAAAAGATTCACCAATTCTTTCAATCCATTGACAAACCAATCCAGTAGAGTTTGAGGAGATGTTGGAGGCACTAGCTCAACGACATTTCTAAAGATTTCAAGTTCTATATTTGGGCACAATCATGCTTGTGGATTGACTTTGATGGTAAAGTCCATGGGGAAGGTATAGCTTATCTTGTTTGTACTTTATTTTTTGTTTGATTACCTAATTGACCTTACTCAACTAAGGGTGTAAACATAGTATGTTAGTTATTATTATCAATTCTTGATTTTATTAACTAGAAAATGGACTAATGTATTTTGTAATCTTGTTTCACATTCGGCATGACCGGTGGGACCACACACCCCACAAAACTCCTTAGAAACTTTATTAATCTTATAATTATAACATTTGATTGATATTTGACATTCATATCCCATTTTTATTTTAAATTTCCCATATTCTAATTATTTTTTATCAGTGGGATTGCCCTAAAGAACGATAGGATCACTCACGTAAATGGAAAATTTGACCTAAAAATTAATGGAATCATTTTACACTACTCTTTATTTGATTTGTGTATTTTCATAAATTAATGTAAAATGATGGGATTGATCCTAAATTGTCAGACTCACCCTGCTAAATGGCAAAGCCATTATTTTTCATTTCAATATGTTTTCATGCACTCAACAAACATGAACTACTAAATGACGAGATCGACATACAATCGATGGGGTTGAGAAAAAAATGATGAGGTTGCTAAAAGGAAAATTGTGTTTTCTATTTGACATTTTATTGAAATGGTGGACTCATCCATTAATTGGTGGGTTCATCCTGTTAATTGATGAAGTCACCAAAATTGTAGCTTTGAATCCCTATAGAACATCAGGTTTAACTTGAAATTGGTTGGATCACCTTGATGAATGGTGGGATCACCCTACTAAACGATGGGATCACCTTGTGTAAGAATTTATTAAGATTTAAAAACTATAGAAATCAACATCCTCTTGACAACCACAATCATTGTTTGAATGATTAATCATTTTTTGTAGGTTTTGATATATTTTAAAGTATTTTACACAATTTTACAAGGCAAATTTTAATCATCTTTTCTATTTAGGGTTTAAAAATAAACATCCACTTTTTACTTGGCTCTTAAGATCACATGCATTTCATTATTAACATAAGTGGTTTGTTATTTACATTCTTGTTTGTGTAAATAATTACGTGTATGCTCTCCCCTTCCCCCTTTAGGGAGCCTAGGTGACAAAAAAAACATAAGTTTACTTGCTTGCTTCTTGTCTACCAAAAAATCATTTCAAAGTATGCTCTTTTCTTGCCCATCTTTAGGGTCCTAAGAATAAAAAATAAAACATGTTTTTTTATATTTATTTTTAACTATGTAGGGTGGAGTTCATCACCTTCCCACTAGTATTTAGGGGTACATTAACGTAGGAAGTCACATTCGAGCATCGTACCAACCCCATTATCTGATAAGATATATAAATTGAGGTCACACCAATGGTATCTTAGCTGACACATTATTCAGAGCTTGATAATATTAGTAGCACTCCATTGAGACCCAATGACTAAAGTGGTCATTAAGGGACAATACCCTTTAGTGAATGGCCTATAAAATCTCGCATCTAATTAAAGGATTGTTCTAAAGTGACCACTAATTCAAGGTATATCAAGACCATCTAGAAAATACAAAAAAACTTAGACTGAAAAACACTTTTTCCTGATGTTCTCATTGATTTAGGGGTGTAAAGGTATCTGGCTTCTAAAGATTGCCTTTTAGTATAGACCTTTAAGAGAAGGGTGAAGTTAAAATAACACCAATAATTACAATAATTTATTTAATGAACCATTAAATATTATCCTCTTAAAGGTGATTATATCAAAAGGAATAAATGATTAAGACATATACCCAAGTTAGTTTTTAAGTTATGTTCATGATTACTTGAGTACTTTATTGAAACCAATGATGTGTTCACAACCACATTCAAAAAAAAATGCCAAGTTCTAGAAGCCAACGTTTTAAAACACATCCTTACACATTTACACACTAAGGTGTTACATTGTACAACTTTTATGAACCATCATTGGTCATTTTATGGTGTTACACATTCTAATTAAAATAAATCCTTGTCTTATTTGGTATTGTTATGTTGCCCATTCCGTTGTTGATTTCAAACCAACATTGCCTTGTTATCCATTTGTCCCCTCCACAAAAATCCTATATACATCAAGGAAATAACACTATAATTACATCAAAGAGATATGTTATCCCTTTATCCCCTCCACAATAATCCTCTATACATCAAGGCCATCATTTCCTACCATAAATTCAAGTATGTTCAAATAAATAATGGTTGAAGGTTAAACATAGCTTCATTAAAGTTGATCCAACATTTGGGATACACAAAAATAGATATGTAGTTGGATACTATTATGATAAAATCCTATCATATTATAGAGAGAGAATCTTCATGTACTATTTGTTTGCCTATCATTATTAGGTCTGTCACCCATGACACCCTTTGCCATGTCATTAACATAGAGATACTTTATAATTTACTTCTTAGTCATCCTTGGATCCATGAAGTATTAGCACTCCCTTCCACCTTGCACCAATACATTAAATTCCCTCATTTGGGATTAAAGGTCATTATTCCTGGGGATCTATAGCCCTACCTATATTGTAAAAACCTAGAAGTTAAGTATGGGAACTATAATTATTGTCCTAAAACTGAATATGTAATTAAGAAGAATAAAGTCAAATTTCTTGAATCTCTAAAATATAATTACATTGAACCTAGTGACCTCACATCCATTTCCTCTAATCCACCTCCTGAATTAATTTTTACCCACTTTACCATTTAAGATGTTGGCATTACCACATATTGCATTCAAGATGCTTTTCACATCATCAAAATACCTATATCCCCTAAATCATATGGAAGGAAAAAACATATCCCTAACATGCCCAAAATGATATGGTAAAATAAGTCCACTTTTGGTCAAAAGTATCCACTCATGTTTGTAGAATACAAGTCACTAAACCAAGATTGGTCCACTAGTTATGAATGAGATTAGTTTTATGGTGATGAATTTGTTGCTTAATATAAAAATACTAAGTACTACATTCCCAATAGAATTATGGAAAATCATGGCTCTAAGGTAAAATGTTTTTGGCCAAAATCATAAGGAATTATTTAACCTATACCTATAGTAACACATTTAGGAAATTGATGTCTTAGATTCACACCACTTGGGGGTGACCCCATAGATTTTGAGAATGATACTACTTTTTCAACTGATGAAGAGACTCATGAAAGTGACACAAAGTCCCATTATAATGCCTATAATGAGCTATTAAATACTAATTTGTTCAATACTAATGCCATTTTTACCATTACAACCCATTATCCTCTTTCACTCCATCATCCCAACCTAATTGATTAGGACTAGCAAGATTCAATTATACCATTAGATGAATTCTAGAATAAAGAGTCCATCATTGAATTTATGGGCCTTAGAGATGGATTGGTAGCTAGTTATCATAAACAAGGCTTTGATTTCACTATCAGAGTGGGTTAAAATTGAGGATCTACTGGATATAGTTGATTGCATGAATAAATTACCTATGTGTAGTAGTGAAATCAAACACGAGCTAGGAAAAAGTAATTACTCAACAATCGAAAGATTAAAATATTAGTATTAACATCATTAGCCATAAAATATTTAAGAATGTACATTATAAAGGTGAAAGATAAATATGTCCTCACTTCCTCATGAATATGTTCCTCACGAATATGGGATTATCTTTCATAGTGATCTAAAGAAACACCTAAGCAAGCTAATTAAATATTATAGACACCCTATTTTGGACACAACTAGTTTCTGACCAAAATTCATATTGATTTCTACCAAACAATGAAAATTAAGCCTAAGAATCACTAAATGTCCCAATTTCATATACACATCAAACATTAGTGCTCAGAATCATGTTGAGGCATCTCTTCTTGGGTTATTATCCTATATGCAATAGTAGCCTCTCATGGATTCATCTTCAGTCACCTTATGACCTAACAATTGACATTTTGGCCTTTGGACCCATTAAATAGGGCACTTGAAGAATTATTAAAGTGCTAAAATGCTAAGTAGAATGAATAAACTAATTAAACCAAATTAAATGCTTAATTGATTTTTTCATGTGCAATTAGTGAAAATAAATTTTGCAAAAAGAAAATTTCAATAAAAATGAGGTCATGATGGCATCATAATCCTCAAAGAAAAAAAATTAAAATATCTCCCTAAAGTGCCTTAAATGTATAAATGGAGAGTCATGCCCATTGGTAATTTGGTCTATCAAGGCCAAATGCCGTCCCCTATAACTCAAAACTTTTCATGACACTGTTATAAGCCTTTACATGGTGGTCTAATATAGGTATGCTGACTAAAAGTGAAGGTTTTGAGTCTTTTAATGATAAATTTATAGTCAAAAGTATATTAAATCATCCAAAATACCTTCAGTTTAATTCATATTTTTTCATCACCTTAGTCATCAATTGTCATACTTTAGAAATAGCTTTTCTCATACTTTAGAAATAGTTTTTCATACAACTCTAAAGCATAGTTTGGCCTCAAAAGACTCCCATGTGCCAAATTTGACCCAAATTTGATCATAAATTAATTATTTATTATTTTAATCTCCTTCATGACTTGTGTTATCTCTCTTTTCCCTAAATTAGAGGTTTCAAGCTTTAAGTTTGGAGAATATGCAAAGAAATGCCATTTTCATGTATTTCTATGCATAAGTACAAATTATATGACCTTTATTGTACAATGGAGGATAAGAGATTGAAGGAAGAATTATCATAGGTGTTCTATAGAAAATTCAAGGTGAAAAGACTTCATACAGACCCAAAACTAATTCACATACTTCACTTAGCTTCTTTGCACATAGTGAGAGCCCTTTAGGTTTCCAGATGGTACGACCATGAGAGAGAAAATCAAGGTCTAAAATTTTAGACATAGAAAGGGGTCTCAAATATCTTCCAAATATGGAAAGTGGTTCTCAATTTTTTTCTCTATACTTCATGAAACATCCTTTAAAATTCAAGTCACTCACTATGTCTTCTTCATCCAAGCATGTAATCAGTTTTTTGAGAATTCTCCTCATTTGGGCATCATGATACAAAATTCAAGTTTTTAAATATTATCAAGAGCATGAGCTACCTTTCCATGGATTTATTTAGTTCATTTCCATAATTATGAGAGTCATATGGATCTTTAGAAGGCATATAATGCAAATTTTTAGTTTGCAAGCATATAAAAGAAGTTTGTACAGTTCATGAGAGAGAACATCAAGATTTGTTGGATTCTTATTTGTAGGGGTTTCATTCATGTCATGTGTTCCTAATTTAATATTTTAAAAAGTTTCCTCAAAGATCCATAACAAGGAATCCATAAATGTGTTCTCAACATTTTCATGGAGTCTCAGTTTAACAAATTTTAAGTTTTCTTAGCATTTGTTAATGTTCTTAGCAGACTCTTAGGTTTCCATTTTAGTATCATATGCTTGTCAATGACATAAAAAATTGTATATTCAGTCAAGGTATATATCTATGCTTCCCTCATATCCTTCACTGGCTATCTTGGTTGTAGATTCATGTTCTTTATAATCCCTTTTGTTTCATCCCCATCACACAGTCTTTTCACTACCTTTTATCACTGTTTCATGACTTTCAATCCATCCCCATGTCAATCACCATCTCACCACCTTCCAACCACTACCACATCATTGATCCACTACTAAGGAAGAGTCAATAGGTTAGAAACTATTATGGTAATGAGGGTATGACTATGTAATCTTATTCACTACTAAAATAGAGCTTGAAGATCATCTAAAACCAAGGCTAATGATCATCTATAGTCTGGTTAAGGTCAAATTAAAAAGATTGTCATAGTTGTTGAGGAATGAGAAGTAAATTTTTCACTCTCTACCAGATAATAACATCATAATCATATTGGTGACCACCTTCTCAATTTCTCCAAGCACCCAATCCTTATCACAGTCTGTATAAGCACACAATCAACCTCCATCTACAGTCATGCTAAGAGGAATTGAAACCAAAGATGTAGACAAGAAGAAGCTTGAATTATGAGGGAGAAAATCGAACTCAATAAATATCTCAAAAAAGGGTAAGAGCATTAGAATGATCTTAAAGGTCTATTGGTGCTGTTCAAGACCTAAAACTTTGCTATAGTCTGTACAAAAGCCTAAATTTCATGCATAGTCAAGTTATGTAGAGAGGGATCTATGTTCAAGAGATAGAGCAATGAGTATGGGTGTAACAAGTGTGGTAAGTGATGCTCATGAAACTAAGACCAAAGTTAGGACCTTGTAAAGATCAAACTCATTGAAAATTTACATTGCCATGTAAATCAACACCTATATTAGGGTTTTTGAAGATTCTTAAGGTGTGCAAACTTGAATCAAACTAATAATGTCAAGAAAATGTTGTTATAACTTTAGGTTCAATGAATTTTGCTGCTTGTTTTTTATATTTACATAGAATGGTGTGAAGATTTTTGTCAAGCTATGAACTTCAAGTACATAATGACATAATCATACACCTCAATGAACAGTCATCTACAACCATGAAAACATATGCCTACCTCCAAGTATGAAGAGAATGAGAGAAAAGTGGTATATGAAAGAGTTTTATGATCAAGTGGAGGATTCACAAGAATAATCAAGATTTGAATGAATTTATAGTATGAAGAGGAGTGATCAAAAAAAGGTTACAGTCAAGGTCAAACCTTGTAATTAACCACCTACAACCATACTAGGTGGTCAATCACATTGATACATTCATACCCTAAAGGTGTAGTTTAAAGATACATTCACTAAAAAGGGGAATCATATCAAGTCACCTAGGTTATCAAGCAAAAATTCACATCATCAAAACTTTTTCAAGATCATGAAAAGTATTTCCAACTCAAGTACAATACAAATGCTTGTTATACAGATTATGACAATATAAGGCCTAAAAACACTATTTGAGGAGTAAATATGCTAGAGAAAGAGATGAGAGGAGGTTTAATGTGATATAATAGGTATTAAAAGTAAAAAATCATGGTGGAATGGATACCAAAAATTTAAAATTTCCCAAGGATCACCTATAACAATGTTAATGAGATAGTCATAATGAGGTTTCTTGAAGAGATGTAGTATGAAGATAGGTTGTATAGGTTCATGGTTAAAGAAGTGACTAAGGAATATATGATTAATTAAAATATGGATTTCATGTCATATTAAAATACTATTCATCATCCTCAAATAAAAATAAAAGATCAAAGAAGGAAAACCCAATCATAGGCATATTGAAAACATCGGCAATTTAAGTTAGTTTTGAGGAAAATCCGTCTGTAGGCCTCTATAGGCAAGATCCAAGTATGAAAAATAGTGTTAATAATAAGTGTATATAAATATATATGGTATTAGTGTGGTCACATCAATAGTGTAAGTATCCCTATTTTGACATAGTTCCATGCTTGTCTCATGACAACCAATATGGAGCTATGAGACCTTCTTGGAGGTCTACAGGTTTGGCATAGGGTTTAAACCTCATGAGAATGTTGATAAAGCTTAAGAAGGTAGTACAGAGTCTTAAAAAACCTATTGATAATTATCACCTTCATATTTTCATGTAAATCATGCCCTTGAGGGTTAAAATAAGTAGTCAGGCTCAAAACCCTTGAGAGACACAATCATCATTTTAAACTCATATAAGATTTATTTTCACATGGTGATGATTAGAATAAGGTGGATAATCATTTAAAATCCTTAGGGAGATGTTAAATTCAAGATAATACAACAAACTTGTTTGATTTGATGTCTAAACCTTCTTTCTTACACACAGAGTACTCAACAACCAATCGAAGCACAACTTCAACATGCAGACATCTTTGCACACATTTTGAATGGGAAATTGAGATTTTCATGGATATTTATGGGGTTAATAAAATCAATATATATGGAAAGAGGTTTTCCATCAGGGTTCCATATGCTATGAGCCATTGCTAAGAACTTGTGGACCCCTAAAACCCTTAAAAAACCCTAAAACCTACCCGATGGAGAAATAATCCTAAATATGAATCTAGATTATGGGTTTGAGATAAGAAATTAACTTTATGGTCTTCATAACTCCCCTAAGCACATCTAGCCTATTGGTTGACACATGCAATACCCTTACTATATAGACTAGGCCTAATAAGGCTAGTTTGAGCCTGTAATCAAGAAAGGAAATGGAATTGCACATTCATGAGTTGTATAAGCAAGAAGAGCCCCTAATATTCCTAAAAACATTGATACAATCATCTACAAGCATCTTATTGGTCATTTACGTAGGTAGATAGGTCTATAGGTCAAAATAAAGACTTGTTTGCATACAAGTAGAAGAATAATGGCTTGATCAAATCCATTCCATGATTACAAAGGATACTCAAAAGGTTATTTATGTTTTAAATAGTATAAAATATCCTTTTAACTTATCATAAAGTTAAGATACTGAATAACTATGCATACACCTATGCTTGTATGTTGCTATCACTAGATAAAGCCATTAGGAAGGGGTAACAAAAGACAAAATAAGGTCATGAGGGAAATTTAAATCACCATGAACATCATCATCATGTATTGAGAGATATTTTGACAAATTTGAGCCATAGGAAATGCATTATGACTGATCATCTTGGCCTTATAACACCAAACATGCTTAGAAAGACTATTTTCCAATCTGAGAGGTGACTTCACATGCTCACCATGATACATATATTTTTAATGGGAATATGAGGAATTTTGGAGATTTAGAGGGCATAATAAAACAATGTTTTGTGGAATTGGTTTAGGCATTCAAGGCCTAGGCTTTATGAATCACCATTAAGAACCCTGAGCACTCTAAAACCCTTGCAAAACCCTACTACAAACCTATTTGTGAAGAACTGAAGAAGAATGAATCCAAACTGATTGAAACCACATGAGTACCACCTTTATAATCAATTAAAATTTAATATATTCATGTACATGGTAATGTTTTGTACAGATGGTGTACAAACATGGAAAAAAAATAGGATTTTGAGAAAACAAAGTGCACAAGGAGAGGTACACGGTAGTTTAAGGAAATTACAAGCATTTGAGAGTGAATCATGAAAATTTTTATACCTCCTCAAATAATCATATTATTATAACCATTATTTCAAGTTATCTTAGGAGATCATTTAAAATAGCCAGTCTCTAGGATTGAAGGACAAGGTGACCTAGTCACCCAGTTTGAGCAAGTTATAGGAGTTTATCATTAAAGAGGACCTATTTCATGATATGGAATATTTTTCAAGGTATAAAAATCATTATATTTACAATTTTTTAAGATTTATTATAGGATTTTAGATCCATCAAGTGCAAAAAGTTAGGCTACTAGGCCTAATTGGCCTAGTAGACCTATTTGGTCAATCAATTAAAGTTGAAAATGACATAAAAGGGTTATCAAATGAGCTCATGTGGATTTATCACACTTAATTATTGATATTAGGTGGAAATAACATGATATAAATAGTCTTCAAGTGCCATTTCTATGCACAAATGGTCCTTGAGTTATCAATCAACACATAACTAGTCCTTACCATGAGTTAATTGATCTAAAGTGGCATCAATGCATATTCCATAGTCTTCATGCAAGAAGTGGTCATTCACTTAACTTGATCTCATGTTAATAATATTAATTTTCCAAGATATGGTGTAGCATTCTAGAAAAATAGTTTGAACAAGTCAAAGATGACCCACCACCTTGTTTTTAATGCCAAAAAGCTCATATAAGGATCATGCAAGGCACTAGACATAGAGAGATGTCTCCAAGACTATTGATAACTATTTATAACTAAAATCTAGTTGGATTTAATTATTATATGTCTTATTCCCCTCTCCTCTATGCCACTCTTGGCTTATTCTCTCTTCATGTTCAATATATTCAAGCTTTTAGGCCTAATTTTTGGATCCCTCTATTGGGCATGATGAAAATCTACCAAGATTGAGCTTTATAACCTCTTAAGATAATAAAAATGACTATTTTATATAGGTTTAGTGTGATTATTTTAGTTTTATTTACACATATGGTAGTATTTTCTCCGTTAATAGGTCCTAATCTCACCTAGTTAGTAGTATGTCATCTTATGTAGGTCATATAAAATGTTTGATGTTGAGTGACTGAGCTAACAGTGGAGATATTGATTGGTTAGTGCCTTGAATCAAGACTTCCATCATTTCCCTCATGCTTTGATCACTTGATGGAACCTTTATTTGAAATAATGTTACATAAGAATCCCTTAGAGTTGTAAGATTCAGTAATTTGCATTGCTTATCATTGGTGTAGGAGTTCAAATTGAGTAGATGAACCAACAATATAGGTGTATCATCATCAATAACATAGATTTCCCTTTTAGTAATCCTTCTAACTCTTTACACCCCAAAAATAAATTAGCTTTTAGTAAACTAAGAAAATTTGATATATTCATAGGAGCTAACCTCATAATCTAGAGGTTTGGTCTAGTTACAGGTACCCCACAACATTAAACCAATCCAATTTTAGCCTAGGTTTGAAGCAGATCTTAGTAGTTTACTTCATCAGGGTGCATCTTGGTTTATTAAAAATGCCTAATTAGTGGGATCTATACCCTAAATATTAAATACATTTCCCTTTAACTCAATTTGGGTTATTTTAAACTCAACTATAGTTAATCTTAACCTAAATACACTTGGGTTAGAGTTAGATTTGGATGTTATAAATACAAGGCTTCACCCATTAGAAAATAAACTTTTTATATGCAATGTTATTATGCCAAAATACCTACAAAAAGCTTCATTATAGTGTTAACATGCCCATTTTCCAAGCCAAATCAAGCCAAACCAAGGTGAAAAAAGTGGAGATGATGCAAGAGCACCACTGACAAAGACTCCATTGTGCACAAACTCAACAAGCCAACTACCTCAACAAGCAGATTTGGAGCTACAAGAAAGTTCAAATGGAATTTCTCTTTTGTGCTTTTAGTTATGTCTTAATTGTGTTCTTATTATTTATGCTCACCCAAGTACTTAGACAATAATTGTTATTTTATATTGAATTTATTTGGTTTGAATTTTATTCACTAATAAGAGACTAACAATCCTCTTCATAATCCTATGTTACAAATATATATATAGGTAAAATCCATTAAATGGAATAAAAAACTACATTGACACCCCCTTAAGTGTAGCTTAGGTGGGTACTATAATTGGGTCCTAACACAAAGACTTGATGAGGTACCCAAGTACAATAAAATGCCCTAGAGGAGGATGATGAAACTGACTGAAGCCAAATAAGAGACTACAAATAAAGATACTTGATCTCAGTGAAGGGTTTAGTGAATATATCAATAATTTGATATGTTGTTTAGATGTAGTAGAGATCAATGAATTTCTCATGGATTATCTCCCAAATAAAATGCATTTTAATCTCAATATGCTTAGTTTGTTGATGGAGGAATAGATTCTGGTAGATCTAGATTGTGATTTAGTTATCATAGAATATGACTGATGGTCATCAAAACTAGATTCAAAACTCAATGAGAATCCCCTAAAGATAAATAGCCTCAATGGAAACATTAATAATTCCTATATATTTTGCTTCTGTAGAAGATAAAGCAATATCATTCTAATTCTTACTTGGCCAACTAACTAGACCTGAGCCAAGGGAGAAACTATAGTCTGAAGTAGACTTATGATTCTAAATATAGCCATCCCAATTTGAATATATATAACTAATTAATTTAACATCGATTCCCACTTCAAAGTGAATCCCAAAACTATGAGTACCCTAAATGTAGTGGAGAATCTACTTAGCTTCTTTCTAGTGTAACTCATGTGGTTCCTATATGAAGTTGGAGACCATGTCCACTCCATATGAAATATTAGGTCTAGTGTGCTTAAGATAGATGAGACTACCAATGAGTTGTCAATAGAAGGTATCATCAAACAAAGGAGATGGACAATTAGCCTCAAGATTTACATTAGATAGTAGAGCCAACTTATAATCAACCATGTTAAATTATGAAAGAAAATTAAGGGAATACTTAGATTGTGAAGTAGTGATCCCGGAATTAGGCTAATAAATTTCAATCTTGAAGAAGTAATGCAACAAGCCCAAGTTAGTCATTGATAACCTATCAAACAAATTAATCTTCACTATTGTGATGGTGGATGAATAACTCCCTATGATGAATAGGTCATCCATGTAGAGAACTAGAATAAATAGTGAATCATCTTGCTATAAAATGTAGACATTTGTATCAGAATGAGATCTAGTGAACCCAACTAAAAGAATAAAGGAATCCATCTTAGCATATAAATCTTGAAGATCTTGTTTGAGGCCATAGATAACTTTTTGAAGTTTACAAACTAAGGAATATTCCATAAATCCTTGTAGTTGTTTCATTTATATTTCCTCATTGAGGTCACCATGAATAAAGACACTCTTCACATCCATTTAATGAACATCCCAATGATGTGCTATAGTAATAGAGAGAAAGAGTCAAATTGAGTTAATTTTAGCAATTGGGGTGAACATCTTGGTATAGTTTATGTCAGGTACTTGAGAAAAACCCTTTGTTACCAAGCATGATTTAAACTTGTAAATGGACCCATTTACTATAAATTTTTTGGGGTAGATACACCTACATTAAACAAGTTTTCTTCCCTTAGGAAGAGGGAATAAATCCCAAGTGTTTTTCCTATTTAAGGAACCATATTACTCTTCCATATATATCCCACTCAAAAGTGCCTAATGCCTCATAAAATGATTATGGATTGGAATCAGATACAATGAAATCATGTGGGGCATCTTGGAATTATGAACAGGTTTGCTTGGTGTCTTATAGATTTCCAACCCATTGGCCAACACTTTTTAGTGCTTATCTATCCCAAAGAGGACCAATTCTTAGAGAGTTAGGAGGAGATTCCTCATCTTTTGAAAATATTTTGGGAGAAGGAGGAGGGGAATCCTCATCAGTATTCTTATCATCATAACTAGAAGAAGAATTTGGATCATTAGGTATCTAGTCATGTGGATCTAAAACATAAAAATTATCATCAAATCCCTATGTATATAAGGGGGAGAGTTGTTGAGTGTGGAGTTTGAAGGACCCTTTAAAAAATGAATAGTCCTCTCAATGAAAAAATCATGGGTGATGGGATGGAGAAGCCTATATCCCTTAACAACATTAGGATATCCAACAAAGATGCAAGGTTGACTCTAAGATTCTATTTCCTTACATTTCTTATTGGGAATGTGGGACATAGTAGGAGATAAAAACACTATAAAGTGATTCATGATGGGTTTTTGACTACTTCATTCTTCAAAAAGAGTGACTCCCTTCAATGCTTTGTGAGGAAATTGGTTTTGGATATGACATGCATAGTTGATGGCCTTAGACCAATATTGAGGTGGAAGAGACTTGGAGTGTAACATACAATTGGAAATTTTCTTCAAGGAATAGATATTTCACTCTACAACACCATTATGTTGAGGAATATATGAAACTATACTTTGTAGTTCAATCCCCTCTGATGTACATAGTTATTCAAAACATTTAATAACATACTCACCACCATTATTAACATGTAAAATCTTGATGGATTTACCTGACTATTTATTTATAGGCACCTTGAAGTCTTGAAAATGATCAAAGACCTCAAATTTATACTTAATAAAGTAAACCCAAGTATACTTCAAATAGTCATCGATGAAAGTAATCATGTGTTTTATGTTATTTAATGAAGGTTTTGGAAATGGGACAACAATGTCACTATGGAAAATATATAATATCTATTCATCTCTGCATGATTTGACCTTGTCATACTATTATAGCTTAAATTAGCAACCTTGAGTGGGTGTTTCAAGTCTTCTCACTTAAACTATACAATGGGGACAATCTTAGGTTATGGGTGACCTACTAAGTGGATTGAACCTCTAGATTTGGGCTAGTTCCCTTGATACTTCACCAAAACTATTACTAAACCATTCAATTGTTGAGAAAAGGGAAAAGAGTGTTGTCTTAAATTTTAAAGGAGGCGATGAACCAATAAAATTAGTCCTATACTTAATTGAATATACATTATTTGAGGCAAATAAGCCATCTCTTTCACATAACTTATAACCTTGACATGATTATCACATGAGTGTTTTATTGAGAGGCTCAAGAATGAATTTTCAATACTTAAGAAGGTAACCCTTGACCTTGTGAAGGTATAAATGATGCAATTTAACTTATAACTCATGAATTTACAAAAGTATAATATGAAAAATGACCTATAATAGTAGTCTTTTATGCACAATGGTGAGCAAACATGGAATACAAGCTAGGAAAGTAAATATTCACTACATAAGATTAACATAATTGCATAGTTCACACATAAAACATCATATAACCATGTAAAATCAATCTTATTTATTGATTCAATAGGTTTTCAAGTACAATTTTGGTCAAGCTTTCACCATAACCAGTGGAGGTTGCTCTAAAATACCATTCAAGGCTTGTCTTATAACAAGAAGAAAGAGAGAGAGAGAGAAGGTGGGAATAAGAGTTAATCATATCAATTTCATCATTAAATAAGTTATAAGGGAGAAATAAGTTAACACCAAGTCTGAAAAATGTGTGTTATCATCTTGCCTCTTGAACTTTTTGACCTAGTGTTGATGTGATTCCTTATGAGGAGTGGTGTAGGAGGTTACTTTACCAGACCTAAGCTTCTTGAATCTAACTCCTATCCAAATATTTACACATATACCTCTTAAGGGTATTTAAAATTACTTAAATTTATACTTATCATGTTGAGGATGTTCTATGCCAACTTCCACCTCTTCAAAATCTTATTTTTATTGTGAGGTTAGTGTTGAACTTCATGACTCCTATTCATAATATCTCTTTATGACCAAGGCATAACTTATAAAGGATGGTATAGTTTTATGCCATAGGAGACCTAAATTAGATGTTATTTCTTCAATGAATATTCCATTTCAATTCATGAGGCTTTGACCATTCAATGAAAGCCATCTTGCATCTGGTTATGCTTTAACTAGTCAATAGAATAGAGAGAGAGAGAGATTCTTTGTCATGCAGATTCCAAGAAGCCTTGAGGGCTGAGTTTGATTTATATCTTTAATTAATGAATAAAATATATATTTTAATGATTCTTAGATTATTTTAAAGGTGTTTTATTACACTTCTAGTTCTCTAGACCTTGAGATAGGCTTGTGCATAGTCTTCTTGAAGCCATATAAGTAATCTTTATTCACTTAGACATGTTTGACCACTTGTGGCCTATATAAAGATTATTAAACCTTACTAAATTATTTTAATATAGTAAAATAATATTTATATTGGCTCAAGCAGCCTCTAAAATTATTTATAAAAGCTTATCCAGTTTAAAACCTTGAAAACCATCTCAAGAAAGAGCTTTTTAGGCCAATTTTCATACACATTCAACTCATACGTGACAAAATTCTAATAAATAAAATGCCTAGGAGAGGCATGCAGGTCATATAGGTGATTTTTATCTTATTCCAATCCATTTTTAATTCTCACAAGGTCAATATTCTCTATTGGGTCTTTTTATGGGTTTAAGCAAGGTTTAGGATCATTTGGAGTCTTAAGGATGATTCATTGAGTTAAAAGGACTAACCCATAAAAAAGTGAAAATAATGCTTAGTATATAAACCCTCAAATATTACAAAATTATCTTAGGATCCCATGCACCTTCTCATGCAAGTTCACATGTACTAAAAATTGACTTTCTGAGCAATGCAAGCTTGACTATATGTTTGGGAGGGATTGTTTATCAAGGAAAAGAGATGAGAGTGCTTGTTTTGGGATACAAAAACATTAATGATTTTTTTACCACATAATATGAAAATTTAAAGTGATATATTAAAATTATTTACCTTAAAACCATTATAAACATCCTTAATCCCTATGCAAGGGTTTGCACACAGTCCTACTCATTTAGCCCTAACAGGGCTTTTCCCAGATTATATATTTTTTTTATCAATGGTTCCAATATTTATATAGTTATTATAAAACATATTACTCATTATATTTAAATATTAAATTTACCAAAACAATTAAAACATGCAATTTTTCTTCAAACTTCATACACAGGCCTATGCATGCTCATTTAGGCTTACTAGACCTAATTAGCCTTTTTAAGTTTTTCATTGCCTTTAACCACTTTTAAATTAAATGATAAAATTGTGAGATTATATTATTAAATGAAACACATATTTCACCTTATTTTCAATCTCATGGCTTCAAGCAGTGATCACATATTTCCTTCATTCACCCAAAACCTGTCTATAAGTGTCCATTAGGTCTGCCTAAATGTAACATGAGTGTAAACCTCATTAATTAGAAATTTTAATGTTTAAAATGATATAAACATGGGTATAAAACATTTATTTAATATTTTTAGACTTATTAAAGCTAATTTCTCATCATACACGTCCTCTTATTCTTTAATTTCTTGTGACAGGTCTATGTGTTTGATTTAGACTACCTAACTTAGGTTGGGAATAAACCCTCTTCAACTATAATTTTATCACTTTAGGATAATTGATAAGTGTTTAAGGATTGTTTTAGTTTATTATTTTCCCTCTACCAACCCATTTACACTCCATTAGGCACCCGAACTCTCATTTGTTAATTGCCATCAGTATGTAGGTCTACATTTGGACTTCTATACTATTAGGTCACTAGAATGAGACATTTTAGACTATTCTAACCTCTTAAAGATGAAAATAAGGATTCATATGTTAATATTATCCTAATTTACTTTTTGAACTTCTTTTACCTCCATTCAACATTACACAACCAATCTTTTTTTAGTTAGGCCTTAGGCAAGCCTATAGATGCACATTAGACCTTCTTAGGCCTTGAGGTCTAAGTTATTTGAAATTTTTTCTATCCTTATTAACCAATTTATTCCATATTTACCCTATATTTAATGTTTCTCCATGATCACCCACCTACCTTTAGTCATGCAAATAGACCTACTCAACTCCCTTGGTCCTCATCTCAATGCACACAATCCATTATTACAGTGCTTGAAGTAGCTGTGAGTGGTCATTTAGATAAGAGATTTTCATGAGGGTTTTTAGGATTATTTGAAAAGGTGGAAAAACTTTTAAAAATTTCCTCAACTATCTATATCCTCAAGGTGTTTGGTCATAGTGAAAATAATGAAAACCTTGGAACTTAGGCTTGTAACCTCTTGGATGAGATTTTGTGATAACAAACCTATGAAAACTTGGACCTTGATGCCATTGAAAATATTCTTTATGGTCATATATGATTCCAAGGAGATATTGATATGGCCTTAAAACTTATCCATGCTCTCCATATGGACTTGGACCTTGATGGAGACACAAAACCTCTAGGTTCAAACCTACAATCTCACCATTTTTGAAGAATGCTACTCATTTATGACTTGCACAACCATGAATGAGATTGGATATGGATTAAGAGGACTAGAGAATACTTTTAATGATTATCACAACCTTTTTCCATTAACAACAAGCTCATAATTTCTTTGAAAATGCCCAAAACTAGGCCTACAGGGTTTAGTTAGGGTTTTAGACCTACTTAACTTATTAACATTTATTCATAAAGCATATCCCATTGAACTCAAGACTAATGTATGTAAACTTGAGGGAATTAAATTCCCCATATTTGTCTAAGAGATCAGGTGTTGACTTTTTCTCTCATGTCTATACCAAGAAATTGAAGATGACCATTATGAGCCTGCCAAGAGCTCGATGGAGTATTTGGTGCAAATTTTGGTTTTAAATATATTTTTCAATCCTATAAAATCATGATTTAACATGATTGAATCCATTCCAATGTGCCTTGGTCTTTTTATCTCCTTTAAATGCACTTTCTCTCTCTTATTGGCCAAGAAATTTCATTTATAACTATTTGTAAGAGCAATGATTGCATGTTCTAATTCAAACTATCTTCTCTAACTTAAATTATACATATTTCACATTATAAACTTTATCATAGGTCTTGGAACATGCATATTTACATACCATTACCCTTGAAAACCTTCACATTATTTTATAACTAGAAAGTATCATCTCAATATTTGAATATACAATAAGACTAATGTAGTGAAATACCGTAAACTTTTCGAAACTACCTTAATCTTTCCAAATTGCTTGAAAAATAATATAATCAACTTACTAGCTTGTTTCTTTGATCAATTTTGTCAGCTTTAGACCATGGTTATGCTAGAAGGGTCACCACCTTGTCTCCTTGAGCATAGTTCTCCATTAGCTTGATTTCATACTTAACCTTAACTTTATCAAAACTACATTAAACAATGCTAAACATATAATGAATACCATGAAGAAAGATCAAATGATGACAAGATAACATAAATTGACCTAGCTACCAACTAGACCATGATAAATGACCTTGAAAGCTACTATAGAAGACACACTACTTATCATCCTAGACCATTAATGACTAACACATAACCTTCATAATTACTAACAACAAAGTTAAGGTCAAATACATCAAAGTTTTGAATGACTCCCATTCATGATGGCCAAATTTTGGCTAACATCTTTGGTAACCTCTTGGGATTGCATGTTTGCTATGTATCAAGACCAATTTCCTTATACCTCGATTGTGATATGGGATCATGAATGCTACCAACTGAAATTGAAAACTTCTACAAACTCACACCATACACCCAAACACAACAAGAAGACAAACACAAAAACACATATGTTTTAGAAACACTTAGAGGAAAATAAAGACAAACCAAATAACAAAACAACATGTGCCAAAGACACTTAGGAAAAAAAAACACTAACTTATTATATACAAATCCTCAAAACATGTTTGATGTGATGGAGAGGCTTCTTGAACTCAACAAAGAACAAAAATAATACTTTTAAAGCCTTTGCTACTCCATGAGAACAAACCAACATAGGATGAGTATTTATCAATGACAACTTGCTCACTAGGGTGATCTAGTGGCTTACCATTCTTGAAATCCCTAGTAGCTACTAGTATATCCTTTGAATGATTCATTTAGATCTATTTGATCCTTGTTTGACATTGCAACATGCTTGGTATTTCCTATGCCCACTTGGCATTTCCAAATCTACTTCTAAGGGATCATGAAGCTCTTCACAATCTCAAATTCATTTGAACTATGACAAGGAAGGTGTAGAGATCCATCAAGATTGACTTATTATTTGATAAACACATATGTAAGTTGATTAATATTAGTTTGGTGTCTATATTTCTCATCATTTTCACAAGCCTCTGTCTAGACTTGATCATATTCTTTTTGGGTTACCTTCTACTTGATAGGGATTTCATACTATTTTTTATTATCATTAGACCCATCATTGACCTCATTATCAAGTCCATATCTCTTTGGGGAGGTGTAGACCCAATTACTTATTCAAATTCCTACATCATATCATAATACTATTGCCACATATCATCTAATCCTTATTGAGTCTCATGCTCATGAATTTATTATTCTTGGATAGGTAAAACTATATCCTCATAATGACTACCATGATTTACTATATCTAGAACATAATCATCTTCCATATGCAAAATATAATTTCCCAATGCAGCCTTTTAAAAAGTATAATTAAAACTTAATTCAAGAAGTTCATCACATTTTGCATTAATAATGTATGTACCTATACATGCATCTTATATGAGTTATATGGATCAAACTCATAGTTTTTAGATCTCTACTCATCAAGGAAGAGGTCAAATACACTTTCAAGGGAATAAGTCAGTTCTTGATCAATATGAAAGTCCTTTTCATCAAGAATGGTATAATTGACATTTGGGGCTTAAGGCATATAAGGTTATATGTGAAACTTAGCCATTAGATCAAACTAGATTTTGAACTTGGTACCACATCTAGTCCTAAACATCATGTAGGACCAATCTGATTGTAAATAACCCTTAATATTTGTTGTAAACTCCTAGATAGACATAGGTAAAATATGGAGGTAGGTATATTACAAAGACCTTAGGAGGAAATGAAAAGGTAGGAAAAATATGCAATGTTAAAATAAAACCCTTGATTACATCTAAGGTCTTGGTAGCTGACCCATCTAGTTGTAGGACTCCCTTGGTGACTAATTCATACTTTAGGCCAAATTGATCACCTACTAGTTTAGGCATTATTGAAGTACTAGCACCATTATAAATCATACAAATATGAACTAGGGAGTCACCCATAATAAGATAAAGGTATAAAGGAGAGGACTTACCATCATTTCTTGGATATCTATTAGTAGTTGTGGAAGTATTAATGAAAAATGTACCCTCTTTCCTTGTTTGTCCTACTGGTAGGCTGAGCTTAGATAATTCTTCTTGGAGTAAAGATTTTTGACCAGGAATGAATAATGTATCCTAAATTGGTATAATAAAATGAAACTTCTTCATCTGGTCTATGATGTTGATAGGAGAATTACCAAGCTTTATATATACTTTAGGAGATACAATGTTGTTTTGAGCTTGGGTTTGTGAAGGTTGAAATGCTACAATAGTATTCATATTCTAATTTATTTGTGTTTCCTAAAATTTATGGGTTGTATTAAACCCATTAATTCCTTGAGGAACTTGAAAATGTGAAAAATATCATTTACCTACCCCTTGGGTTTCTTCCATTATGATCTTCTTATACTTGGTATTGGCTACTATGAAATTATCAGCCTTACTTGTCTCTCCTACTTGATTGATTACACACCAATCTCCCTCTTGAAAATTTACTAGAGTTAAATCTGATTGGAACTGACTTAAATTAGTTTATCTTTGAGTAGACACCTCAATTTGAGTCATGAAAGGTATTATTCCATATTTAGCCATGAAAGCTTGATTGATTGCATCATTCTGGTAGGCAGACTGATCATGAGGATGGAAATTTACAAAATCTTGCATAAGATTATTTTGAATTGGTAATAAGGCCCTTGAAGAAGAGGAAAATTTTTTATTGAAACTATTGTATGGTTTGGTCTAAGTAATTTGCCCTTGCCCTTAAGAATTGCCTTTGAAGGGCATCATATTAGGCTAATAGGACTGTTGGGACTGATAAGGACCTTGATAAGACTTATAATGTTGAGGTTGGTGTCTCTTTAAATATAATATTTCATTCCATTTATCTTTAAATAGGTTCTTCAACTTGTATTTCATTTAAATGACTAGGGGCGGCTTGTTCATGATTAGTATGTGTGGTGATGTAGGGGCCTCACATATAAAAACAACATGATTGTAAGAGTTTGAATAGATCAAGAAAATATGGGGGCCTATAACATGTTTAAAATGTTGTAACAATGTTATGGGTATAAAATTACATCTTTGGATGCCGTTCAAGTTATCAGGAGTGCCTAGGTTGATTAGGAATTCAAACGGGAAGTTTTCCCACCAAATTACATAGTTTGAAAATTTGAATGTTTTGGCATAGAAATAAGGTTGTATGAGTTTCAAAAAATGTCATTAAGGTTTTATATGGATAGGGAAAGTAAATAAATACCCTTAGGGTTATAAAAATGGTCTTAAGTCATAATTTTATGTTGACATCAACCTTGAAGTTTATGTCAAGGGCAGACTTTACTTATTGTGATCATTGATAGGTAGTTAGGGTAGTTAAGGAAAATATAAAAGCATGTAGTTTTTGGTTTTGGATTTAGTTTTGGAATGTTTTATTTTAAGATGAAAGGGATCTAGTCCCAATAAATGAGAAATAAGTCTCAAAAATGAAAGGAATGTATGTAATACTATATGTTTCCTCTATGTGTGAATACAATAAGATTATGATCAAATACTCAATGGAAAGAGATGTAATAATACAATGTTTTGTTGCTTGATTTGAAGTTGGTAACTAAGTTTCATATTTTCAAATTCATTTAGGAAATTCACATCTCAACTTGTATGTTATTTGGTTTGTAGTTCAAACATCCTTTCTTATGAGAGACTTGCACAGATAGACCAACATAGAACTTGGTAATAGTGCTATATAGAAGTATTGAAGGTAGAGTCCATGAATTGAGATAGGTGAAAGGTTGATAAAATTACTTATAAATCTTGGAGTGTTTAATAATTTTTTTTTGATAACCTAACATCCTTAAAATAGCACCAATAGGCCCTGTATCTTGTAATTATGTGTTATGTAGGCAATGCATTTTCACAATGAGAGAATAGAGAATATAGAGTTATAAAATTAAGTGGTTATTTATTCCAAGACATATTTGAGTTTTTTATAAACCTTTTAATTCTGTGTATATCCATTGGGAGAATCTTCCCTTGAAAGCTAAGTCTTAAAATGAATGTTGTTTAACCTATGAAGTGAGACTGTGTGCTCTGTGTGAGCCAAGATTGACATAAAGAAGTTGAGAATTATAAAAATTGACTATAAAAAGGGTGAATTTAATGGTTATAAATATTTTTAAATCATTAATATATTCTTGAAACTTTTTAAGGTCAAATAAAAACCCCAAAGTGAACTTGCAAACCCTACATACCCGACTAGGTGATTGTTGTGAGTCAAGACTATTGAGAAAAGGTGGAATAGAATAAGGTATGGAAAGAATTAGTGTTTGTATAATTTTCCTCTAGGTTTAATTTATCCAAAAAAATCATGATATAACTTTGAAATCCTTTAGGAAAGGTGAAATAGCAAACCAATTGCTCTCAAGTCTTGCAGACCATGTGAAACTCATAACTAGGGTTTTAGTCTAGAAATGTGTTTTCTCAGAGATTAAATTGATATAACTCTCTAAAAATTGGTGAAAATATTGGTATAAATGTCTATAAATATATTTTTAATGTTTCATATTGTTTCTTTACATATTGACACGTGTAAAGGAGACTGTGTGTTGTTAAGGGTAGAATAAACCTATTTAGGCCTAATTGTAACTGAAAACAAGCTAGTAAAGTATCTTCCCCTTAGAGTTAGCCTTTGAAATTTCATACATATGTCAAGGAAGACAAAGGGTATTTCAAAATATATATAGTTTGGAATTTTTTTATTTTATAGAATTGTACTAGTATAATTAGCCTAAAAAAGGCTACTAGGGAAGGACTATGTAAAGGTAGAAGTATAGAAATGACAAGAAACATGAAAATAAGGGTGTTGATGATGGTAGGAGAGATATTAAGAGAATATTAGTAATTTGGATAGAACACTAAAATATTAAATATAGAGAAACATAATTGAAACTCAAAGTGACCTTAGTGAAAGATCACCAAACAAAGGAGTTGAGAGAAAGTTTGACCATCCTTTGCATCATGTGGGAATATGAGCAAGAGCTAGAGTAGAAAAATGGATATTAAAAAATGGAATGGGAGGAATTGGGGAGATATTTATATCTTATATAATATTATATTTATCTTTGATTGAAAGGTCATAAGCATCAGGTATAGTCTCTTCTCCCATGGAGTGTATCATAACAACTATATCACTAATCATGGACTTGAGATAGTAATGGAATTAATAGTTTTTAGTATGCCTAAGAAGAGTTATAATTATATCCAATGTCTTTTATAACCTATTATCAACCCAAGATGCACCCTTTGAAGGATATTTTTCACTTTTACTTCAAACCTAGACTAAAATGGGATTGGCCTAAAGGTTGCAGGTTACCTATGGTTAGACCAAAACTCTATCTTATGGGGCTAGCTCCCTTGATATATCAAATTTGAATTATTCTTATAAAACCTAATTTTTTTGGAGTGAAAATATATAAAATGACAACTTAAAATGAAAATCTATACTAGGGATGGTGATGCACCAATTCTTCAGTGATCCTCTCTTAACTTATCTTTAAGCACACTTGTGACTCTAATAAAAATAGTTTATTAACTAGGCTTATTAACATAGTCCTACACATGATTATTTCATATGGAGGTTATATAAAAAGTTTGTAACTTTAAATTCAAATAATGAAGGTCTATATGAGACACTACAAACTAACTCACTCTTCAACACAAATTCTACCTCTCAACACTTCATATGATTTGTATAGGATGACAACATAGCAATAGATGAAGGATAGGACCTAAAAAGGAAGATTAATATCATAATTTTATACAAATCAACAATAAAAACACACACTAATGCCAATGAATAAGTTTGTAACAATCTTTTCTCTATTGATTTAAGGTACAAGTTACAATTTTATTAGATTTTTGTTATACCTAGCCTGAGGGATACCAAAATAGGCCATAAAAACTCAATAAATTGAAGTAAATAGAGAGAATAATATGGAGAGTGGTTTATAAGTCTATAAAAAATTCAAAATAACATAACTTATTCCACATGATAGTTACAATAGTCTTCCATACTCTTTAATGCATTGAAGTGTCTTCAAAGAGTGTCCTTATGATGGTCAAAGTCTATTTTTAGTAAAATTTGACCCATAAAAGGTCTATGCATGCTATATTCAATAAATTACATCTATTTTATCTATTAAAAACATTTAATATACATAAATAACCAACTTCCATGAAGTATTAACTAACTACTTATTCATATGTGTTGACTCTATCCATAAAACCACCAAGAAACCCTCATAAATGCTTATGAATATGGAACTTGCTTACTTTAAGAGAAAATTATGGATGTTTATAGATGTTTTATTAACCACATATAGTCTCTATATTCCCATGAGTTCCTCCATCTGTAACCTTACTCTTTTTGAATATTTAATCCATCTTGACTAAGTTCAAAGACTGGCTAATTAGTGAAGGCTGGTAGAGATCCTTCAAAGAAAATATGTGAACACATCATGGTTTGAAGAGGTGAAACAAGCCTTATAAAAAAACTTTCAATGATTACAAAAATGTGTGTCCAAATATTGTACTTCAATTTTGTCTTAAAACCCTAAAAAACATAGTTTTTAGAGGTGTACATACACCATTTATACAACTAAATACCATGATCATGACCTTATCTGAATGGGAAACATGAATTAGGTATTCATCAAGGGATTTAAATATATTTGGATGCATCTTACCTTAAATACCTCTATTCAGGGCCTTACTAAGATTTTAGAGAGGTTTAGGAGTGCTTAGGACTCTTAATAATGATTCATAAGAGTCTAGGGACTAAAACTCAAAATAATTTCAAAAAAATCTTATAGACTAAGCCCTCCACCTCTTCTAAAGTGCTCACACTCCCATGAAATTTTTTCATATAGTAGTGAGCATGTGAAGTTACCTCATTCTTTCTAATTAGTTTTAGATGTCTTTAGGTTAGAATGACCAGCTATAGTATCTCCCCTATAACTCATATTTGATATACATCCTTTAAATAAATTGATAATGTTTTTCATGAATATTTGAGGTGTATTTATGATCTCATCTTGCATTCTACTCCATTTTATAGATGCCATTGTTTAAATGAGGATACTAGACAAACATATACTACTACAGGGTTTTTAGAGTTTTTGGCTTTAACCTAAGTTGTAAGGCTCTTATCCACTATATTTAACATGAATATCATCCCTAAATTCCCTTGGAGTAACAATGTTATCTTGAATAAACTATTTTCCTTCTATCTACATGCATACAATCTTTCATCTGAATACCCAAATCTATTTTCTTAAATAACCAATTATGGAAACTCCTATAGATGGCTATTAAAGGATTATATGGAAACCTTCAGACCCATTATCTCTCCTAAATATCATTATATATGCAAATAATATTCAATTCTTTACCTAAAAGCTCAAATTATCCCTCTCAAGCTTGGTCCATATAATAATATATTTGCATGTGCTAACCAATAGGTTGTTGTGATGCTTAGAAGACCTAGGAATACCATAAAGATATTTTCATGGATCAATCACTTCATCTGGATGCATTTTGAAGCATATTTCCTTCATCAGGTACCTTCTAGGGTTTTAACAAAGGGTTTTGGAGGTCCACCATATTAATGATGGTTCATATAATATAGGCCTCCAAACCAAAACTTATTGTTATGAATATTCAATCCATTAACCCCTTCAACTTTCCTAAATATCTTGGGTTACCATGCAAAAAGTGTGTTAAGATATGAATGTTGGAAAGTGTGCTTCAAACTAGATGTTTAGATTGTGTAAGCCAAGGAAGGTTTTACAACCAAAATGATAAGTTTATTTCATCAATATAATCCCAAAAATTCTCTAAAGATTTATATTGAATCTATACACCTTATTATAACTTTCAATGTGTTATGAGAACCTAGATATGTCTCAAAATGGTGGTAGGGTTAAAGGCTAGGTTTAAGGTCTGCCTCCTTTAGCTAGTCCTCAAGGGAATTTCAATTGAAACCTAAATTTTATCTATCCCATAAATAATATAAAGACACCAAAACCTTATATTTTCTCAAACAAAAGCCCTTATGAAACCTAACTTTCCTATCTTGTTCTCAAACCTTCAAATAATTCGCCTAGTCTCATCAATGACTGTTAATAGACTAGACTAGGTTTGAGACAAAATAGTGGATGTTTAAACTAATTTTTTGACCTCAATAATATCATTAATAACTTGATCCACTTATAATAATAATTTTTACCAAATTTTAATGCATGATCACACCTATAGAAGCTTCAAAGCCACAAACTTTCCCAAGATTGGCTATAAGTGTTAACTATAACTGCAAGTTTTCTTAGGTTTAAATAGGTCCAAGATGTGTTATGACCATTTAATATTGATAAAAATGTATTAGTGACTAATATTGTGTTAATTAATTATATAAACCATCCTCAAATTGCCTCACTTTTTCAAACATACCCATAATTATTATCCTCCTTTAATCTAAGCAAGATCCCTTCAAAGAACAAGTATACTTTACCTTACCTTGGAAATTTTTTATGTTTAGGGGCCTCATCATGATCAGTAAGATTTCATTATTCCTTGAAATGACTAAATTTCCCAAAATGTTTCAACTATCTGTTATATATCTTGCCCACACCTCAAACTACTTACCTTTGCTCATTATACACAATATTGTACCTTTAGGGATCCTAAAATTATTGACTATGTCTTGTGTTTAAACCACCTCAACTTCCTCAATGGATTTGAAATTTATTAGAGTCCCTATCAGGTTCAAACACCTCTTCATGCTTCTATACCTCACAAGAGCACTTTTCAATCTAATGCACAAGACTATGTTTTGTTTCACTTAGCTACATATTTCCACTAAGTTGATTGGAACTTCTTTTGAGATGTTTCCTACCCTATAAAAATATTTGACCTTGTATTTCATTAAGGAATATCTCTATCTTAAATGAGGATATCAAACTCAAAACAACCACGCACTTATTCTTCTCAACTATCCTTATAACTCAAAAGGCCTCAAGATTGCCATAAGGCTTATTGGTTGTATGTGTTGATTTGCAGCCTGTAGGTAGTGATTTACTCTTTTAGCAATGTTTAAGGATATATAACTCATCTTCATGACCATGATGATCTAGTTACTTAACAACCTTGAGGAGAACCAAAACATTGGATTCATGATATGGATTTAGATAAGGAGTAGTGATATGTGTGTGGTGATAATGTGATATATAAAAATTGAGAATGGAGTATTAAGCTCACAATTATGTTTGAATGGTAGTGTAAAATTTATGAAAATCAAATGAATCATGAGGGGATTCAAATGAAAAATGAATCCAAACTCAATGTAGTCTAAAAATATTCTAGACATCTAATGTATATGACTAACAAAATACAACATTTTAGAGGTTCTCAAAGAAGCATACACAATGAAAAGAGAAACCTAGGATTTTCTAAATATATTTAACATATTCTAAGTGACCTTAACATATGCTAAGTGAGAATTTGAGAGTGTTGAGGATATATTGATGGCTTATAAGCTATGAGAATTTGATGAAGTTTGAAAAACCTAAGATAAGGACATTTGGTCATGAATAAAACATTTCATACCATGTCTTACTATGTCTTAACAACCTTGAATCCATCATTGAACCATACACTATCTTCTTATCTAGAAAACCTTAGATATGTATGTAGTTTTCTCTTGGATACACCATGAGAGAGTTATAAATATTTATGAATATCAACTTTGAATCAAATAGGCATGTATAATATTGAAAACACCCTGTTGATCCTTTAACACTGTTAACCCTAAGGTAAATGCACTAGATACTCCATTTTACCATTTAACCTTGACTATAGAATGTATATTTGGTAGTTTATATGTTCCTCAAACCTATAGATTCACAAATGTGGACCAAAATGCTAAGGATGTCGTGAAATTTATCTTTGAGACCTAAAACATTAGGAACAATCATTAGTTTAAACAAACAAGTTAGAAACTCAACAAAACCATTCTACTCCTTTTATTTTGTGTAGATGTGAATGATGACCAGACCCCTTAAGTTATTTAATTTTTTTCATAAATTTAGGATGACTAAAACAATAACCAATACTCATGATTATAAGGTCATAATGTTTACTTCCTCTGGCCAAGAGCTTGAATCTTCTTTCTCTCTCTTCTTTATGGATTGAGCACAAACCTGAAGTGATCTTGATATTTGCCAATAAACTCAGTAGGGAAAGTACATCATTATTTGGTTTCTCAAGCCTTGAAACACTTTAATATCTTCAAGATGTGCCTATAACAAAACCTCCTTAAATATCCATGACTGTTCTTGAGCAAATCGATACTATATGACCATCACAAGGACACTCTTTAAAGACACTTCAATGCATGGAAGAGTATGGAAGACTTATGTAACTCTCATGTGGAATAAGTTATGTTTTTTTAAATTTTTTAAAGATTTATACACCACTCTCCCTCTTCTTCTCTCTGTTTACTTCTATTTATTGAGTTTGGATGGCTTATTTTGGTATCCCTCAAGCTAGGTATAATAAAACTCTACTAAAATTGTATATTTTACCTTGAATCAATAGAGAAAGGATTATTACAAAATTATTCATTAGCATTAGTGTGTGTTCTGATTGTTGATTTGTTAAAAAAGTGTGAGATTCATCTTCCTTTGTAGGTCATCTCCTTTACCTAGTGCTATGTTGTCATCTTATGTAGGTCATATAAAGTGTTCAGAGTTAGAAGTTATGTTGAAGAGTGAGTTAGTTTGTAGTGTCGCATATAGACCTTCATTATTTTACCTTCAAGTTTCAGACCTTTAATCTAACTTCCATATGAAATACTCATGTTTAGGACTGTGTTAAGAAGCTTAGTTAATAAACTATTTTTATTAGATTCACAAGTGTGTTTAAAGATAAGTTAAGAGAGGATCATTAAAGAATTGGTGTATACCATCCCCAGTATAGATTTTATTTTTAAGTTGTCATTCTATTTCTTTTCACCCCAAAACAAATAGGTTTTAGAAGAAGAATTTAAAGCTGGTATATTCGGGGATCTACCTCCATAAGTTAGATATTTGGTCTAACCATAGGTAACCCACAAAATTTAGTCCAATCACATGTTCATCCAGGTTTGAATCAGAAGTGAACAATCTCCTTCAAAGGGTGCAACTTGGGTTGCTAACAATTCTAACATGCCTAGTGGGACCAACCCATTCAAGGGACTTGGAACATACATTTACAGTTTTGAGCATATCAACAAGCTTCCAAGGTTTCAAAAGTAGATCTCAAAGGGTAAGGAGACTGAATTCATTAAATTGTCTTTGGATATAGTTGTTGGCAATATGATTCTCATTGATGTCAAAAGGGAGATTATTGGCATTATGGATGTCATTGATGTTTAGGGTTGAGTATGGTGATTTGAGGATATGAAAGGAATCCTATCAAAGGTCAAGGATGATTGAAGTGCTTGTGTGTATGAGTAGAATTCATTTGGTTCTTCATATTGATCATCTAGACATTTTAGGTCTATAAAGGAAAATCTGAATATGTAGTTTGTTGATATCACCATTGCCACGTGTACACAAGTCTAGGGGAGTTGGTCATATGGTTGTGATGACATTAGTCCTTAGTTATTATGCACTATATTTGAAGCCATGTGATGAAGTGAAGTTGAAGATATGGGGATACAAAGTTGGCTACTTAGACAAAATTCACTAAGTTTCTATACTTAGCCAAATCTGCAAAAGGGTTCAAGCATAAATAATTAAGCATGTTAATGAGTTCAACATTTTCACACATGGAGGTGTAAGGATAAAATGATTATATGGGTTTGTTCATATTTGTGCCTAGTTTCTATTCATTGAATCTTAGGGCACATGATGTAGCATGATAAAAGATATATATGAGAAACATTGGGCTCCCATGTATTTTGACAGTGTTTTCCCACAGTCAAATTTATAGATGGAAAGAAAAAACTAATTAGGCATTTTTATGATGTCATATATTTCATGTATGAAGGTTTCTAGAGAACATGTATATATGGATATAATCCCCTATGTGAGAGGATCTTATGCACTAAATTATAGGTCATGTGACGAATCGCATCAAAAGTTATGCAAGAACAAAGTTAGCCATCCATGTAGCTATAAGCATAGTTAGTTCTGTGGTAAAAGAATTTGAGTGAGAATATTAATGGTATTATATCTAGCACATGTGAAGGATTTAGGAAGAGACGAGTATATGGGTTTGTTCATTATCATGCCTAGTTTATATGGTCCAAATTTTAGAACATGTGAATGATCAAAGCAAAAGATATGAAGGTGCAAATTTATCCTTCTAAGCATATTGAGATGCTCCCCATACTTAGTCAAATCTACACAAGGTAAAGTTCAATCTTGTTAGAAGATATAATGGTGAGCGCTGAATTGTATGTTGAAGATCCAATGATGTATAACAAAGTCAATATGTCAAAGGTACCTACAAGTAAATGTGTTAGTGACAAGTGACATAATCATGGAGCTTAAATAGTAAATCTATGGTGTGGTTCAAATTCAAATAGTCAATGATCAATGTAAAGATGCTAAGTGTCTCAATACTGGGAACTAACAATAATGTGTATAAGGCACACACTAATGCCAACTATCACATTCTTGAAATATCATCGGAGATAAAGATCAAGCCTATTATAAGATCAAATGATGAGTAAATGATCATGTAATTAATATCTAATAGAGTGAGTGGACTCAATGGGATCAAGTGTTAGATATTTAACAATATAGAGGTGAGTTAAAGATTAAGCTAGTTTGATGAGATCAACAGAGCGTATATGTTTCAAAGAATTTAGAAGCAGTGAAATGAGATAAAGATATTGATGTTTAATGATAAGATAGAAATAAAGTTCATTCTAGTTTGAATATCTAACAACACATGTGATCTCAAATCAAAGGATCTAATAGATGCATTTTAAATTTGAATCATTAAAGCCCAAAATCATACATAGATCTAATGGAGTACATGAACCTATCATAGATTGATGTAATAAATGCATTTTAAAGTTTAGAAGATTGAACAAGGATCATCAATTCTTGGCATGAAGCTTAAGATCAATGATCAATATTTAAAGATATGTTCATCCCAATGATCAAGCATTGGAATATGTAGAAACATGTAGTTAAGCCATAAATTATGATATAGATAATGAATTTGATTATTGTAATTGATTAAATTTGTGTAATATAGAATGTGCATCGAAACTAGAGCCTAGTATATGATAAAAATAGTAATGAGACCAATAATCATGGTGGTGAAGCATGAGTTGAAAATATGAGAAACTTGTAGTTAAAGATAGGAACTAAAGTCCAATATAACTGAGTGAGATGTGTTTACAAACAAGTGTGAATATAGAGAATATACAAAACCCTAGAGCAAATTCTTATATATGTCATCTAAGATATAGTCATAACTTGTTGTTGTTATTGTTGGTGTAGTTGAATTATGTCAAATAGAGAAATATAAGAGATATAGAACTCAAAGAGAAGAGAAGAGAAGAGGCTGAAATGAGAGATGAAGTGTGTTGAATAAGAGATATATCTAGACACAAAGATAGAGGGGTAGAGTAAAAGAGTAGAGAGAGATAATTTGAAAAGTATGAGTAGTTACAAACTAGACCTATAATAGAGAATTGAGATTGGATTATTTTATGAATATATATTATAATTCAGAGTTATAGATCTAAATAGATTTGATTGGAAGGTGCCATCAGATAAGTTGAGTTGTTTCTTAGTTAGGGTCTGGGTGCTTTCTTAGAGTTGGTACTCTTAAATCAATGAGTTGGTGCTTCCTTAGAGTTGGTGCCTTTAAACTAGGGGATTGGTGTCTTCTTAGGGCTGGTGCCCTTAAATGTGTAACTAGTGAGGTTTTGACTATGAGGTTGGATTATAAAAATAGATTCTAGCAGCTATTCTCATCATGGTTTTTCCCATATTGAGTTTTACATGTATACATATGGTGTTATGCATTTTTTTAATGTGATCTCTGCATATATGTTTTAATCTATATATCCTTTCTAATTTGTTTTTAAAATGGATTTAAAAAGGACTAATTTAGTCAATCTACTGATTCACCCCCCTCTTAGTAGATAGTTGTGTTCCAACAATTAGTATCAGAGCCCTAGTTCCTTATAAGAAGCTTAATCAACTTAGGTAGATCTTGGATGGTGAACATAAATGGATACTCAAGAAGGCTCTTCCTCAAACAAGGCACCTCTCTTTGATGGATCAAACTATGCATATTGGAGCATAATAATGGAAGCATATTTATCTTCATTAGGGTTTGATGTATGGATGTATATTTTAAATGGATATACAACCCCTACTACAACTCCTACTGATCAGGATTTAAAGAAGACATATGAGATCAATGCTAAGGCAAAGAATGCTATCCTTTGTGGATTGTCTAAATTAGAGTTTGTTAAACTAATGCATTGTCAAAATGCACAAGATATCTATAAAAAAATTAAGAGTATATATGAAGGTGATGATAAGGTAAATAAAGCCAAGCTATAAACATATATAGGTATGTTTGAAAGTCTTAAAATGATTGAAGAAGAGAAAATTGAAGACTACCTTCTTAGAGTAGATGAAATAGTCAATGCAATCTGAGGCCTTGGAGAAGAGATGAAATAATTAATCATTGTCAAAAAGGTCTTAAGATTTCTACCATCAAGGCATAACTCTAAAATCTATGCAATAGAAGAAGCAAGAGATCTAGATAAACTCACTATTGATGAGTTACATGGAACCTTCACTACCTATTAAATGAGAATGGGAGAAGTAGATTATTCTAAGAGAGAAGCTACATTCAAAGCATCCAAGAAAGTAAAAGCTTAAGCATCTACATCCATATTTAAGGATATTGATGCAAAAGAATCCAACTTTGTCAGAAGATTAAAAAGAGGGTTGGGAAAGAACAAAGGTAAGTTACCCTTTAAATGATTTAACTATGGTAAGGTAGGACATTTTGTTGCTAAATGCCCTTATAACAAAAAAGGATAACTCTGAGCAAGAAGAGGATTGTGAAAAGATGAAGCCCCACTATTCTAAAAATAAGAACTTCTTTAAAAACAAGAAGGGCTTACATATAAGAGAAGCTAATGATTTATTGGATGAGTGTGATAGCTCAGATGATGATCATTATTATGCCTTTATGGCTGAGGGAAATGAATCCCTATTCATAACATTAGAATCAACTTTTGTAGATACAAAAAAAGAAGTTGAAGACTCTGATGAAGAAGAGGAAGGATAAGTGGACCTAGAGTGTGAACTCATCTTTGCTCTAGATGAGATTGACAAGCTAAGAAAAGAGAACTCAAAGTAGAAGAAGCTTGGACAAAAAGAAACTGAAAAACTATCCAAAAATCTTGAAATATTTGATTAGATGATAGTGATCCTAAAGACACAAGTTGAAAAGGCCAAAAGAATAGAAGATGTAGTCAAAATTGAACTACAATCTAAATTTGATGAATGCATGAAGCTAGAAGTAGAGATAGTGGCTTTAATAAAATAAATTGAAAAGGCTAAAGAACAAATAGACAAAGGTTTGAAGTTAAAAGGTGGTTCAATAATTCTTGATAAATTAATCAACTCTCAAAATCCATCAAAAGAAATATCTAGTCTTAGTTATGAAAAAGGGAAAAGTCTCATAACCAGTACGTCTAAAAAGTTATATGACAACTTCAAAGTATAAGGAGGATTAGGAGAAAATATAGAGAAATCTTTGAAGGATACAAAGATAGATATAAGCATTGTTGATGTGAAGAAAAATAAAGGAGAAAAGAAGCCTGAGGAAAGAAATAAGAATAATGAGTTCATCTCTAAAAAATCAAGGAATATGCAGAAGATAAATGTAGCTAATGCAAATGGTTACACAAGAGTGAGAGATTTGAATAAGCCAAAATTAAGAAGAACTCCCTATCCTGCACAAAGAAATTCTATGACTAGGTCTTTCTCATTTTTCTATGGTTATTGTTATAGCTGTAATCAGTTTGGTCATAAGGCTAGTGAATGTAGAGTTGTATCTAAAAAGAAAACAAACTTTGTAAGAAAAAAAACATTTTCACCCTTGTTAGATACAAATGTAATATGATATAATTGCAATAATTTTGGTCACATAGCTAAATATTGTAGAACAAGCTTTGTAATACCAAAGACGCAAAGTGTAAATAAAGGCATGCCTCCTAGTGTGAACAAAGGTTCATAAGTCTTTGAAAAAATGAAAAATATGACATTTAAAAAACCCAAGGATGTATGGAAAGTGAAGGATCAAGCTAAGATGGAGAATGTTATAGAGGTTTGAGAATGCTATAGAGGTTGGAGAATGTCAAGAGCTCTCAATGTCTATTCATGTTGAGAATGAAAAGACCAAGCTCAAAGTAAAGTCTAAGGTACTGGTCAAGGATATTTCTAAAGTGTGTATAGATTCAAGTGAACATACTACTATTGTTGAGTAAGTTTCATGCATAGAACATCAGTTTTTTGTGCCTAGTGATAAGATTCTAAACTATAAGGAATATTCATCAGATGAAAAGGTATGTCATGAATCCATATTGTCTCCTTGTATTAATAATCAAATCATAAAATAAAAAGAGAACATTTTAGTGGATGGGCATGTTACTTCTCTTAAGCCTAAGAAGAAGAAGAACTAAAAGTATAAGATGACCAAGGAGGAGAAACAATATGAGAATTTATAGGGCAAATCTTGGTTTCACACTATTCTAAGACATTATGAAGTCAGGAGTCTTTATCTATGCTTCTTAAGAGACTCCTTTCAGTGGAGAAGAAAGTGATGTTGTAGTATTATTAAAAAGATTATAGAAGGCAATAAATGAGTGCCCCATGTTGGAGTTGGTGTGTCAAGATTATAAAAGTGTTGTGCATGTAGTGTTTGTAGGGATAGAATGAGTGTTTCCATGTGACATAATGATGCATTTCGTATATATGGTCTATAGGTTCAGATGAAGAGAAATAAGCTTAAAAGTGATTTATTTTAGCTCTTGGACATTACAGGGTTTCTTAGTTCAACCCTAAGTGTTAAAGCCATGATATAATAAGCCAAGGTTCCCAAAGGTGTGGAAGCTCAAATATTGGTATAAAAGAGTGTGATGGTTATATCCTAGTGTGAAAAAAGTATTAGAGGTTGGCATAAGGGTTTAAATGCAAGAAACCCTTAACATTGTGTATCTTGAGTTGTGCAATGAGTTGGTTCATAAAACTTGGAGAACATGTGTAAAATGATGATATACAAGTGTTAAATGAAGTTATTATATGCTATAGGTAGTCCCTTGGTGAAAAGGTATGAGAATTTCAAGCTATGTATCTTTGTTTGAAATGTACCTCTTTGAAGTAACCTAGGAGAGGTTATAAGGTATGGGAATTTCTTGTGCAAAAGAGATGTTCTTGATAGGCCAAACTTGGGAAGATGGAATATGGAGTTAGGGGGAGTTGACTCAAATAGCATGAATGGCTTGAGGATCTATGCATAATGTGAAGGGGAGCATATGTGAGATGCTTCAGTCATGTTGAAGATATTATGATATCTACTACAAATGAAAAATCAATCAAGTTGTGACAATGACTTGATCAAAAAAATTTAGATACATTGATAATGTATTGAATCCTCATGCATAAATAAAGGGGGAGACTTGAATTTTGTCAAGTCCTTAGATCAAAGGACTATGTAGTTGAATTTGAGAGAAGGCTAGTAAGCTTGTATGGTGGTTCTTCATGGGGTATGGAGATATAAAGATGCTCAAGTGATGTAATGAGACAAAAATTGGGAGTGGTAGCTCCTACATCACATCACTATATCCTAGTGATAAGGCATGAGTCTAGGGGAAGATCATAGAAGCTTTGTTAATCTATAGAAGAAGAGAAAGGGCAACTTAGGTATGCATACTTTTGTAAATTTATAATGAGTTGATGGTTACAGATTTTTGGAAAAAATCCTTTATCTAATAAAGGGGGAGAAACATTTGGATAAATAGTGAGATAGAGTCCCTTTGCCATTGATGTCAAATGGGGAGAAAAAGTGCAAATTCTCTCTACAAAATTTTGGAAAAAACTGCAAATGCTAAATAAGATTAGAGCATGTGTTGGCAAATGATCCATTGCCTAAGGAGAAACAAGTTTGGTATGAATAGATTCAATTCATACTCATCATAAGCCAATGAAAGCAATGCTAGAGAAGGAGTAGAATATTAAAGGATTAGAGAATTTAGTTTACCATCAATGACAAAGGTGGTTACTTTTGGCAATATGATTGTCATTGATGTCAAAAGGGAGATTATTGGCATTATGGATGTCATTAATGTTTAGGGATGAGTATTATGATTTGAGGATATGCAAGGAATCCTATCAAAGGTCAAAGATGTTTGGAGTACTTGTGTTTAAGAGTGGAATTCATTTGGTTCTTCATATTTATCATCGAGAGATTTTGTGTCTATAGAGGAAAATATGAATAGGCAGTTTACTAATGTCACCATTGCCACATATGGATGAGTCTGGGGGAGTTAATCATGTGGTTATGATCACATTATTCACTAGTCATTATGCACCAGATTTAAAGCCATGCAATAAAGCACAGTTGAAGATATGGGGATGCAAAGTTGGCTACTCAGACATAATTCACTAAGTTTCTATACTTAGCCAAATTTGCAAAATTATTCAAGGCCAAGTAAGCATGTTAATGAGGTCATCATTCACACACATGGAGGTGTCAAGATAAAATGATCATATGGGTTTATTCATTTTTATGCCTAGTTTTTATGTACTGAATCTCAGGTCACAAGATGTATCATGACAAAAGATATTCATGATCAAAATTAGGCTCCTAAGCATTTTGATAGTGTTTTCCCACACTTAGTCAAATTTACAGATGGTAATAAAAAGTTGAGCAGGCATTTTTATGATGTCATATATTGCACATATGAAGGTTTATGGACCAGATGCATATATGGATGGAATCCCATATGTGAGAGGATCTTATGCACTAAATTACAGGTCATGCAATGAAGCGCATCAAAAGTTATGCAAGAACAAAGTTGGCCTTCTAGGTAGTTCTAAGCATAGTTAGCTTTGTGGTAGAAGAATCTAAGTGAGAAAATTAATGGTATTATATCTAGCATGCATGAAGGATTTAGGAAGAGCTGAACATATTGTTTTTTTCATCATCATTCTTAGTTTATATGGTCTAAATTTTAGAATAGGCAGATGAGCGAAACAAAATAATGAAGGTGCAAAGTTAGCCTTCTAAGCATATTGAGATGGTCCCCATACTTAGTCAAATATACATAAGGTAAAGTTCAAGATTTTTAGAATATCTAAGTGAACTCAATATGTCAAAGGCACCTATGAGTAAACACACTAGTGACAAGTTTCACAATCATGGAGGCTGAACAACAAATCTATGGTGCTATTCAAAGTCAAATAGTCAATGATCAACATGAAGATGCCAAGTGTCTCAATAGTGAGAATTGATAGTAATGTGTAGAAGGCATGTGATAATTCCAAGTGTCACATTCTTAAGATCTATTTAAACATAAAGATCGATCCTGTCAGAAGATCAACCGATGAGCAGATGATCATGCAATGAAGATCTAACAGAGTGAGTGGACTCAATGGGATCAAGTGTTCAATATTTAAAAATATAGAGGTAAGTTAAAGATTGATCTAGTTTGATGAGATCTATGGAGTGTATATGTTCCAAATACTTAGGAAGTAGTGATATGAGATAAAGATCTTGATGTTTAATGACAAAATAGAAGTAAAGTTCATGCTAGTTTTAAGATCTAATGACATGTGGGAGCTCAGATCAAAGGATATAATGGATGCTATTTAAATTTGAATCATTAAATCTTGAAAGTGTATATAGATATAATAGAGCACATGAACATGTTATAGATCGATCTAATAGATGTGTTTTAAATTTGAGTAGATTGAATTAGGATAATTAAATCTTGGCATGAAGCTTAAGATCAAAGGTCAATATTTAAAGATATGTTCATCATAATGGTCAAGAATTAGAACATGTAGGAACTTGTAGTTAATCCATAAATTATGATAGATAATGAATTTGATTGATGTAATTGATCAAATTTGTGTAATATGGCATGTGCATCAAAACTAGAGCCTAGTATATGCTAAAAATAGTAATGAGACCAAGAATCATGGTGGTGGAGCATGAGTTCAAGATGCAGGAAACTTGAAATTAAAGATAAGAACTAAAGTCCAACAAAACTAAGTGAGATGTGTTAACAAACAAGTATGAACACAAAGAATATATGAAAACCTAGATCAAATGCTTATATATGTCATCTATGATATAGTCATAAGTTGTTGTTGTTGCTGTTGGTGTAGTTAAATTGTGTCAAGTAGAGAAATATAAGAGACAAAACTAGAAGAAAAGAGAAGAGAATAAAAGAGGCTGTAGAAAGAGGTGAAGTGTGTCAAATAAGAGATATATCTAGACACAGAGATAGAGGGGTAAAGTAAAAGAGTGGAGAGACATAATGTTTAGAGTATAAGAAGTTATAGACTAGACCTGTAACAAAAAAATAAGATTGGATTATTTTATGAATCTATAATATAATTTTGAGTTGTAGATCCATATAGATATGATTGGTGGGTGCCATCAAATAAGCTAAGTTGGTGCTCAGTTAGGGAGTTGGTGCTTTCTTTGAGTTGGTGCTCTTAAACTAGGGGATTGGTGTCTTCTTAGGATCAATTCCCTTAAATGTGTAACTAGTGAGCTTTTGATTGTGAGGTTGAATTAGAATAGTAGATTCTAGTATCTATTCTCACTGTGGTTTTTCCCATTTTGGGTTTTCCTTGTATACATATGGTGTTATGTGTTTTTGTGTGTGTGATATCTGCATATGTGTTTTAATCTACATATCCTTTCTAGTTTTTTTTTAAAAATGGATTTAAAAAGGACTAATTTAGTAAATCTACTAATTCATCCCTCTCTCAGTAGATAGTTGTGTTCCAAAAATAGTTAAGAAAAATAAGTATTCCAAGTCTAATCCCAATCTTGCATCTCCTAATTCTCCTACTTTTATCCAAAAAACTACTTTTGTCCAAGAAAAGATTTCTACAAATTTTACACTTCAAATGGTTATTCCTAGGAAGCAAGATTTTGTGCTTTTCAATGGTGGTAGCCCCTTAAACCTCAATTAGTTTGATGACATACCTTTTGATACCCTAAAAATACTTCCTTATTTCATATCAAAGAACTCAACTACCCCTATAGATCATATTACATACATAGCCAATCTATGTTTAGTACATAATGTAACCCAAGAGAATATGCCTATGATATTATTGGCAACCTCCTTAAAGGTTAACGCACTCCAGTGGTATATAGGTTTAAGACCTACATCCATTAACACCTAGGATGAGTTTGGATAACACTTGTGTAAACCTTTCGAAGATAAGAGTGACCATCTCTCTTTGGTGGAACAACTTACTACAATCAAAAGAGCCCCCCCAGGAGTTAATGGTAAAATTCAACTATATGTTTTAGAAAACTTGGGATAGGATTCCTATAGTTATCAATCCCATCCCTAATTATGAATTCTTGTATTATTTGAGAGCTCTAAATTCTAATGTGGCAATTATGATACAATCAATAGGGGAACACCTTGCAAAAAGCCTATAAAGTATCCATAAGGGCTAAAAATTGCCTAATCCAAGCAGGTAAACTCACCCCTAGACCACACATGCCTTTGTTCCTATAAATTCAACCCCTTATGCCTATTGTAGCCCCATTACAATTCCAACTAATCTTGATCAGGTAGATGGTTTCCAAGTGGATAGATTAGGTAAGATAGAAGGGTTGTTTAAAGCCCAAAATAACAAGTTAGTGGCTTTGGAAAGGCAACAAATTCCACATCACAAGACTTATCAAGAATATTATCAAACACCTAACCAACCCTATCAATATAATAGATCTCCTTATCAACCTAATCAATAGGGCCAAGGGTATATTACACAAACAAGGCCATATAACACCTATAATCCCAATACTACCAGTAGTTCTAGAACCTTGGTTCTAACTCAAAACAATTATGATTAAGAAGGTCAATGGCCTGATTAGTGAGGGAAATCAAATGATATGGAAATGGATACAAGTGGTGAGGTATGTCAATAATCCTTCATATAACAAGGTCCTTCTCTTCCATGACATGATATTATACCACCTCCACAACACAATGAAGCTCCTCCTCTACTACATGGGGACACTCCTTTTATGACTAAAGCTAAGGTACTAAATTAGAAAGGAGCAAGTGGAAGAAAAACACCATCTAGAACTACCTTTGTCAACTTCCAAGAAGGTGAACATTGCTTTGATCAAGTGGTAGCTAATCAAATATGTCCAAGGTAGATAATTCAGTTGTAGCTTACACACGGGCCAAAAGAAGGGTAGTTGATGATGGTTTTGGATTTGAAAAGGCAACCACTCTAACTTGTCAACCACCTTAAGGAACTAATACTCAAGATGTAGCTCATAAGTCACCATCAACTCAAAAAATTCAAGATGGGAAAGGGAAAAATCAAAAAGGTCTATTCATACCTCAATTTATAGAAGCTTCAGGCAACATTTCTACTCCTACGTTATGATCCAAGGCAATCAATTATCAGCTTAACATTGTTGATCAGATGAATAAGGTCCATGTCTCAATCCCTATGGAAGATACCTTACTTATTCTGGGATAAAAATATCTCTCGCAAAAAGAGCTCTCCAAGCTTGATGTTTTGGACAAACAAGTAAAAAAGGTAAGTATAATCCTTACTAATTCTAGTTAACCTCATGAGTCCCAAGCAACCTCTCCAATTCTATCTTTCAGTCATCAACGGTGATTCGCTTATATATAATTGCATGATTGATAGTGGGGCTAGAACTTCTATCATGCCTAAGTCCATAGATGATAAATTAGGACTTAGGTATGAGCCTAATGAAAAAGTGGTTTTATAGTTGGATGGGTATCTTACCAAGATCATAGGTATCCTTAAAGGCCTTAAGATAATTTTGGTTGCTTGTCCTAATTGTAATATATCTCAATATTTGATATTAGTTGATCTTCCCCCTACTTTACCTTACTTTTATCCAAGGATTTTACTATCAAAATAGGGGGGTATCTCTCTTTTGATTGGTAATGTATGGTTTTTTTAAGTAGGTATGGGACAAAGGTTACCATAAGTTTTGAACCTATTTCTAGGTTCCATTTAGAACCTTATATGCCCAACTTATCAAATGTCAATTGCACTATCTTGGATGAGGATGAACAATTCAATGACCAAGAACCCTTTGAACAACTTAAAGGTATACCATACTTTCTCCTTGATGAGTGGGAAATAGATAATCATGATTATAACCCTTATAAAAACATTAAATAAATAGGTTTGGGTGTGTATTGCATGCATGAAGAAGGTGCCATAATACCAAGTCTCATTAGTACAACATAAGAGAATGAAGGAGTTTTTTGATGGGTTTAGATCAAAAAATGGGAATGGGGTAGGTGTTATGCTTGTATCTCCTCTCAATAAAAGGTACTATTCTTCTCTAAGATTCCAATTCTATTGCACCTCCAATACTATAGAATATGAGGCCCTCATTCATGGCCTACAATGGGCAAGGAAGAGAGGTATTAAGATTATTCAAACTAAGGGAGATAGTGAATTAGTAGTGCAGCAGGTAAGAGGCCTAAGTGCAGCCAAGAATCCAATTTTGAATGCCTATAAACACAGGTTTTGGGACCTCTTGGAGAACATACAAGATTTTGACATTTGCTACATTCTTAGAGGAGCAAATCAACATGTAGATCAGTTAGTTTCTATTGGATCATAGTATGATATACTTTATGGGATAAAGGACACCAAGGAGTACTCCCAAATTAAAGTGATATGTAGGCCCTAAGTCCATAATAATGAGGTAAGTTGGCAAGTATTTGATAGTGATAAACAAATTTCTTATTTCCTTACAACATGAAGTAGAATTCTACTCAAAGAATCAAGATAGGTTGCAACATCAATATGATGACCATATTATCCAATTGAAGACAAATAAGTTGCTTAAGGGATTGATAACATTGGAGATCATATTTAATGAATATTACCAAATAAGGAAAGATAAGGTGAACATCTGCACTAAAGATGAACATTATGAATAGATTATCATATTTAAAGATAAACTACTGAAGTTAGGAAATGTGAATACCAAAGAGGAAAATGCAAACTTCATAGCATTATGAAAATAATTTTTAGATGTTTTTACATGGTAATATCATGAATTGAATGGTTTTTAACCTATTTTGGCTCAACATACCATAGAGTTAGACGAAAATGCCAAACCTGTGAGGAAAGAGCAAAGACCAATCAACCCCAAGGTTGAAATATTTATGAGAAAAGAATTAACAAAGCTTATTAAGTCCAAAATAATCTTTCCCATCAAACATTATACATGGGTGGAAAATATTGTGCCTGTGAGGAAGAATAATGGGGAGACAAGGCTATGTGTGGAATTCAGAGATCTCAACAGGTTATCATTAAGAAATCACTACCCTATACCATCTATGGATCAAATTCTTCATAGAGTTAAAGATTCATAAAGGTTTTCCTTACTTTATAGATGCTTAGGTTACAACCAAATATTAGTGAAGGAGAGAGATAAACACAAGACTACTTTAACAACTAAGTAGGGCACTTATGTATACAAGAAAATACCTTTTGGATTGTTTAATGTAGGGGCTACCCTCCAAAGGGCAATGGATGTGGATTTCCAAGGACTTATAAGTGAGATGGTACTCATATATATTGATGATATTAATTTGTTTTCTAAATATCCTAAGGATCATTTGACACATTTGAGATTGGTTTTTGATAGGTGTAGATAGTTTGGGGTCTCTTGAACCCCCCAAAAATGTATATATATAGTTCATGAAGGCAGGCTTCTAGGACATGTATCAAAGTATGGCTTTTCTATTGATCCTAAGAGAATAGTGGAAAACCTTGATTTATATGCCCAAGAAAAAGAAGGGATTGTAAAGTTTCTTGGTTAAAATCAACTTTATTAGGAAATTCATACCTAGATTTGCAAAATTAGTGAAATAACTAACTCACATGGTCAAGAAACATAAAGAGTTTTCATGGAGCAAAGAAGGTAAAAGAAGTTTTGAGGCCATTAAGAAAGTAATTATCTAATATCCCACCATTCTCAACCTTGATTTTACAAAATATTTCTTCATATATGCCTTTTCCACTTGTGATATTATTTATGCTATGCTCATGTAACAAAATAGTGAAGGACTAGAGTAGCCTATTACCTTTTTTAGTCAAGCATTAGGAGGCGAGGAGAAATATACATTTTTTTAAAAAAAATATACTTTTTTTCATAAGAGGCCTAAATAGTTTTAGATGTACGGTGTCTAATAATAAGTTTTTTGTGATGGTGGTTTACCCTAGTATAAAATATTTTATCATTAATAGAGACCTAAGTGAAAAGAGCGCTAGTTGGGTGACCAAGTGCATGGATTATGATATATAGGTGAAGGTTACAAAGTTTATCATAGGTATAAAATTTTGTGAACACCTTACAAAAAATGTTAAATATGAGAAATAAGTGCATGTTGACAGTCCAAGGCAGTCAACATGCAACTACAACTATTTATTCTTTTAGTTGGACCCAAGACATAAAAAGGTTATTCCAAATGGGATAATTACCTATAGGTTAAATGGGGAAAATAGGAGACATTTTAGGCTAAAATATATCCCTTAAATCTTGATTGATGTGGTACTCTTAAACAAAGATATTGGTGGTATGTTTCTGAGATGTGTAGAGACTGGTCAAGTGGACAAGTTGTTAGAGCAATTTCATAATGGGAATTTAGGAGGACACTTTTAATACACTACCATAACATAAAATATCATAATATTAGGCTATTTTCTTACCAATTTTTTCAAGGACTCACATGATTGGGTTAGAAGATGTCCCAAATGTGCTATGTTTACCAGTAAGTAGCTAGATGCCATGCCTCTAAAACCCATTTAAGTTGAGTAGCACTTTATGAAATGTGGCTTAGAATTCATAGGTATGATTCAACCCACATCTAGTGATAGGAATAATTGGGGTTTAACATCTATTGATTACTTCACTAGGTGGGTGGATGAAGTTAAACTCAACAAAACAAATGAGAACTCAATTTTAGATTTCTATGACAATATAATGAGTAGGTTTGGGTTTCCCTCTACCATTATATCTAAAAATTATTTGGATTTCAATAGTGAAAAAGTGTGTGAGTGGGTCCTTGATTATGGAATCTATCTCAAGTCTTCATCCAACTACTATCCACAGGGCAATGGACTAGCATATTCCACCAATAAGAACTTGATTAGGATCATAAAGAGGATAATGGAAGACAATCAAAGGGGATGGCATACCAAGTTAAGGAATTCATTATGGGTAGATAAAATTAATCCAAATAAGGCTATTGGTCACTCTCCTTACCTCCTAGTTTATTGTAGATAATAAAAACTACCCATTTCACTAGAATTGCCAGCGTTGAGACTTGCAAATTAGCTTGAGCTCATGGAGAATGATGTAATGGAAGTAAAGATGAATGAGTTGGAAGAAAAAATGGAAAATGATATTCATGTTATGTGGTCTAACCAAGACCAATTAAAAATATATTTTGACAAGAGATCCTCATCCAAGACCTTTTAGTAAGGTGATATTTTACTTAAGTGGGATGAAGACCATGCCAAGCCAGGTAAACATTCAAAATTTGATAGTCTTTGGAGTGGTCCATATGTCATTATTAGTTGTAAGGAGAGCCATATTTTATATTTGTAAATATTTAATGGTGAGGAGATACCTATTCTTGTCAATGGGATGTTCCTAAATTATTTCTATTAGAAGCACCAAATCCTCTTATACATTGTAGTTAGTTTCCTTAATCTAAGTGTTATTGCATATGCTTGTTAGTTGTTGGTCTCTTTTAGTTGTTATTTATTATTTTATGTCTTGTTTATTTTTTTTATATTAATTATTCAAGGTATTAAATAAATTCAAACTATATTCAAGGGTTTTTATGTAACTATGAATGATAAGCAAGAGATTCTAGATTCTCTTGACCAGCAAGCTGGTCAAGCCAGCTAAGATGCCAAAAATGTTGACCAATTTATATCCTCAAGCCTATAAAGGTTTCAAATTAAGTATTGAGATATTTATTCCATCATTAAAACCTCATTTTTTTCATATCTCTTTAAGGATTATGGAAATTCAAAGGGATGTCATTGCCTCTCATATGAAGAGAGTACGTCTAAATGTCTTGTCATTATCATGTCTCTGTTTCATCTTGTGTTAAGTATCCTCATAATGTTTGAGTATGTGTAGAGGTATTTGACAAGGTTTTGAAGTGATATTATAATAAAGAGTTCCTTAATTAAGATGGTAACTCATGACTCACCATGAGATTTTCTAGTGTTTTTGGTATATGCAAGGCATGACTAACTATAAGCTTTGAAAGTGTGATGAAGATACATAGAAGCCAAATTGAAACCTTTTAGAGAGATATAAGGTAACCTTTTATGATATCAATTAAAAAATGTCCTTTTAAATCTATATGTATGTTATATAAAAGAAAGGCTTTGGTCTTAAATTAAAAAATTTTGACCTCAAAATGACACTAAAGCATCAACCATACCCTTAATCACCCTCATGATCATCTTATTAATTTAATAAAATGGTTTTATGTTTTAAATTTTCCCTTCGATGAGTCCAAAATGTTATTTTCATTAAGTGAGCTCACACGTGTGAAAACATGCTCCTTTTACTCTCCAAAATGTATTAATTATTGTAAGATGCCTTTTGACTTGCATTTTTCCCTCTTATTACCCATAAATGGTGGCTAAGAAACTAAAACATGAGGAAATTAACGAGAATTTACAAGATTTAGTAGTATTTTTAGGTGGTATAGATCCATACATTATGTATTTTCTCAAGAGAAGTCACGAATATGAAAAGAGTTTTATCAAAAAAACATGTTAAAGAGATTAGAGTGTTACAGGGCTTAAGAAGCCAAAAAATGTTGTACTTTCCCTATTAAGTTCATTGGTAGACATCAAGAGTACTATTAAATTTGACCCATGAAAGGTTTATGCACATAATATTCATTCAATTCCCTCTCTTATATCTACTATAAACATTGAATATACATAAATAACCAACTTCTATTTAGTATTAACTAATTACCTCTTCTTATGTGTTGACTCTATCCATAGAACCACCAAGAAACCCTCATAAATGATTATGAATATGGAACTTCATTGCTTTAATGGGAAAATATGGATGTTTCTATATGTTTAATTAACCACATATAGTATCTATATGCCCATGAGTTCCTCCATCTGCAACCTTACTCTTTTTGAACAATCGGGCCATCTTGATTAGGTTCATCGATTGGTTGATTAGTGAATAATGGTAGAGGTGATTTCAAGCAAATAGGTGAACACATCATGATTTGAGGAGGTGAAACAAGCCTCAAACAAACACTTTTAATGATTAGGAATCCATGGCCAAGTCTTATACTCTTATACTTCAATTTTGGCTTAAAACCTTGAAAAACATAGTTTCTGGAGGTGTCTGTACACCACCCATACAACTAAGTACCATGATCACGACCTTCTCTAAATGGGAAACATGAATTAGGTCTTTATCAAGTCATTTCTATTTTTATGGATGCATTTTGACTTAAATACCTCTAGTCAAATCCTTACTAGGGTTTTAGAGAGGTTTAAGAGTGCCCAAGACTATTAACAATTATTCATAGAGTTTAGGGACTAAACCTCTAAACTAATTCCACAAAACTCTTGTAAACTAATCCCTCCACTTCTTCTAAGGTTTTCAACCTCCTAGGTATAAGTTTTGTATAGTAGTGAGCATGTGAAGTTACCTCTCAAGGAAGAAACATGTTTTTTGAGTAGTTTTAGGTGTCTTTAGGTCAGAATAACTAGTTATAACATCTCCCCTATAACTTATATTTGATATAAATACCTTAAAAAAATTGATAATGTCATTCATGAAGATTTTATGTGTCCTTATAATCTCATCATAACTTATACTCCATTTTATAGATGACACTATTTCAATGAGGATACTAGACAAACATATACTGCTACAGGGTTTTTAGAGTTTTAGATTTAACCTAAGTTGTAAGGATATTATCTAATTTTTTTAAACATGAAGATCATCCCTGAAGTATCTTAGAGTAACAATGTTGGCTTAAATAAGCCATCTGCCTTCTATCTACATGAATACAATCTTTCATTTGAATACCCATATCTACCTACCTAAATAACTAGTCATAGAGACTCCTGTAGATGGTTATTACAAGATTATATGGAAACCTTAAGACCCATTCTCTCTTTTAAATCTCATTATATATGTAAATATTATCCAATTCCTTACCTATAGGCTTAAATTAGCCCTTTTAGGCCTGGTTCATACAACAAGATGTCTGCACATGCTAAGCAATAATTTGTTGTGATGCTTAAAAGACCTAAGAAGACCATAAAGATTTTTTCATGGCTTAATCACATCATTTGGATGCATATTTCATTCATTAGGTACCTTCTAGGGTATTAACAAGCATTTTAGAGGTCCACCATCTTAACTATGGTTCATATAGTATGAACCTCCAAACCAAAAATTATTTTTATGAATCTTTAGTCTATTTACCTCTTCAATTTTCTTAAATATCTCGGGTTTCCATGTAAAAAGTGTGTTAAGATATGAATGTTGGAAAGTGTGATTCAAACTCATTGTTTAGATTGTGTAAGCCAAGGAAGGTTTTACAACCAAACTGATAAGATTATTTTATCACTCTAATACAAACACTTATCTAAAGATTTGTATTGAATCTCTATACCTTATTCTAACCATAAATGTTTTATGAGAACCTAGATATGCCTCAAAATGGTTGTAGGGTTTAAGGCCAAGTTTAAGGTCTACCTCCTTTATCTAGACCGCAAGGGAATTTGACCAAAAAATTTAATTTTATCTATCACATAAAGTATATTAAGACACTTACCACCACATTTTATTTCCTCAAACAAAACCCTTTATGAAAAATAACCTTCTTTTCTTGTTCTCAAACCTTCAAATAATTCACTTAGTCTCATCAATGACTGCTAACAGACTGGACTAGGTCTAAGAAAAATATTGAATGTTTCCACTAATTTTATAACCTTAAAAATAAAATTAATACCTTATTCCACTTAAAATAATCATTTTTACCAAATTTTAATGATTTATCACACCTATAGAGGCTTCAAAACCACACACTTTCTTAAGAATGGTTGTAGGTGTTGACTATGACTACAAGTTTTCTTAGGTTTCAATAGGTCCAAGCTATGTTTTGACCAATGACTAATAGGGTGTTTATTCATTGTGTAAACCATCCTTAAATGGACTCACTTTTTCAAACATACCCACAATCATTATCCTCCTTCAATCTAAGCAAGATCCTTTTAAAGAACAAGTATAATGTAGCTTACCTTGGTTGTGTTTTTATGTTTAAGGGCCTCATCATGCTCAATAATATTTCATTAGTCCTTGAAATTTATTTAAGTTCCCAAAAGGTTTCAACTATCTCTTATATATCTTGCCAACATCTCAAATTATTTACCTTTGCTCATTGTACACAGTACTGTACCTATAAGTATCTTGAAACTATTTATTGTGTCTTGGGCTTCAACCACCTCAACTTCCTCAATGTATTTAAACTTTATTAGAGTATCTATTAGGTTCAAACACATATTCATGCTTCTATACCTCATAAGATCACTTTTTAATCTAATTCACAAGACTAAGTTTTATTTCACTTAGCTACATATCTTCACTAAGTTGACAATAACTTCTTTTAATATATATATCACCCTAGAAAACTCTTTGACCTTGTATTCCCTTAAGGAATCTCTTTGTATTAAATGAGTCTATAAAAATAAAAAAAACTATGCATTTCCTCTTCTTAATTATCCTTAGAACTCAAAAGGCCTCAAGACTACCACAAGACTTTTTCGCTATAAGTATTGATTTGTAGCCTGTACGTAATGATTTACACCTTTAGTGTGTTTAAGGATATATGACTCATATTAATGACCATGATGATATATATATTTAAAAACCCTTAATATCACCAAAACATTGGATTCATGATATGGATTTTGATGAGTAGTGATATGTGTTTGGTGATAATGGGATATATAGAAACTGAGAATGGAGTATTAAGCTCATAACTATGGTTGAATGGTAGTGTAAAAGTTATGAAAATGGAATTAATCATGAAGGGATTGGAATGAAACATGAATCCATTCTTAATATAGTCTAAAAGAATCCCAAATATCTTATGCATATTCCTAATAAAATACAACATTTTAGAGGTTCTCAAAGAAGCATACATAGTGGAAAGAGAAACCTAGGATTATCCAAATAACCTTAGCATCTACTATGTGACCTTAACATATGCTAAGTGAGTCTATGAATGTGTTGAAGATAGATTTATGTTTGATAGGATGTGAGATTTTGATGAAGTTTGACAAACCTAAAATAAGGACATCTAATCATGAATGAAACATTTCATACCATGTCTTACTATGTATTGACAACCTTGGATCCATCATTGAACCATAGACTATCTTCTTATCTAGCAAACCTCAAATATGTATGTAGTCATCTCTTAGAGACACCATGAAAGAGTTATAAATATGTGTGAATATCAAATTTGAATCAAATAAGCATGTATAATCTTTAAAATACCCTATTGATCCTTCAACACTTTTAACCCTTAGGTGAATGCACTAAACACTCCATTTTAGCATTTAACCTTGACTAAAAACTATAGATTTGGTAGTTTAGATGTTATTCATCCCTATAGATTCACACATGTGAACAAAAATGTTGAGGAAGTCATGAAATGTCTCTTCAAGACCTAAAAAACTAAGAACAATCATTAGTTTAATCAAACAAGTTATAAACTCAACAAAACCATTCTGCTTCTTTTGCCTTATGTAGATGTGAATGATGACCGGACCCCTTAAGTTCTTAGAATTTGTTCATAAAGTTATAAATACTAAACTAAAAACCAATACCCATGATTTTAAGGTCATAAGGTCTACTTCATCTAGCCAAAATCTTGAATCTTCTTTCTCTCTCCCCTATATAGACTGAGCACAAACCTAAAATGCTCTTGATGTCTACCAATGAACTCAGTAGGGAAAGTACATCATTTTTTGGCTTATCAATCCCTTTAATACTCTAATATCTTCAAAATGTGCCTATAAAAAAACCTCTTTACACATCCATGACTTTTGCTGAGTAAATCCATACTGTATGGATTTGTACCACCTAAAAATACTATTGAATCCTAAAAATTATCCTTCATTTCCTCATGTTTTATTTTCTAAACTACTATTTTCAAGCAAAAAGAGGAAAAAATGCAAGTCAAAAGGCATCTAAAAATAGGTAATATGTTCTAGAGAGTAAAAGGAACATGTTTTCACATGCGTGAGGTCACTTAATGGAAAAATAACATTCTAGACTCATGGAGGAGGAAAATTTAAAACATAAAACCATTTGATTAAAGTAATAAGATGACCATGAGGGTAATTAAGGGTATGTTTGATGCTTTAGTGGCCTTTTTAGGTCAAAATTTGTTAATTTAAGACCAAAAACTTTCTTTTAGACAACATACATATAGCTTCAAAATGAGATTTGCCAATGAATATAATAAAGGGTACCTTATAACTCTCTAAAAGTTTTCAATTTGGATTATATGTATCTTCATCTCACTTTCAAAGCTTACAATCAGTCAAACCTCATATATACCAACTACATAAAAAAATATCATGGTGAGTCATCATTTTCCATCTTAAACTATCTTCATCAAGGCACTCTATATTATAATACTACTTCAAACCCTTTTCAAAGACCTCCACACATACTCAAACATTATAAGGATACTTAACACAAGTTGAAATAGAGACATGACAATTATAAGACATTTATATCTACTCTCTTAATATGAATGCCAATGATTATAAACACTAGAAAACCATAGATTATGGTTTTATATGTCATGTTAACCCTTAAAATACCCCCTTTCACCCTTAGACCATTTCCAAACCTTTTAATCCACCAAACGTAAGTGAAAATGACTAATTTTAGCCATTTGACTATGTGATGCAAGGGCATCACTCATGGAACTAGATGAATGAAAATTTTGTCTAATTTAAGTGAATAGAGTTTTTAAAAGATGTGTTTATGTGTGGGAGAAATTTTATGAGTCTAAAATGCACTGTGGAATTCTTTCCAAGTGTTTAGAGAGTGCCTAGGGTGGTTAGAGTTTCAAATCTAAGTTTCCCACCAAATTACATAATTTAAAATTTTAAGTGTTTTGGTATAGGAAGGATGTTGTAAGAGTTTGTGTAAAGTACATTAAGTTGTCAAATAGATAGTGGAGGATAATAAATACCATTAGGAATTTGTACTTGGTCTCAAGTCCCACTTGTATGGAATAATTCACCTTAAAGTATGTGATAAGGGTGAACACTCTTACAAGGGATTGATAGGAGTTAGTTAGGGTAGTTAGGTTCTGAATAAAGAATGTATTTTAGTTTTTTATTGCATGTATTTTTGGTTCTTGATTTAGTTTATATGTTTTATTTTAAAATAAGAAGGGATCCAGACCCAAGATAATAAAATGGAGACCCTAAAAGTTTGACAAGCTTGAACATAACCCTATTTTCCTGTGGGTTTCCATTGAAGGATGACTATATTGTAATTGATATATGAAATAATAATTATTGTGATGAATTTATATTGATTGGATACCTTTTTTAGTTCTTAATTTACTTTATAATGTGTTTTTATCAATTTGTTTATCAAGTTTCATGATGTTTGGTTTAGAGCACAAGATAGACCTATGAAAGTGTGCTTGTGTAGGCAATGAATCCTCCAAGTGTGATAGGGAGGATAAAAGAGTGTGGTTTGTATTTTATTATTGGTTAAAAACATGTTTAAAGTGTTAGGAATATTAATAAAATCTATATATAGGTTTGGGACCTTCCTTTGAAGTCTATTAATCTTACATAACCTGTAGGATTTGACTGTGTGTCCATTTTAGGCAAGAATGTCATGAAAAAGTAAAAAAAAAGAGGGGATTATACATAATTAATGTTTAAAAAATGTGAATGGAGTGATTTTGGATTATCCTAAGTCATTCATAGAGTTCTTAACCATTTTAGAATAAACAAAATCTTAAAGAACATCTACAGATGCTAGATATAGTGACTGTGCACACAAGAGAGTAAAGAAAGTGATCCAAAGAGTTGAGAAAAGGAATAATGTTGATGAATTAAAGTTTTAAAAGGGTTTATTTAGGTTATATTAACTAAAAAATACGTTCATATATTCTGAAACCCATTTGGTGATCAAACAATCCTCTTGAGAATACCTATAGAATCCAATGAGGTGACTATGTAATTTGTGTGTAAAAGAACATGGTAAAAGTTGGTTGCAAGAATATTAGAAAATAACCAAAGTTTGGAATAAATAAATAAAATTTAAACAATTCTTATTAAACCTTAATAGGTCAAGGAAATGAATTTTGATTCATAAAACATCAATTTATTGGCTCTCAAGTTCAAACAAAGCTTGTAACCCCATGTCTAGGGTTTAGAGAGAAAAGTGAATGTAACTCATGCTTCCATTGATGAAATGAAATAAAAATTGGTAATTAGTTATTTTTTAATAAAATATAAGATATTTTTAGGTTTTATAATCATTTTCATACATTTTTATACTAAGGTAAAGGATTGTATTATAACAAGGTTGAAAAGGCCTAATTAGGCCTAGGTAGTGATCTTCAATGAGACAGAAGTGTGGTCTAGGAATAGAATTAGACCTTGAAAATTTGGGTAAAGTTTATTATTATAAAAATGGTATCTAAATCTATCATTTTTTCTAAAAAAATATTTTTACATTTCCTTAAGAAGCTAAATTCACTAAAAAAGGCTAGTAGCCCTATCTGCCAAGGTGTGCAAAGTTGTGAAAAGAGTAAAGTGTTGTTATGAGATATTTCTACTTTGGTGTAGGAGTTCAAAAGGATTATAATAATATTAGATAAAGTGTATAAATTAATTTAAACCAAGTAATTTTTATCAAACCAATGAATGGGCAATGAACTTATTAACCATTCTCAAGAGATGATTCTTGAAACAAGATAACTTGTTTAATAGATATAGATTTGGGTGTTAATAGAGATGAATGAATGAATTGTGTTTGTTTTTCATGTTTATTTTAGACAAATTTCACCCTCAATACTATCTAACCAAGTCAACATAAAATCCTTTGTATGAATAAACAACAAATGAACCATTGATAAAGGAAGTAGATATAGAACAAGATTAAGTGAGATTGTTTGTTGACCAAGCTCTGCATCATATTGGTATCAGAGCTATAGAAATCTATTGGTTTATTTTGAAAAAAATTAAAATCATGTTTTTTGAGGTGAATTACAAGAAAAGGAACCAAGAATAGTGTTCCATCGAGCAAAGGGTGGATAGAGGTAACAAAGACCAAGATGGCATAGTGGAGCATTTGATGGGTCAAATGACTCAATTAATTACACCTTTGATTATGAGGATGGAAGCCATTGAAAATGATCTCAAGGAAAGAGTACATATTTTAAATATAGTCAATGTGGAAGGAAATGAAGGAAAATAAAGTCAAGATGAACCTTTATAGATAAGGTCAGTTGGATAAGATAGTGGTGCAGTAGTCCAAGAGGCCATGAGGTTACATAATTAGATTGTAGCAGTTCAAGAGAACATGAGACCAGAATACCCTACATATGAGGTGAGACCAAAATACCCTGCATATGAGGTGAGACCATTTGTATTTGATATAGCAAGAGCTTATGATAGTTTATTGAGAAATAGACATATACCAGATTTTCAAGGACAATGTTGGCATTACAATAGAGAAGGACATAGGGCAATAGAATGTCCCACATACATTGGCAAGGATGGTCAAAAAAATACAAGAGGGTCACATGCAAAAAGTATACAAGTGAGAAGAGAATCTTTACTCATGAAAATATTTTTGTTAGAGTAGAAGGGACAAGTACAAGAACTAGTTCAAAGGAGAAGTTTATTTAGGAGTAGCTATAAATCAAATGGAAAGTGCTGCAAGGTGGTTATTGATGGTGGAAGTATAGATAATATTGTATCCTTAGAGATGGTACAAAATATGTAATTGAAGAGGATGCCACATATATGTCCTTACAAGGTAACATAGGCTTAATAAGAACATCAAATTATGGTAAATGATTAAAGTATGTTTGAATTTCATATAGGTAGTTATAAGGATAGAGTTTTGTGTGACATAATGCCCATGGATGTTTGACATTTGTTGCTAGGGTAGCCATGGAAATTAGATAAGAAGGTTTTTAATGATGGGAAAGCAAACACTTACATAATAAATAAATATGGGATCACACATGTTCTTTTACCTTTGAAAGGTGATGCAGGTAGAGTGGAACAAAGAGTTATGTTGATGGTAGCCAAATAGTATTTTGGTAAGGTATTTGAGAGTATGAGTTTTAAAAAATCCCCCAAGAAGGAAGAAAATACAAGTTGTATTTAAAGGGTGAGCATGGAGAGGTATGAGTCTACAAATTTGGACATAGAAGAAAGCCAACAAGAGAATATAATGTTGGTTAAGATCACCAAGTTGAATAGTGGAATGATATTTGTGAGAAGGCATTGGTAGATAGAATGAAGTGCAAGAGTGAAGAATATAACAAAATAAGAGGGGTAGAAATTTTAGTTGAGATGGAGAAGTGGTTTTGGAATGACACCAAAGAAGAGAGGAAATTGGACAATGAAGTGTCCAAGAAATAAGCACAAGAGAGATCCAAGAAGGCTCCCAATTTTGATGTCAACAATGTGTTTTATGATGTGTATATAGTTGAAATATTGGACACCACCAAGTAAGTCTTGGAGATAATGAAGGTAGAGGAACTTGTGGTTAAAGAAGATAAGGCTAATCCAATACAACCCAAGATTCATCAAGAAGTGAAAAATAAGGAGGGGGAACCCTACTCGAAGATGCAAGATAGTATAAAAGAACAAGGTAAGAAAAAAATAAACCTTGTTTTTGGATAGTTATAACTTAAAACTAAAGATAAATATTGAAGACAAGGAGGTGAGAATGCAAACTCAAAATTTACTAAAACACCATGTGAATAAGAAAGGTCAAACATGTGACAAAGAGAATATCAATGAAGATGAAAGTAAAAGTGACAGTTCAACTATGACTTGGTAGTCCAAAAGAGTATTTAGGAGCATGACAAGTGAAAAAACTTCATGCAAGGTCAAGGATCAAACAAATTTTGAATGGGATAAGGTATGTAACACTCAAATAAGTGTCAATTTAATTTATGAATTTGTATTATTGTGTGTAAGTGAGAGTGATCTTGCAAGTGAGAAGTGGGAAGAAGGTAAGAGACCACATTAATAAGATGAGAAACATGATGAAGATCACTACAAATCCGTGCAGATGAAAAGAGGCCAAGAAAATATTGTCAAAGGAATAGACATGCATATGAAAGAGGAAGAGGATCAAGGTACATTCATGCAAGTTTTTTAAGTTCATGATTTTTGTGTTAACTCTTGCCAAATGGTAGATTTGTAGAATATAGAGGTGATATAAGGATAAATAATGGTCAAGATAAGAATTCAACCATGCAATAATATGGTAAGGATTTTCACATTATTCAAGTTTTAAATAATGACAAGGTCATCATGTTCAAATATGACATATGGGAGATTGATGATGGTGAAGCAAAGAGGATGTTTCAAATTTATTTGATAAAACAACATCAAAACACTAGGAGAAAGACATGTGATGTATTGACAACAATATTTAAAGGACTATTGAGGATGAAGAATACATTGTATGGTGAGATAAGGTATGAGACTAGAGACATAAACCCCTTACACATTGATTTGCATGAAAAAGTATATTGTTTGATGTATGAAGAAGATATATTTAGAAAAGAAGATAATTAATCAAGCTAAATTTAGTTTGAGAAAGTTTTATATGCTAAAGGAGATAATAAGTACATTATTTTTTAATCATTTCCAAGTACAAATGGTGGAACACACAGCTATAATGGAAGTAAAGTAGTTGGAATATCTCAAAGAGTGGAGCATATATATATATTTGCAAATAAAATATGATAATAGTCTTGTATACATCTATAAAAATAGGTAAAACAGGTGAAAAAAGGAATGAGTGACTTAAAATTTCATGTTCTAAGCATACCCATGCAAGAGAAATAACCATTTGAAGCACTGGGAGAAATATGCATGGTTATAATAATTATACAAAGGAGAGAAGGAATGATTTGGATCTAGGATGAGAAAGTCAAAGTAAAATAAATATCTAAAGCATAGGAACAAGTTGACAAATCTAAAATTGACAAGGTGAAGTGCATCATGAGAAAATTGTTCAAATTGAAGGTATGTGAATATAGGGAAGCAATGTGTCAAGAGATGCATACATGAAATGAGGTGATAAAGAGAGAAATAAAATAAGTTGACAGAATAGAACCTAAGAAACATTTTTGGAATTGGAGAAAGAGGAAGAAACAATAATCATGTCATATTAGGCTAGAAGTCAAAATAGAGAGCATTTTAGACAAGAAAGAGAGTGCAAAGACTTGAAACCAACATCATGACAAGTTTTCAAATCCATAGTTGATGGAAGATACTATAAATAAGAAGAATTATAACATGAAAGACACAAAGATCATGCTTCAAGGATTCATGGATAGTAAACTCTCTTTGAGTTTCATTTTCTTCTCCCCTTGGGAGTATGATGCAGGGGCATCACTCATGAAACCAAATGAATACAGTTTTTGTCTAATTCAAGTGAATAGAGTTCTAAAAAGACATGTTTAGGTGTGGGATCAATGTTAGGAGTCTAAAATGCACTTTGGAATGCCTTCCAAGTGTTTAGAGAGTGCCTAGGGTAGTTAAATTTTTAAATTTGAGTTTCCTACCAAATTACACAATTTGAAATTTTAAGTGTTTTGGCATAGGAAGGATGTTATAAGAGTTTTTTTAAAGTTTCTTAAGTTGTAAAATATATAGTGGAGGCTAATAAATACCATTAGTCATTTGTACTTGGTCTCAAGTCCCAATTGTATGGAATAATTCACCTTGAATTATGTGTCAAAGGTGAACACTCTTACAAGTGATTGATAGGAGTTAGTTAGGGTGGTTAGGTTTTAAATAAATCATGTAATTTTGGTTCTTGATTAATTTTATATGTTATATTAAAAAATAAGAAGGGATCCAGATCCAAGATAATAAATTGGAGATCCTTAAATTTTGACAAGCTTGAACATAACCTTGTTTTCCTATGGGTTTCCATTGAAGGATGAATGTATTGTAATTGTTATATGAAAGAAGAATCATTGTGATGAATTTTTTTTGATTGGATACCTTTTGTGAGTTTTTAATTTACTTCATAATGTGTTTTTATCAATCCATTTATCAAGTTTCATGATGTTTGGTTTAGAGAGCAAAACAAACCTGCAAAAGTGCACATGTGCAAGTAGTGAGTCCTTCAAGTGTGACAGGGAGGATAAAAGAGTGTAGTCCATATTTGATTATTAGTTACAAACGTGGTTGAATTGGTTATGAATATTCATCAAATTTTTATATATGTTGGGTACCTTCCTTTGAAGTCTATCAACCTTACATAACCTGTAGGATTTGACTGTGTGTCTATTTTAGGTAAGAATGTCATGAAGAAGTAAAAAAAGAGGGTATTGTAAATAAATAATGTTTTAAAAATGTGAATGGAGTGAATTTTGATTATCCAAAGTCATTCATATATTTATAAACCATTTGAGAACAAAAAAAATATTAAAGAACATCTACAGACCCTAGATATGGTGATTGTGCACACAGGAGAGTAAAGAAAGTGGTCCAAAGTGTTGAGAAGAGGAAGAATGTTGATTAATTAATGTTTGGAAATAGAATATTTATGTTCCATTAACTACAAAATATTTTCATCTATTATGAAACCCATTTGGTGATCAAACAATCCTCTTGAGAATACCTATAGAACCCAATGAGGTGACTATGCAATCTATGTGTGTAAAAGAACATGGTAAAATTTGGTTAAAGGAATAATAGAAAATAAAAAATATTAGAATACATAAATACCATTTAAACCAAGCTCATTAAACCTTAAAAAGTCAAGTAAATGAAGTTTGATTCATAAAACATCAATTTATTGGCTCTCAGGTTCAAACAAAGCCTGTAACCCTATGGCTAGGGTTTGGAGAAGAAAGTGAATGTAACTCATGTTTACACTAGTGAAATGAAATAAAAATTGGTAATTAATAATTTTTTTATAAAATATAATATATTTTTAGGTTTTTTGAGCATTTTCATACATTTTAGTACTGAGGCAAAGGACTGTGTTGTAGCAGGGTTGAAAAGGTTTAGTTAGGCCTAGGTAATGATCTTCAAGGGGAAAAAATTGTGGTCTAGGAATAGAATTATACCTTGAAAATTTGTGTAAAGTTTAGTTTAAAAAAAGGGTACCTAAATATATCATTGGTTTTTGACAAAATATCCATACATTTTCATATGAATCTAAATTCACTAAAAAAAGGCTAGTAGCCCTGTCTACCAAGGTGTGAAGAGTTGTGAAAAGTGTAAAGTGTTGCTACAAGATGTTTATACTTTGGTGTAATATTTAAAAATGATTATAATGATATTATATAAAGTTTATAAAGGCATTAAAATTAATCAATGTTTATCAAACCAATGAATGGACAATGAACTTATCAAACACTCTCAAGTGATGATTCTTGAAATAAGACAACTTGTTTAGTAGAGGCATAATTGGGTGCTAACAAAGACGAATTAATGAAGTGTATTTTTTCATGTATTTTTAAGACCAATGTCACCCTAAATAATATACAACCAAGTCAACATAAAATTCTTTATATTAAGAAACAAAAAATGAACCATTAACAAAGGAAGTAGATATAAAACAAGATTAAGTGAGATTGTTTGTTGACCAAGCTCTGCATCACTATGTCTTCCTAAATATAGGTGGTTGAACCTAAAAATATTATGGTTTAATTGGACCATCATAGGTTAAATAAAAAAACTAAAAACTATACCTCAACTATAACTCACTCATTGATTACCAACTATCTATCTTTAGTCTGTTATTCACATGATCAAGACACGATTAGACTATTGGTCAGACTATTTGATAAACTATTTGTTAAAATATTAATTTCAACCTCCCTTTAACCTATATTAATAGATGAGGAGAAGGATTGAATGATCATTCAATGTTAAGAGATTCTGACTCTTATGTGAATCCAAAAGCTTCCCAGTGAACTAAGAGCTAGGTCAAAGGTTTAGGGTGACTTTATAACTCATTATCAAGAACCAAGATATTATTATTCTATTTAAATTAATCTAGGATCCAAAACAATATTTCAACCAACCTTCAACATTATTCAGACCAACAACACTTAAAATCTAAGTATCTATGTTTTTTTATATCAAAAATTAGTAATTAGCTCTATTTATTTCATTGCTTGTGTCATTCCCCTCTCACCCTAATATCCCTATGTTGGATTTTTACAACTCCAAACATTTCACCTCCTACCCAAAACTACCCATAAAACATTCTCACTCACTTAAACACCCAATCCCTAACCTAGATACCTCTGAGCTTTACTTTCTATCTCAAAACCAACATTTAACCCAAACACCACTCCCAAAACCTCTTTGTAACTCTCCTTAATAGACTTCTTTTACCAAACCAATTCCCTCAATAATCATCGATGGTCTTACCTAACCTTTGATGGACTTAAATAACCACTGATGGTCACCTAATCACTGATGATCATACCCAACTACTGATAGTCACTATGTGTCATTTTATAATATCAAGCTGATTTGACCCATCTACCTAAACCCAAATCCTAATTTGTGAGTTTCTATTTTATCAAAAAAATTCAACTTATTTTATAAATCAAATTTGAGTGATTTAGCATTAGTATTCAATTATTTATTGATTTTTTTAATCAAAATCACTTGTTTCTTTCCAAGCATTTCTTGTGTTTGATTTTATCACCTTCTATTATTTCATACAAGCACCTATTTTTAGCTTATCAAAACTTAAGTGTTTTAAAAGTGTGGATTGACAACCTCTAAGGAAGTTTGTGCTTCTTGGATCTATCTCATGCTAGGCAATCCACCCTACTATCTCACTAATCCACCAGTTTCTAGATTTCTTTTTTATCTATAGGTCACCCTCTCCAAGCAAAAGAGGAGTATCCATAATAATCTAATTCACATGCAAAAAACAAATTAGGTTATAATAACCTCACTCTTATTTCAAGTTTTACATCTTTCTTAAACAAAAAAATAAGTAAAATTTTAGTGAAACATTTTGGCATGCCTGGTGAGACCCTTGAGATTTTTCTTAGGTTTGTAGTTATAGGACATTTAGTTGCATTAGAGAAGATTCATTCATTGCATTCTTTCCTAAAAATTAAATGTTCTTTATTTCCTTTCTTCCTTTTCAAAGTGTAAGTTCTAGTTCCTTTTTCTTTCTTAGAGAAAAAAGTAAAATTGTCATTTTTTTCTTTCATTTCCTAAAATCAAAAGCACTCATTTTAGGCCTAGGCTTTGGCATCATCATATTGCATCTAGGTGCATCTTAGTTATTTTGTATTCATTTTAAAACACACCAAAATTTTCTTGTGTTAAAATTACATTTGCATCCATTGTTTTCTTGTATTGATTAGCTCACATAACTTAATTTAATCAAGTAAATTACTCATAGTCCCACTTCTTATCACACACATAATACTAAATCACATATTCCGTCAAATATCCAAACATTGACTTAAGGCCTGACTGGGATTTCATTACCTAACATTCACCTTTCCTTGGCTATCCTACTTGGATTTCACCACCAAGGGGAGAACCAACTAAATATTTTGGATGAGTATAATCTTTAACAACTTGGTATATTCTGGCTAAGCATCCAACACCCTTATCATTGTGGTGTGTGAAGTGAGGGGGTAGGCCCCAATATCAAACCATGTACCAAGTTCTAGTATAAATATTGAGAGCCTTTAACTACCTAAAACCATCCTTAGACATATTCTTATAGTACCCGCTTTACAAGCCCAAGTTCATCTTCATGACTTATTTAACATCGAGGCATAATCCTAAAGAGAGATAAAAGATACCTTAGGATTCTAACACACTTTAGTGTATGCATTGTTTTCCTAGAGAACATTTTATTTTGATTGCTTTTCTTTTGAGTTGAGATATCACTCTTATCTTACTTTTCCCCTTATTTACATGGTTCTCACTAGACAAATAATAAACCAAACAAATTGGGATCCACCTCCCAACCACCTATCTTCCTCTTCTTCCTCATCCATGGAGTATCATTTAGATGTGGAAATTTCACCCCACCATTATGGAAGTCTTATTATACCTCAAAAAGTTGTCTAAGGGGATATAAAAATTTCCACCTTTTTGGATAAAAATCTCATAGCCCTCCAACACTACCTTAACACCATATCTCACCGTACCCTCACTTCAGTTCCATTTATTGATCCACCCTATGATATGCCATCCCATATTATGGGAAGAACCTCTATTTCCACTTTTTCCACCCAACCCTTAGTCACCCAAAAATATTCTTCTACTAACAATCCCACCAATACCACCATCCAAAACTAACCCATCCAACCAACCAACACCCAAACACCTTTCAACCCAACCAATAACTCTTCTAGTATAGGAACAACCCAACCTTTGGGAACCTATACTCCACTTACCATTAGATTACCTTCTACTAGTGTTGTCACCCTTCTTCTTATCTCTGAACCACCAAAGTCCACTCTATTCCAAATCTTAGTGGTTTCCATACATTCTACCCTTCCACCTATTAGTACCAAGTTACCACCCATCCTCAACTTATCAACCCAACCATACCTCCAACCTAACCCATTTCAATTCCTCAAAAAGTACCCATTGCATCCAACCCAAGATATATTCCTAATCCACAAGGGTATATAGATCCACCTTCTACCCAACCTCTTATATCTACTTACCCATACATGGAATTTTCTTAACCACCCATGTCAACATACCAATATGTAACAACCTCCCAACCTTATGTAGACATCCAATTCCTAACACTATTTGTGTTTAAAATATAAATCTTACTCAAATTTTACTTAAATGCACATTTTCGGTCAAAATCCATAAAATGCCCTAAATGATTCAAAATTTTCACTTATACGTGCCAGTTTAGGTCAAAGTATCCCTAAATAGGGAAATGCATTTTATGGGTCAACTAATGTTGATTAGATCATTTCAAGTCAAAATGACAATTTCACCATTTAGTGCTCTAGATCACTCTTTTATTCTAATTCATTGGTACATTCACGTACCTTTGTTATTTGGTGTTGCCAACATCTTAAATGGGAATACATCTCCAACACATATAACATCACCTTCTAGTTCCTCTCTAGTCAAATTATAACCTAATAATATGACTTTTTGACCATTTTGATTAATTGAGAGCCAATTTTCAAATAATTACACAAATGTTGATTAACCTTGTTTAAGGCTAATTAATCCAAATCAAGAGCTTAAGTGGGTTTTCCATGAGAGTTGTTGAATATTTATTTTTTGAAAATTAATTCTTATTAACTGCATCATCAGGTGACATCATTTCTTGGGAAGACATTCCTATGCCATAAATTCCACAAATATCAAGATTATGGGTTACCCATGCCTAGTTAATTCCTCCCATGCCTCTTCAATTCCCCTTTTTTCAAGGTCATGATGAAGATAATTATGGATTTAATTACAAATATTAGGATTATCCATGGCCACACATCTCAATATTGAGATAAACGATCATGGTTGATCCTGACCAATCTCAAAAATCTATAAATAGAGATGCCATGGACATGAATAAAAAATATAGAATATTGTAAATTTATAATGTAAATTTTTTTCCACAAGGCTTTACATTTGATCATTAATTTTGTTTCCAAGCTTCATTAATAGGCTAGTTTAATAATTTAGAATCATGAGCCTAAGTTTTATGGAGTGTTATTGAGGCATTAGAGGATCTTACCACCATTGTTGACAAAGACAAGGATGCTTGATCAAGGGAGAACATGATTTTGAGCCACATGGGTATGGTGAATCCATTTGGGAAGGTAATATGGTGTTTCTTTCTTTCATTTATTTATTTTTACTTTTTGTAATTCCCATATGAATAAATAGGCTTGGTTAGTTCTTTGTGCATGTTTCATTATTTATTGACTAATAATTTTTACAACTTGATTTGTAATCCTCTCTACACCTTCCACTGGCTATCCCTATGTTTCACATACCCAACCCCAATAAAATTTACCCTACAACTATGGGGGTGCACAAATACAAATTGATCTAGTTAAGATGTTAATGGACAAGATGACGAATTTGGAGTCATCTATTTCGGGTGCCCATAACTTCTTATCATATGATCAAATTTGTACTGAACTAATTCATCCATTTGTCCCAATTTGATCTTATCCTCCTCAATGGGAACTCTCAAAGTTTTCTAAATTTTATAGAAAGGAATATCCTTATCAACATCTTGGAGCATTTAGACACTTTTGTTACTTGATTTCCAATGATGATTCTCTCCTTATTCACACCTTTCCCATGTCCTTATCTAGTTTGGCATTAGATTGGTACACTGATATTACCAAGCACTCCCTCTTCTCATTTTTCCAATTAGCTCAAACCTTCTTAAATCATTTTTACATAAATATATCTAAGAAATTTTCCATCACCGACCTCTACTCCATTTGAAAATTTGAGGAAGATTCAATTGTTGATTTCATAGCTCATTGAAGAGGCTTGATAAACCAACTCTCTTTCTCTTTGCTTGAACCTGAGCTAATTGAGATTTTCTATCAGGCTTGTGCCAAACATATTTCCTCCAATTTATAGGTGTAGACTTTTAAGACCTTTGAGGAGGCTTTCACCATGGCATGGAAATCATAGATTAGATCCATTGATGAGGGGAAGCTAAAATTGAGAAACAAGAATTCTAGTTTCAATTCAAATGAAACTTCCTCCTCCAAAACCACTAGCCACTCCAATACAAACATCAAAACCAAGGGAATCACAAATGTAGTTGTCTTTGAAACCACCCCTCCTTTAGTTGCTAACCAACCCAACTCTTCTAATTCTTCTAACCATAATGCCTGAAACCAAAACCGTAACAACCAAAAGAAATATACTCCACTAGGAGAGTCATTTGCTTCTATTTTAGAAAAGTTGTTGAAATAAAACATCATACAACTTCATCCAATCAAACCCCCACATCAGTTTGATTCTTCTCATTCTATACCTAGTTGGTATAAGGAGAACAAATTGTGTACCTTTCACCATGTCATTGGACATGGTGTTAGTAGATGTAATACCTTTAAAAGCATTTCCCAAGGGTTGATTAATAAGGAGAAATTTGTGCTAGATAATCCCAATGCACTCCTAAATCAGTTAGTTGACATCCTTAGACAACCTTTTCCCAACCATGCCCCTTTTATGAATAATGAAAACAATAAAGTGGAATCCTCTCATAATTGTGAGGTCCATACTATTAATGTGGTCCTTAGCGAGCTCATTGTTAAGGAAACCATTATCCAAACCACTTCTTCTTCCCCTCCACTTATTGAGGTAGTGGATTCACCTTATATTCCTTTAGGAATCAAAATAAAGGAAACAATTATTCCCCTTTATCCACTTATCGAGGTAGTGGAGGTACCAACCTCTCTTTTGGAATACATACCAAAGGAGGAAACCATTATCAACATACCCTTCTCTTCCATCATAGAGAAATCCACTCTTCCTTTGGAAAGCATTCCTAAGGAAGAGGTCACTTTACCTACTCCTCCCATGGAAGAATCACCTTCTAAAACCTTTAAGCCTTTGATTGAGGAAAAGGAGAAGGTAACCGCTCCCCTCTCTCAACCCATGGGTTTGTCCTTTGAGACCAATACCAAAGGAACCAAACCCATCTATAAGCCTTTTTATAGACTGGTTTAAAACTTGGAGTACCTATCCTAATCCAACATAAATCACACCATATTTTTGCACCATCTTGGGCTCCCTTATCCAACCAAGTAAGAGTCCTCAACCATACCATTGTCAACCCAACCTTCCACTTCCAATAATGAACCCACCATCATCCCATCCAAACTAGTGGAAACCTCTACCTCTCAAGCCATAGTTGAACCATCCAAACCAACTCCACCCAAAGTCACCCAAGTACCTTTTACCATCCCAACAAATCTCATAAGAAAACTAGGCATACTCCCTACTTAGATTTTTACTCACCCTCTATTACAATTGGACTTAGTGCCATCTAGCCCACCAAATAAACCCCATGTTAAGCCAACCAAGAAAGTAGAGCCACCTAGGATCCCAAAAACCAAAACTTTTCCACCCATTTCTACCTTTCCTTCCATTTTAGGAGCACATCCTTCTTCCATCTTAGGACCTCATCCTTTCAAGAAAATAAGTCTCCCAAAGACAACCCAAACCCAACATCCTCTTTTAGCTACACCTCTACTTATTCTTCCCGTGCCTTCTACCTCTAAACCATCCACTACCAAACCTTCTATTTGTAAGCCTTCTACATCCAAACCATATACCTCTACACCTTCTACCTATAAACCATTAATCCCAAAGAAATTTACTCCAAAAATACCTACCAAGAATACTCCACCACCCAAAAGTCCCATCATGAATCCTACTCTTAAGAAGGCTTCCACCCCAAAAGTGAAAGCCAAAACCCCAACACCCTTACCACCTTTTCTTGAGTCTTACTCAACCATCTTACAAATATTATTTAAATATTCTTGCTTGAATTTTCCTCCTATAAAACCATTTGACCCCCATAGTCTTAAGCCATCCTATTCTAATGATAATCTAATTTGCTCATACCATAGAATGCCAAGACATGATAAGGAGAACTATAAAGCTCTCCAAATCCTAGTACATTAACTATATGTTGATGATGACTATTTTTAGAAGATCTTCCCCTAAGCCCACCATCATTCCAAAAACCAAAAGAAACTACCCAAAACCTACCTATCCTCACACTCTCATCTAAGAGAGAAGCGGAACCAAATTAGACTATTAGCCTGACTCCTCCCCAAATCCATACCATACATGTGGTCACATGATCACAAGCCCAAATAAAGGATAAAGGGAAGTTAAATGTGTCCATTTCATGGACATGCCCTTCTTCTACCACCTAATCACCCAACCAAACTTAAGGTGTCCATCTTGGGCACCTCCCAATCTAACCCTTTTGAGTTAATCCAAAGAGTATTTCTCAAGAAACTTCACTAAACATCGATGAATATGAGTTTATATTAACTAATCAATACCTTACACCATCACTACTAGGTGATGATAAAAGCTTTATGGACCATAGAGGTCAACTAGGATGTCCACAACCTTTAGTAGCCTTTGTTAGAGCCCTTTAGCTTCCACCCTTATTACCTTTAAGGATTTGGAAATACCCTCTATTCATTTGTAGGATCTAGATCCTCCCCTCTTCATTACTGCATACATCAACCAAACCTATATCAAAAGGGTTATGATTGATGGAGGGGATAACATCAACATTATCTCCTCCCATGTATATGACTAACTAAAATTACTTGAAAAAATTATGTCAAAAACCACAATGGTGCTCCATTCCTTCAATGACACTATGGAAACAAATCTAAGAAATGTCATCTTTTACATTTGTTTAGGACTTCAGAAACTTCCTAAGCTTCTCTATGTAGTAGAAGGTGAGTTATAGTATAATATTCTACTTATATTCCCTTGGATCCATTTCATGAATTGTGTGCCATCTACCTTACATCGATGCATCAAATTTAAGCATGAGGGTAGAGTAGTTACCATACAAGCTGACCCAAGTCCTTTTACATCATGCAACATGATGTACTAGCCAAATGATGTTCTCTTCCTTGCATCCACCAAGCCTTCACCAACCAATGATAAATCCAGCTTTTCCATCAACCAAGCCTTGACTAGCTCATCCATCCCTTCTACTCAAATCCACATGAAGGACCCCTTAGAATTAATGTTCCAACATCTCTCACCTGGGGAGTATCTCCTCTTGACCTTAGATGCATTCCCTACTCCCCAAGAGTATGGGAACCTTGACCAAAATACTAGTTATGATTCTAATATCAAAACCATTATTCCTTTTGGGCTTCCTAATTTGTAAACTAATCTTATTTATGGGGGATTTGATTAACCTCTTACTACCTCCTCTACCTCCTCTTCTCCTCAACCATTCACCTCCAATTTATCCTATCTAGATAAATAGGATTTTTCCAAGACATACTTCCATAGGTGTGCTTAGAAGGGATTTGATCTAGGATGTTATGAGCATGAACCACATGGGTTGATTATATGTAATACCCAAAAGCCTCTTGATATATTTGGTATTAGATTCATTTCACTTGAAGAGCCATCCAATTCACCTCCCATTACCATCATTGATGAGGAAGTCCCATTCTCACCAATCACTTTACCATCGAGAATCATTCCCCCTAATTTTTTTTTCATCAACAAGATTAGCCGTGGACCCCTTACTTATCAAAAGGATGGGGAAACCATAACCATTCCTATAACTCATCCTAAGATGGTAAAATACAATTCTCCTACCATTAATACCATTCGGTGTCAAGATAATGATTCCCTTCTTTCCTATCTTAGTGAAGAAGATTCCTCTATCCACAAATTTCTCCCTCCTACGACTTTAGCCATGTTGAACAAATCCACTATGGATTTCAACTTGGGTACCTAGGATAACCCACACATTGTCAAAATTAGCCAATCACTATATTACTTAATGATATACAAACAAGGTCACCGATACAATGGTTTCCCTTGCTTCTAAAATCCTATCTACACCTTTCAAATCTAAGTTATTGGTCTCTATCCATTATCTTACTGATATGTATTTTACCAAATCAATCCCTCCTTCCATACTTAATGTGGAGGAGACCCAACCTAACCTTTGGTATAAGTAGATATTTGACTATCTCAACCTAGGCATTGTTCCCTCCAATCTTTCTAGGAAGGGTCAAAGAGCATTTATTTAGCATACCTCTTGTTATACCATACTAGGTGGAATTCTTTACAAGCATGACTTTGATGGTCTCCTTTTTTGTTGCCTACATAGTCATGAAATTTATCATGCTATTAGAGAAATTCATGATGGGATTTGTGGGGGACACTTTAGTGGCCTAACTATTGCTAAATGTATCCTTCACCTTGGCTACTATTGGCCCACCCTTAACTAGGACTATTGTGATTATGTGAAGAATTGTGTTAAATGTCAATAACACACCAATTTACATCACACACCTAGTCATAGCCTCCAAGTATCCAAGGATTTTTTGTCCTTCTCACATTAAGGATTGTATCTTATTTATGAAATTAACCCCCATTCCTCATAGTGACATCATTCTATCATCACTGTGACCAAATATTTCACCAAATGGGTGGAAGATATTCCTCTTTTTTTAACCAAAGTCAACAAGATTATCAATTTTATCAACCATCACATTATCTATCATTTTAGTGCCCCTCATAAGATAATCACCGATAATGGTAGGTTTTTTAAAAATTAAAAATTTTAAGGTCTTTATGACGTATTTGGCATTAAATTGAGTTTTTTCCTCACCTTATCATCCACAAGCTAATGTATAGGACAAAGCTTCTAACAAAACCCTTAATAACATGCTAACTAAAATGGTTAATGCATGTGGTCAAGATTGACATTTACACATCCCTTTTGCCTTATGGGCATATCATACTAGCATTTCAACCCCTATGGGTGCTACCCCTTTCTCTCTTGTCTTTTGAGCAGAGGTTTTCTTGCCTCTCAAAGTCCAAATTCCCTCTCTTTTCATATCCCTACAGGATATAATTTTCTAGGGTGATTATCATTAGAAACATTTAGCCTAACTTGAGCTACTTGATGAGCATCATTTGGCCATACTTAACCATCTTTACATCTATCAAGAATGAATCAAACACACCTATAAAAAGCACCTATGAGAATGAGAATTCAATATCAGAGACCTCATCTTAAAGGAAAATCAACATGTAACCAATATGAATAAAATCAATTGGGGTAAGTTTGCTTTTAATTGGCTTGGACCTTATATCATTATGCACAAGTATAGATTAGGAGATTAATGGTTATCCTCTCTTGAGGGGAAACTAGAACCTACGCCTCTCAATGCTTTGCATCTACATCCATTCTTTTGTTAAATAAGATAAAAGTCATCTTCTATCTAACTTAAGTTCATCCCTTGTTTTTTAATATTTTCCCCTTTATCCCCTCACTTTGAGTATTATCGATTAAAGCATATAATCATATGATTTTTCATCATAGTTGTAGCCTTAATCCTAAATATGGGTGCCACAACTCTACCCATTGCATGATTCTCATTGATACTTTTCATCCCTAATAGGATGGAATCCTATGGTCATTATCTCTTAAAGAATCCTCTCACCCACTATTTTAACCTTCTTTTGCTTAGTTTGGCCATCATAAAGGTAAGAATTTTAGCCTATATAAGCAAGTCTATGTCATCAAAAGAAAAAACATTAACATTCATCTATCCTATGGGTCATCTCTAGCATTAGCAAACTACTCCTTTAAAGGAAAACTATCAAAACCAATTAAAATTTCTTAATGTAAGGTAGATTTCTCCCTTGAAGGATAACTATCATAGAATCTAAAACTAGTCTCAAAAATATTTGACCATTCTCTTGAAGGATGGCTAAGTAAAAGCATTTGTCAAAATAAATAAATTTCTTGGAAGCTTCTCACATTGATCAACTTACCCAACCTCTCAAAGAAATAACAAAAATATCAAAAGACCCATTATTTGGAAGCCATAATTGACTTTCATGAGTAAACTTCCCACATGGATCAGTATACACCATCTATGACATATAATTATTTATACCATCCCTTTGGTAACCTATAAAATAAGCATGATAGTCTTGGAAGAAGGTTCCTTTAATCATCCATCTCCCCTTTAGACCTTCTATACAACAAGGGATTTTGAACTTACTTGACACTGTGTGATCATGGTATTTTTTAACCAATTAACAAATGCTTATGCGAAGTATTGGAAGGGCTTATGTCCATAAGCCAAATGTAACTTCCTTTTATTTTGATCCTTGCCAATGAAAGAGCATTATGTCTTCCTTGTTTTTAAAAAAACCTATTTATTGATGCATTCACTAAGATGTTTATCTTTTGATTGTTTTATCTTTCTTTTCTTTTCTCACATTTAGTTTTGTTGTCAAAATTACTCTATGTGTTTTAAAATTACTTCACCTTTATCTAATCAAATGCAATTAATTAAAAAAATTTAAATAACAAACATATGTTTTATTTTGTGATTTGATTTATCCTTATTTTATTTAAGTGTTTTTAATCATAATTTTTTTTAATGAATTAATATTCTCATACATCAAACATCATTTTAACCTTCTAACCAATCACGTCAACTACTCATAACCATTTTTCACATCTATAACCTTTTAATCATTTCTTTTATAAAACAAGTGAATCATCACATATGTTATCCATCACATGTCTATCTAGATAAAGGGGAACATAAATTCATTAATCCACATTTCTAGCATATAATTGAGATTTTATCTACTGATAATAGAAATGCTAATCATAACATCATGATCATATCATAAACAACATACTCACATCATGGAAATCAAATAACTAACCATAACCATAAACAACATCCATAATCCATAATCACATCAATAAGCTCATAATCATAAATAATCATATATCATAACAATGTCCATGTCTCTAAAAAAAGTGTACATCTCACTGCATCAACTCATAGGCTGGTATCAAAATCATATAATACATCAAAACAAGCATCTCATAGGAGTCTAAGGTGGAAGGGCACTACTACTTCTTAGAGCCTATCTATCTCTAAGATCTATCTATGCATCATAGTAGCCTACTGAGCCCATGTAGCACTGCTAGCTCCCCTAATAATTACTACTCTATACTCAACATATTGGGACTCATCTAAAAGTTTCCTAAAGAGTAGTGCCTCATAGAACTGATCTCCTTGACCATTGCCACATACCTCACATAGAGATGGTCCTCGATGGTCTTGCAAGTGCAAGTGCCCATCTTTTGACCTATCTCAAAGCATCCCTCTCCTATATCACTAAGGCCAGCTATGCCCATGATGTATCCCTCTCCCACATAAGGGTAGCCACCTATCGTTGGTCGTATCTCTCTCTATAATCACCACTACTAGAGCTGCCTATGTTACAACTAGTGCCACCCTCGCTTGATCTCTCTCTGTGATGAGTGCTTACCAATCCTAAGAATCCACATCCATCCAGTCCCCATCCCCTTACACCATGTTAACATCAGGAGCCTATTATGAACCATCTACCATAAATTATATCATTACATAATGTACTAAAAACCATACAAGTTTATCTAGTTTAACCCCTACATCATCAATAACTATGGCCACTGGTAGCTCCTCATGATCAATATCTACATCCTAAGGCTATGGTGGAGGTAGTGGTATCTCAACATCCTCTCTCCTATACCTTATAAAAGCACCTAGGACACCTTGAACAAGCTCAAACTATCTCTTTACCCTATCAAATGGGATGAGTTCCACATCATGCTCCTATCTTCCATATATCCATATGTAACTCTATAGTGATAGGGTCTGCCTAACATAGCTCACCCATACTAAGAATCTAGTATATGACCTATAGCTATCCTCCCCATCTACCAGTGCCTCCAACCTATCTCTATACCACTCTAAGTCTCATGTTTCTCCCCCTAGTGTTATAAGTGCATAATCAACCCTCCACCTCATGAATCTAACTCTAAATTCCCCTTGATCCCATGCCTACCATGGTAATCCACCTAGTCATACCACCCTAATTTGCTCATATGCCTAGTAGTGTAGAAAAAATTTGATTCTAATACCATATATCTTACGTACTCTATATCCCTAAAGCTTCTGATAGATCTGAACTAGTAAAATTGAGGCCCAAGCAAACACTATCCGATTGATCATCATGTCAATAAGAACACCTAGAAATAAAAAGGGAAATCTTACACTAATAGAATTTAGGAGTGCATAGCAGCTAATGACTATCATCATCATGCCAAGCCATCTCCCTCCCCTATCCATCTAATACATAGGTGCATAATGAAAACCTCCTACATGCCACCTATCATGAACAAAGTCCACACAAAATAGCTAATAAATATGCACATCTTGCTCCTCACTATTGATATGGTAAATCAGCTCACCTCGTATCATTATCCATAAAATTTAGTGAATGTCCTCCAACAAGATGGTAATCTCTCCTATCAGTAGCAAGAAATTATTGTTAGTTGGGTCCCATGTTTTGATGAGGTATACTAACATCATCATGTCTCTCAACACATGTTGGTAAAATATCATGCCACCTAGGCCCACTCTAGTCATGTACTCCCACTCCTAGTACATCATAGACCTACATACCTCATCTAGTAGTTGAGGCACTTGATCCTACATCTACAATTGCTTCCTCACTTACAAGGTTAAACATTAACCTTAATTTGTTTTACCCTTCAAATGTAGCCTATGAATTTTAACTTTTAGCCCTTCCCCCTACCTTAACTATTTACCTCATCTACCCCACACCATACCTTTACCCATTCCTATACCATCCCTTAACTCATTATTATACCATCCCTTAACCCATTCCTACCCTTATCCTAGTCTTATAGTAACCACTGATGGGCAAGTATCAATTGGTGATGGTTCCTTATGGAACCATCACTGATAAAATGTTGATCACTAATGGTTTGGTGGCAGACCAATGATAATCCACACACCAACCATTTTATGGTTGCCTATTGACCAATGATGGTTGATAATGATCACTGATGGTTATTATTGATGATTTTTGGTGATCAAAATCTTGATCTAACCCAACAATCCCTAACAATATCAATAAAAATCTTAAAATACTACCTAAACCTTCTTACCCCATCCCCTACCTTCCCTCCCTTAACCTATTTCTAACCCCCTAATAATTTCCTACCAAAAACTCAAAACCTCCATTTCTAATACTACCCACCCACAACAATAATAAACAAGCAACAAAAACTACAAATTCAATTACATCCCTTACCTCATTACACATCCTCTATCATGTTGGAGCCCTCAATACCACCATCATTATTTAGCTCTGCACTCTACCTCTACCTTACTACATCCTCACTAGTACTCTTACTTACCCTAGCCCACCTTAGTCAACCTCTACCTCACAATCCAACCTTTGTCAACCCTCACTCACTCAGCTAGCATGAGAATCTAAATCACCATCATTTTCTCAATTGATAAGGTAGAAACACCATGGGTTGATATTTGAAAATGAGAAAATAATACCTCATTTGAAATTTAATGGTCACCCTTCTATGGCTTACATTTGACTATCAATAGTCACTAGGTGACCACCAATGATTGACCTTGATTGTCGACGATTAACCCACTTCATCCTAAGCTCCCTATTAATATTTTAGACCTCATTTTTTCACCCTTTTACTAGGAAATAGGTCCTCATTTTACCAAAAAAAACCTTAACCTTATTCTCTACCAACCAACTGACTCATTAACCTCAATCTTGGTCATTTTAACCCACCCTTCACACCTTTTATGTAAACCTTCCCTACCCACCCTATATTTTACCTTCGTAACCCCTCATCCAACAAATCCATGTCATCCTAATCTCCCTAATATTATTTCAGACCTCATTTTTTTCCTTTTCACTAGGAAATGGGTCCACATTTTACCAAAAAAATAACCTTAACCTTATTCTCTGCCAACCAACTACCTCATTAACCTTAATCTTGGTCATTTTAACCCACCCTTCATACCTTTTGTGGCAACCTTTCCTTGGTAATTTTGATCACATTAATTACCTTACCATAGTTATCAAACTTATGTTGCTTTTGTACATAGACCATTTAGGTGCCTTGGAGCATGACCCTTTACAATCTTGACACTTGTGACCTTTTTTATTTTCTTAGGATCACATTGATTTTTTGGATACCTATGAATACATCAACCTTGCCTAGGAGACTTGAGTTTATAGATGTAACCCATATCATCTATGCCTAATGTTTTGGCTTGGTTACCCTATCACTTATCTTTCTAGTCCAATCTTATTTTACCACCTACCTCAACTATGGTAGCCTAATCTATATGAAATTTATGACAACACACTTAGTAATATTTTATGTGCTTGTTCATATTTTATTGACCACCCAACGAACCTTCAACACCAACCTATCCACTTGTCAAACTTGCCACCAACTCTATTTCACCTCATCAATTGCTAGTTTGAGGGGAGAACACCTCCTCCCATACTTGGGGTATCCAACCTTCTACCAACCTCCCATTTTTTATTTTTCAACTTGTAGATACAAACTACATAATAAAAAGGGGTAAAATATAGACACTAGAAAACCATACACTATGGTTATAGATGTTGCATTAACCCTTAAAACACCCCTTGGTATCCTTAGAACATTTTCAAACCTTTTAAATCACCAAACATAAGTGAAAATGACTAATTTTATCCATTTTTATTATGTTAATAACGATCAATGGTCAACCCTTGACCTTTGATGGTTGACTTGGACCATCAACGATTACTTAATGCAACCAAAAACTCTACCTCAACTGCAACTCAACTACAACTCTCTCATTGATTACCAACTATCTAATTTTAGTATATTGTTTGCATGATCAATGCATGATTATACTATTTCTTAGAATATTTGATAAACCATTTGTTAAACTCTTCATTTCAAACTCTCTTTCCCTTATATTAAGAGATGAAGAGAAGGTTGAAAGGATCATTCAAGGGTAAGATATTATGACTCTCATGTGAATCCAAAAGATTCCTAGAAAACTAAGAGCCAAGTCAGAGGTTTAGGGTACTTTTATAAATCATTAACAAGAGCCAAGATATTTTTACTCTACAGATATTACTCTAGGATCCACAACAAGCTTTCAACCAACTTTCAACATTCTTCAGACCAATAATACCTAACTAAGTATCTATGTTTTTTCATCAAGGAATAGTAGTTATCTTTATTTGTTTAATTGCTTTGCCATTCCCCGCTCACCCTAATTTCCCTATGTTGGAGCTTTGTAACTCCAATCATTTCACCTCCTACCCAAAACCACCCACAAAACATTCTCACTCACCTAAACACCTAATCCCTGAGCCAGATACTTTTGAGCTTTACTTTCTATCTCACAACCAACATTTAACCAAAACACCACTCCTAGAACCTCTATGTAACTCTCCTCAATATACTTATTTTACCAAGCCAAATCCTTTTATAACCATCGATGGTCTTACCTAACCACTAATAGATTTACCTAACCATCAATGGTTAACAACCACCGATGGTTACCTAATCATTGATGGTCATACCTAACCACTGACAATCACTATGTGTTATTTTATAATATAAAGATAATTTAACCTATCTAATTATATCAAAATCACATTTTTTGATTTTATATTTTATCAAAAAACTTCAACTTATTTTTTGAATCAAGTTTGAGTGATTTAGCATCAATATTCAATCATTTATTGTTATTTTAATCAAAATCACTTGTTTCCTTCCAAGCATTTCTTGTGTTTGATTTCATTACCTTATATTATTTCATGTAATCACTTATTTTTAGCTTATAAAAAATTAAGTGTTTTAAAACTATGGATTGATAGCCTCCAAGGAAGCTTGTAATTCTCAGATCTAGCTCATACTAGGCAATCCACCCTACTATCTCACTAGTCCACAATGTTCTAGATTGGTTTTTTATCTGTAGATCATCCTCCCTAAGACAAAGAGGATTATCCACAATCATATGATTCACTCATGAAAAAATCATCAGGTTATATTAACCTCACCCTTATTTAAAGTTTTACATCTTTCTTAAACAAGAAAATAAGAATATTTTTAGTGAAACATTCTGGCATGCTCGATGGGACCCTTGAGATTTTTCTTGGGTTCATAGTTATAGGACATTTAGTTACATTATATAAGAATCATTTGTTGCATTATTTATTTAAAATTAAATGTTCATTATTTCCTTTCTTCCTTTCTAAAGTGCAAGTTCTAGTTTCTTTTGCTTTCTTAGAGAAAAAAGTAAAATTGTCATTTTTGATTTCATTTCTAAAAATCAAAATTACTCATTCTAGGCCTAGGATTTTGCATCATAATACTGCATCTAGGTACATATTAGTTATTTTTTATTAATTTTAAAATACACCAAAATTTTCTTTTGGGTTAAAATAAAATTTTCATCCATTTTTTACTTGTACTAATTAGCTCACATAACTTAATTTAATCAAGTAAATTAATCATAGTCTCACATCATATCACACACATAATAACAAACCACACATTTAATAAAACATCAAAACATTGGCATAAGGCCCAACTAGGATTTCATCACCTAATGATCACCTTTACTTAGCTATCCTAATCGGATTTCACCACTAAGTGGAGAACCAACTCAGTACACTAGCCAAGTATAATCTCTAGCAACTCGATATATTTTGGCTAAGCACCTGACACCATTACTGATGTAGTGTGTGAAGTGAGGGGGTAGGCCCCAATATCAAGCCATGTACCAAGTTTTAGTATAGATCTTGAGAGCCTTTAACTACTTGAAACCATCCTTAGACATCTTGTTCTAGTACCCACTCTATAAGGCCAAGTTGGTCTTCATAACTTATTTAAAATTGAGGCATAATCCTAAAGAGGGATAAAAGGTACCTTATGATTTTAATGCAATTTAGTGTATGCATTTTTTTCATGGAGATTATTATTATTATTATTAATTTCTTCTCTTTTGAGTTGAGAGATCACTCTTATCTTCCTTTTCCCCTTCTTTTCATGGTTCTCACTAGACAATAACTAAGAAACCAAGCAAATCAGGATCCACCTCCCAACCACCCATCTTCCTCTTCTTCCTCATCCATAGAGTACCATTCAGAAATGAAAAGTTCACCTCACCATTCTAGAAGTCATATTATACCTCAGATAGTTGTCCCAGGGGATACATATTTTACCACCTTTCTACTATAATAATCCCATAGCCATCCAACACTACCTTAACACCACATCTCACCATACCCCTACTTTGGTTCTATCTATTGATCCACCCTATGGTATGCCATCATGTGTTATGGGAATCACCTTTATTTCCACTATTTCTACCCAAACCTTAGTCACCCAAGAATCTTCTTCTTCTAATAATCCCACCAATACTACCATCTAAAACCAACCCATCCAACCAACCAACACCCAAATGCCTTCCACCTCAACCAATAACTCTTATAGTATAGAAACAACCCAACCTTTGGGAAAATATACTCACAATTAGAGTACCCTATACTAGTGTTTCCACCCTTCCTCTTATCCCCAACCGACCAACCTCCACTCTATTCCAAAGCTTGGTGGTTTCCATACATTCTACCCTTCTACCTATTAGTACCAAGGTTACCATCCATCCTCAACCTATCGACCCAACCATACCTCTAACCCAACCCATGTCAATTCTTCAATAAGTACCAATTGCACCTAACCCATGATATATTCTTAACCCATTAGGGTATATGGCTCCACCTTCTACCCAACTTCCTATATCCACTTACCCATAAATGTAATCTTCTCAACTACCTATGTCCACATACCAATATGTATCAACCTTCCAACCTTGCACTAGCTATCCTTATGTTGCACATACCCAATCCCAATATAATTTACACTAAAAACATGGGGTTACACCACTGTAAACCAATCTATTTAAGATGCTAATGGAAAAGATGAATAATTTGGAGTTATCTATTTTTGGTGCCCATAACTTCTTATCATATGATCAAATTTACAATGAACCAATTCATCCATCCATCCCAATCTGACCTTATCCTCCTCAATGGGAACTCTTAAAGTTTTCAAAATTTTAGAGAAATGAAGATCCTCAACAATATCTTAGAGAATTTAGACACTCATGCTACTTGATTATGTACGGTAATGCTCTTCTTCTTCGTATCTTTCCCATGTCCCTATCCAGTTTGGCATTAGATTGGTAAAATGCTATTACCAAACACTCCCTCTTCTATTTTATCCAATTAGCTCAAACCTTCTTAGATCATTTTAGTGAAACAATGACAACCTTTTTAATTTCCCTAAGCCTTTAAGAGATATGACAACTATGAGGTTTTCATGATGGAATAAAGATGTAAAGACTTAAGTTGACACATTTCTAGGCTTGAGGACACAAAGTGGTCAATAGAACCTGGAGTTGAAATGTTGCATGAATTATTGGGGGGCTCTCTTTATGGTGGTTAATTGCTTATCTAGGGATAAATGGTCACTCTTATCCTCAAACATTTTAATCAAATTCTCTCCTAATTCATTTCATGAATATATAGAATTAGGGTATAAGGTTCTATACCACTCCAATGCTTTGTCCTTGAAGGATATTGCCAATAAATTAATGGATACATTCTCTTGGGTGACATTATGGATATTTATAAAGTTATTTATATATATTATATTCTCAATGGGAGTAATAATATACTCTAATAAAATATAGAACACTCCTTAGGGCTGCCACTAGGATGTCATCATATTGGGTAAGATTCAGGGGAGATCCTCCATTGAAGGCCATAAAAGGTAGATTTATATCCATACTGATAGCTTTGGGAAACCATGGATTATATGGAATATGAAGCCTTCTTATAAGAGAATTGGTGCAGGGAAGAGTATGAAGTAACCTCTTTCTTTTGACTAAAAATAAAGGTAACTCAATAAACTCAAATTAAATACCTTTAGCCTTTTATCTTGTAGTCACCTTTGGAATGAAAAATGGGCTTACTAGTCTAAAACCAAGAGCTTATTAATTATTGGAGTAGACATATGATGCATGAGGGAGGATGATATAGCTACAAATTTGCCAAGACCAACATAAATCTTGGTTAGGACTTATTCAAATTCTATCTCATCAGGCATGCCAAAATTTTTATAGATTGAATTATCACCTTTGAGAGGGTGTTTCAAGTCATCTCACTTTAACTATACAATGGGGACAATCTAAGGCTATGGGTGACCTAATAACTAGATTGAACCTCTAGATTTAGGTTAGCTCCCTTGATGATTCACCTAAACTATTACTAAACTATTCAATTACTGAGAAAAAGGAAAAGAGTGATATCCTAAATCCTAAAGGAAGTGATGCACCAATAAAATTAATCCTCTACTTGATTTAATATACACTATTTGAGGTAAGGAAGCCATCTCTTTCACATAGCTTATAACTTTGACATGAATATAACATGAGTTTTTTATTGAGAGGCTTAAGAATGCATTTCTAGTACTTATGTGGGTATCACCTAACCTTGTGAAGGTATAAATGATGTAATTCCACTTTTATATCATGCATGTACAAAATTAGAACATGAACAATGACCTGTTATATTAGTCTTTTCTATACAATGTTGAGAAAACATGGACAACAAGATAGAAAAGTAAACATTCACTACACAAGATCAAAATAATTACATAGTTCACACATAACACATCATATAACCATGTAAAATCAATCTTCTTTATTGATTCAATAGGTTTTCAAGTACAAGTTTGGTTAGGGTTTCACCACAACCAATAGAAGTTATTTTAGAATTCCATTCAAGGCTTGTCTTATAGAAATAATAAAGAGAGAGATAATGTGGGCATAGAAATTAATCATATCACTTTCATCATAAAATTAGTTACAATGGAGAAGGAAATTAACACCAAGTCTACAAAAGGTGCATTGCCATTTTACCTCTTGAACTTCTTGACCAAGTGTTGATGTGATTCCTTATGAAGAGTGGTGTAGGAGGGTACTTTGGTAGACCTAAAATTATTGAATATAAATCCTCTCCAAATATTTAAACATATACCACTTGAGTTTATTTAAAATTCCTTAAATTGATACTTAGAATTTTGAGGATGTTCTATTCCAACTTCTACCTCTTGAAAAGCTTCTTTTTCATTGTGAGATTCATGTTGAACTTCATGAATCCTATTCATAATATATATTTGTGATCAAGGCATAAATTACAAAGGATGGTATGTTTTTTGACATATGATACCTCTATCATACCTTATTTCTTCAATGAATATGCCAATCAAGTAATGAGGCTTTGACCATTCAATGAAAAACATCTTGTATCTAGTTATGTTTTAGCTAGTCAATGGAGTATATATATAGACATAAATTATTTGTTAGGGAGATTAAAAGTAGACTTAAGGGATGAGTTTTATTTATATATTTAATTCATGAATACAATATCTATTTTAATTATTCTTATATTATTTTCAAGGTGTTCTGATGCACTTCTAGTTATCTAGACCTTAAGATAAGCCTATACATAGTCTTCTTGAAACCACATAAGTCATATTTATTCACTTAGGATTGTTTTTAAACTTTTGGCCTATATGAATAATATGAAACCTTATTAAATTATTTTAATATAGTATCACCATATTTATATTGTCTCATGTATCCTCTACAACTATTTAGAAAAGTTTATCTAGTGTAAAACTTTGAAAACTAGCTCTAGAAAGAGTTAGGCCAATTTCCATACACATTCATCTTACACATTCCAAAATTATTCCAATTTATATTAATTATATATGAATTAATGTCATATATGTTATTTTGAGCTCATAACAAACCATTTTTAGTGCTTACAAGGTCAATATTCTCCATCAAGTCCGTTTAGGGGTTTAAGCAGGGTTTAGGATCATTTAGAGTCTTAAGGATGATTTATAGAGTTAAGAGGCCTAAAAATAAAAATAAAAATAATTATTAGTATAAAAAACATTACATATTCACTAATTATATTGGGATCCCATGTACCTTCTCATGAAATTTCACACGTACTAAAATTTGACTTTTTGAGCAATGCAAGCCTGACTGTGTGTTCAAGAGGGATCATTTGTCAAGGAAAATCGATGACAGTGATTTTTTTGGGAGAGATACACATAAATGATTTATATAAAAAATAATATGAAATTTTAAAGTTATATCATAAAATTATTGACCTTTAAAACCATTGGAAACTACCTTTAGCCCTATATAAGGGTTTGCACATAGTCTTGCTCATTTATCCCTAACAGGGATTTTACCATATTTTCCTTCTTTATTAATGGTTAAAATATTCATATATTTTTTATTTATTTTTTAATAATCCTATTTCATTATTAAATTTAAAAAAAAACTTAAAACATGCATGTTTTCTTCAAATGTCATACACTGGCTTGTGGATGCTCATTTAGGCTTACTAGGCCTAATTAACCTTTTTAGGCTTTACACTACCTTTAATGAATTTTAAATTAAATTCTAAAATTTTGAGATTATATTATTAAATTAAATAACTCCTTAAAATTATTTTAAATCTCATGGATTCAAGAAATGATAACATATTTCCTTCATTTACCCAAAACCTACCTATATGTGTCCATTAGGTCTGCCTGGACTGTAGTGTGAGTGTAAGATTTATTTGTTGGAATTTTTAATGTTTTTAATGATATAAAAATGGGTATAAAACATTTATTTACTCATTTCATACTTCTCAAATTTTTTTTCTCATCTTTCATGTCCTTTTACTCCTCAATTTCTTGTGATAGGCATGTGTGTTTGATTTAGACTACCTGACTGTAGGTTGGGAATAAACCCTATTAAACTACAATTTTATAAATTTAGGATAATTTAAAAGTGTTTAAGGGTTATTTTAGGTTATTATTATCCCTATAAAAACCCATTAAAACCCCATTATACACCAAAAATATCATCTACCGACTGTCATCAACTTATAGGTCTACATTTGGACTTTTATACTATTAGGTCACTAGAATGGGACTTTTCAGACTATTCTAACCTATTTATTATTAAAATATGGGTTAATATGTTACTCTTATCATAATTTACTTTTTTAACCCCTCATACCTCCATTCAATATTGCACAATAAGTCTTTTTTTAGTTAGGCCTTAGGTAGGCCTGTAGATGCACATTATACCTTATTAGGCCTTGAGGTTTGAGTTTCTTGTGATTTTTTTTATTACTTATTAGAAAATTTATTAAATATTAAAACTATAGGAAATATATCTCCATGATATCTCACCTACCTTCAGTCATGTAAATAGACTTGTTCAACTCCATTAGGCCTCATCTAAATGCACACAGTCCACTATTATAGTGCTTGAAGTGGCTCTGAGTGGTCATTTGGATAAGAGAGTTTCATGAGGGTTTTGATGATTATTTTATAATGTGTGAAAAATTTTGAAACTTGACTCAAATTTATATATCCTCAAGGCATTTGGTCATAGTGAAAATTTTGAAAACCTTGGAACTTAGGCCTGCAACCTCTTGGGATGAAGTTTTGTGATAACAAACCTATGCAAACTTGGACCTTAATTCCAATTAAAATATTCTTGGTGAATATATATGATTTCAAATAGATATTTATATGGCCTTAAAAATAGTCCATGTTCTCCATATGGACTTGGACGTTGATGGAGACATAAAACCTTTAGGTTCAAACCTGTAATCTCACCATTATTGATGAATGCCACTCATCTATGACTTGCACATCCATAGATGAGACTATATATGGATTTATAGGAATGGATAAGACCTTTAATTAATTTAAAAACATTTTTATGAGCAAAGAGCTCACAATTTCATTGAAAATGCCTAAAATTGAGCTTGTAGGGTTTAGCTAGGGATTTAGACCCGCTTAAATTGTTAGCATTTATTCATAAATCATAGCCATTTAAACTCAAGACTAATGCATGGAGACTTTAGGGTATTAGGGACACCATTTTTGGCTAAGATATTAGGTTTTGAATTTCTCTCTCTTGTCTATACTAAGCAAATGAAGATGACCATTATGAGCCTATTAGGAGATTTATAGAGTATTTGGTGCAATTTTTTACTTGAAAAGATTTTTTAAATCCTCTAAAAGCATGATTAAACCTAGTTTAAGATATTATAACTTGAATTTGTCTTTTTGTCTCCTTGAAATTCACTTTCTCTCTCTTCTTGGCTAATAAATTTCATTTAGAACTATTTGTAAGAGCAATGATTGCATATTCTAAAAAAACTATCTTCTTTGATTTAATTTTTGCCTATTTCATGTTATAAAATTTATCATAGGTTCTTAGAACATGCATATTTACATACCATTACCTTTGATAACCTTCACATTATCTTATGACTAGAAAGTATCATCTCAATATTTGATTATACAATAAGACTAAAGTAGTAAATTACCTTAAAATTGTCAAAACTAACTTAATCTTTCCAAATTGCTTGACAAATAATATGCTCAATTTAATAGCTTCATTATTTGATTACTTTGGTTAGCTTTAGACCATGGTTGTCCTAGAAGGGTCACCACCTTTTCTCCTTGAGCACAGTTCTCCATCAATTTAATTTTCTACTTAACCTTAAATTTATCAAAAATACCTTAAATAATGCTAAAAACATAATGAAGACCATGAATAAAGATAAATTGATGACAAGAAAACATGAATTGACCCCAATTACAAATATACCATGCTAAATGGCCTTAGAAGTTGCTAAGGAAGACACACTACCTATATGCAATAAAAAATACATCAAGTCTATAAATCAATTATAACTTGGAGAAGATAGATCCTACTTACACTTCCAATTGGGGATAAATTAGATAATTGGTAACATGACCAATATGTGGATCCTCTAGACCCAATTAGGGGATCTCTTATCACAAAAACAATACTAGGGAGGGTTCCAAAGCCTCCAGTCAAGCACAATCATGTAATAACCCTAAATAGGTCTTATGTTTTCATATTCACTAATTTAATAAGAAGTAAAGTATAGTATAATATAGTGCTTGCCAAAGCTTGTGGCACAAAGTGAGAGTATTAAACAATAAAAGTAAACATGCATAAGAGACATATACTCACATAAATGTATATGGAATATGAATGTATGGAAGAGAAGTTCAAATGCATATCTATCTACTCTTATAAAAGACAAACAAAGTTAGGAATACTTACCTTTGAAGATGAACCTACCAAGCCTCAATCTCTCCCTTGGCCAAGGTGCTTTATAAGAGGTTATTATGGTCTGTAAGGATGAAAAATATAAATCAGCTCTAGGATACACAACCTATCAATGAATCCAAAATACTTCTCCACAAGACAAGATCTGTATCTCAAATAAAGTATAGAACCCTAATCTTTCTCTTCAAGTAGAGTGGTGGATAAGTAGATGTATAATAACTCTTATTCTTATCTTCTCTAAATAATGGTGAAATGATATTGTATATATAGGTAGATTTAACCCTAAGATCTTATGAAATTTTTAGCTGATAGGGATAACCTAGTCAACCTATTACTATTATGGATAAAAATTCACTAAGTCACAGGCTAGGTCATCCAAGAGCCAACATAGACCCTGAATTAATTTCACCCATATGAGTACAAGGTCGACCCAGTTGACCTAGTACTATAAATAGTTTAAAAGGATCTTAGGCTAAGAAAAGGGGATGAAAGGTAGGAAATGACTGGAGGATTATACAAGAGAGAAGAACAAACTTAGGGTAGTGGTTTTTTATGAGATAAGTGTGTAGATAACAAGTGTCAAAAGGGACAACAATCCCAAAAAGCAATAATGGTCTACCCACTCCTTTCCTGGTACACCCCTTAAGGCATGCACTTAGAGAGATTAAGACTCGATGGGTTCTTTCAAGTATAGAGCATCAGTAATTGATAAAAATTTAAAATATTATGTGTATACATATACTCAACTTGAAGCTCATCACGTGTCATGTAAGTGCAACATGAGATGGTGCTTTGGGAATAGAACATGATGACACATAACATTGATGATATGTAAAATGTAATAAGGAGAAAATAAGATAAATGAAATGATAAAATTGAAAAAAACATACCTTTACTTACTTTAGTGATATAGATAAAGAAAGAGACTACAAGAAAAGTGAAGGCATCCAATGTGAAGAACATTAGATGACCCTGTAGATATTAGTGCAAAAAAAAGTGGCTTTTTTTTTTTTGGAATATAGGCATATAGTAGTGGAAAATATTTTCTAAGGTGTCATTATTCCAAAAAATTTATGGTTTGAAAATTGAGTGAGTAAAAACAAAGATATGATCTAAATAAGGAATCTGACAGTAAATAATAGAAAGGTAAATAATTATGAATAATAAGGTTAAATAGGGTGAAAAGAAAGCCATTAACTTATTATTTGACTTATTTAGAGAGAAAAATAGAGATATCAATTACCAAATGAAATATAAATGATTTAAAATGGTGAGGAGATGCTAACTTAGACAAGGAGGATGCCTAATAGTTATAATGGGTGTAGCACATGTAGGCAATTGAAATTTTCAAACTTGTTTTGAGTATTTTAATTGAGATTAAGTGTTCTATAGAAATTTCTAATTTAGACCATTTATAAAAACCAAAATGAACCCCAGGAGGTTATTAGGGGTACTATACACCAAATGGGAAAATGTGTTGAAAGCAATTAGAGTAATATTTGTTGAAGGCATTTATTACAAGTAGGGGAAAGTCAATAATCTGAACCAACTAGGTCAATGTAGTCGACCTAGTAGTTTGAAAATCCTAATTCTATACTACCAATTTAGTAGACATGGGTTGACTTAGTTTTTTGAGAAAGAGTGATGAATTATTACCTCTATGTTGACTTAGTAGGTTAATCTACTCTGCCAACTTAGTATGAAGGGGAAATGAAAGGGTTGACTAAGTTTGTTAAGTCCACAAGGTTAACCCAATACTATTTGGTCAACTTAGTATGTGACTAAGTGGCTGGTATAGTACTAAAATGTGGGAAATTAGATTTAATAATATGTTTAAGGCTCAATTTTATTGAGTAAGTAACAAAATGTCCAATTAGGATAAGAATAGGTGAAATTGATAAAAAAAAAATGGATAGATTAAGGCAAATTAGGTTTATTTTTGAAAAAATTTAAAAAGAATGTATTTGATTATAAGTGACATGGAGGTCTAATACATATTTTTTTGTTTGATGGTTGTAGGGGCATCAAAAATTTTGGTGATTAGTGGACATAACATGATTAACAAACCTATTAGAGCAATTGATAGTGGAAGATCGAGCTAGGTTAGTCACACTAGGCCCATGAGGCATAATGGATATGTGTTGAGTACCACCAAGTGTAAATCTTGTAGTCATGTTATTAGGAGTCTAAGAACACTTGAATAATAAATTTATGTGGGTGGTGAATGGGGATAACATCAAGGTGAGTATCATGATGGAGGATGTCCATATTATACTTGGACTTTTGATAAGAGGGACACAGATGATCATGAGGATATCAGATGGATAAGAAGAGAGATGAGCATTAGCCTGATGGGTAACATGCTCAAATAGGATATATATATATATATATATAGGGATGAGAGTGAGCCTTTTTGACATTTATATAACTCAGATTCTAGATATTTGAAAGGTATTGATAATACTTGTGATAGCATGGGTGTTGTGTCACAAGTCAGAGGGCAAGGTACCGCTATATGTGATAGCCTTGTACTAGTCTATTTTGGAGAAGGGGCACTATATGATTTGGGTTTTATCATCTAGATTTAGATCATGCATGATATGTATGGGATGATATATATAGGGTATAATATTATGGGACTAGTGATTTTATTGATTGTTTGGATATACGAGAGGTTTCCAATCTACCAACCAACTGGGTTACCCCATGTGGTCGATGATCAATTACCTCAAATGTGAAGGTGGAAGTAGGATTAGGTGGCATAAGATGTACCCCAAACACTATCACTATAGATGGTCATGTGATTAAATATCATATGACATCCATATGGTCACATTGTGATAGTTTTCCTAAGTTGGAAGATAATGGTGCTAGAGTTGGCATGAGTACAAATTATAGGCCACTACACTTGGTAGATAGAGCTACATCTAGTGGCATTTGTACTAGGATAGTTCAAAGTCCCTCACCTAATAGCTTTGATACTTGGTAGATAGAGCTACATCTAGTGGCATTTGTACCAGGATAGTTCAAAGTCCCTCACCTAATAAATTTGATAGTGATGCCCACATTTTGGGATAGACATGCAAGAGAGATGAGGGTGAGAGAGGAGAGGAACCCATAATTGTAAGACTAGAGATTAGAACATGATATGAGAGACTATGGATAGGTCAATCATGATAACCAATAGCTAGAGAGGAGATGGATGTGAATGTTGGAGTGCCAATGTTACTAAATATGGAACCATAGCAGGATGAACATGAACACCTTGATTTCACCATTTATGGTGATGTCAGTGATGAGAGAGAACACAAAGGGTGGTCATCTAGGATGACCCATCAGTTGGCCTAGGGAAGATCTGGTCTATAGAGGCACCATTGCATTGCAACTTGAGATGGGCACATGTGGTTATCCAAGGGTTTGCTTTGGTTGGGAGGCATCCCATAGATAAGGAACTTAGGGGATGAGCCAATGGAGAGACTATGTTTAGTGGTCATATAAATTAGTAAATAGTGATAGGCAACATTTAGACATGTAATAAATGATTTGACTTTTTTTAAATTTTTTTTGAGATAGATTATAGATAAATAGGATTTGAGACATATCTATGATCAAATATTTATCTAGTTTGAATTTTGAAAATCTTGTGGAAGAGGATGAGATCATATGGGGATCCCTAATGAAGGGATCACTCTATGAGATCTTGGATGGGGCACTTACACCATACAATCCTATCACATTGGATGATCCCATGGTATGATCTACCCCAACTCAGATGAGCTAGGTCAGATTAGCAAGAGAGGCCATGAAGCCATTACAAACATGAGGAAATGTGTAACAACCACTAGTAGGGGTGGGAATAAGAGAGGCATATGCATGGCAAGATTTAGCTCAAGAGAGAGACATGCATATGGATACCATGAGTTAGTTAGCATAGGTACATGCCCAAGTGGACAACGTATAGGAATAGGGGATAAGCTTAAGATCTTAGAAAACCTATTTATAGTGTACTATTCAGAGGGGACTATCTAAGGCATCTATGGGTAGTGTGGCTAGGCCATGAGATAGACATGATAGATCTAGTCTTAGGTCTAGAGAAATGTATATTTTTCTATAAAAAACACATGATATATATAGAGATTTTCTATGTTGATAGTTGGATTGTTGATCTTATGTGTTTGTATTATGGTTATGTTTATGGATGTATGGATATATTTATTTATATCACATGTATTTAGATTTTATTATATATGTTATAGGAAATATGTGTTGTGGTTTATTTTATAGAATTATGTAGGACACATGCATGGTTTAAAAAGAAACAGGTGAAAAGACTTGGTAAAATATGGTGAAAAGAAAGTCATTTGCTTAATATTTGACTTATTTGGAGAAAAAAATAGAGCTCTGAGAGACCAAACAAAAGCTAAAAGAGCCAAGATGGTGAGTAGATGACAACTAAGATGAGGAGGAAGCCTAGCAACTATAGTGGGTGTATCATAGGTAGGTAACTAAAAATTTCAAACTTATTTTGAGTATTTTACTTAAAATTAAGTGTTTTATAGAAATTTATAATTTAGACCATTTCTAGAAACTAGAATGAACCCCAAAAGGTTGGCAGGGGTACTAGAGGTTAAATGGGAAAATGGGTTAAAAGGAATCAGAGTAATAAATTCTAAAGACATTTATTACAAGGGAAAAAGTTGGCAATCTGAACCAACTAGGTCAACTGAGTCGACCTAGTAGGTTGAAAATCCTGATTCTATACTATCAACTTAGTAGATATGGGTCAACTTGGTTTATTAAGGAAGAATGATGAATTAGTACCTGTGTGATGACTTAATATGTTAATCCACTCTAATCAATTAGTACTAAGGGGGAAATGAAAGGGTTGACTTAGTTTGTTAAGTCCATAGGGTTAACCAAGTATTATTTGGTCAACTTAGTATATGACTAAGTAGTCAATATAGTACTAAAATGTGGGAAATTAGTTGTACTAGTATGTTGAAGGCTCAATTTAATTGAGTAATTACCAAAATGTCCAAGTAGGATAAGAATAGGTGAAAATGATAAAAAAATAAAAAGATTAAGGCAAATTAAGTTTATTTTTGTAAAAATTTAAAAATAAAGTATTTGATTATAAGTGACATGGACGTCTAATACATCTTTTATTATTTGATGGTTGCAGGGGCATAAAAAATTATGGTGATCAATGGACATGATATGGCTACTAGACCTATTAGAGTAATTGATAGTGGAGGATTAAGCTAGGTTAGTCACACTAGGCCTAGGAGTCATCATGGAGATTTGTCAAGTACCATTAAGTGTAGATCTTGTAGTCATATTCTTAGGAGTCTAAGAATACTTGAATAATAGATTTAGATGGGTGGTAGATGGGGATACCATCAAGGTGTGTATCATTCTAGAGGATGTCCATGTTATACTTGGACTTCTGATAAGAGGGACACCGGTGATCATGGGGATACTTGATGGATAGAAGGAGAGATGATCATTAGCCTAATGGGTGATGTACTCAAATATGATATATCCAATGCTGAGAGTGAGATTTTTGATGTGTATATATATTAGATTATGGATATACATAAGGCTATGAAAGGAATTATGATAACATGGATGATGTCTCACAAGTCAGATGGTAAAGTACCACTATATGTGATAGTCTTGTGCTAGTCTATTTTGGAATAGAGGGTGCTGTATGATATGGGTTCTATCATCTAGATTCAACTCATGCATGCTATGTATGGGATGTTATCTAAAGGGTAGAAGACTATGGGACTAGTGATTTAATTGAGTGCCTAAATATATGAGAGGTTCTTGATGTATCAACTAGCTGGGTTTCCCTATTTGGTCAATGATCGATTGCCTTGGGTACAAAGGTAGAGGTAGGATCAGGTGGTGTAGGCTATGCCCCACATGCTAACACTATAGATAGTCATGGTAGTATATATTGTATGGAATTTATATGGGCACATTATGATAGTTTAGTTGATTTGGAGGATGGTGGTTAGAGTTGGCATGAGAGTAGATTATAGGCCACTACACCTGATAGATAGATCCACATCTAATGCCACATGTACCAAAATAGTTCAAAATCCCTCACATAATGGATCCAATAGTGGTTCCAACATTTTAGGCTAGACATGTGAGAGAGCTAAGGGGAAAGGAGGAGAGGGACCCCTAATTGTGAGACCAAATATCAGACCATGGTATGAGAGACCATGGATAGGTGAACATGATGGCCAATAGCTAGAGAAGAGATGGATGTAGATGCATGAGTATCAAAGGTACCAAATATAGATCCAAAATAGGAGGAAAAATGACCACCTTAGTTTCACCACCAATGGAGATGATAGTGATGAGAGAGAGCACAAAGGGTGATCATCTAGGATGACCCATTAGTTGGCCTAGGATAGAGATAGTCTATAGAGGTACCACTCAAACATAGCTTGAGATAGGTATATGTGATGACCCTAGGGTTTAATTTGGTTGGGAGCCATCTCATGGATGAGGTATTTATGGGATGAGTTGATGGAGATATTTTTCTTGATGATCACACAAATGGGGAGTTGGTGATAGGTGACATTCAAATAGGTAATAAATGGTTTTAAATTTCTTTAGGATTTTTTGAGATAGATTATAGATAGATAGATTTTGAGATATATCTATGATCTAATATCTATCTAGTTTGAATTTTTTAGATCTTAAATAGGAGGAAGAGACCATATGAGGATCTTTGATGAGGGGAACACTCCATAAGATGTTGGATTGGGTGCTAACACCATACAACCCTCTCACATTAGATGATCCTATGGTATGATCTACTCTAGCTTAGATAAGCTGGTTTAGATTAACAAGAGAGGCCGTGAGGTGATTATAGGTATGAGGAGATGAGAAAAAACCACCATTAGGGGTGGGAGTAGGAGAGGAAAAGGCATGGAAAGCCTTGTTTCAAGAGAGAGTTGCATATATGGCTACCATGAGTCAGTTAACATAGGTACAGGCCCAAGTGGCCAACCTACATGGATAGGTTCGAGGCTTGAGTTCTCAAATAACCTCTTTAAAACATACTATTTAGAGGAAATTTCTTGAGGCATCTATGTGTCGTGTGTTTAGGCCACAAGATTGACATGATAGAGCCTAATATTAGATCTATAACAATGTATATATTTTGTACTTTTGTGTAAAAAAACACATGATATATATAAAGATTTTCTATGTTGATAGTTGGATTGTTGATCTTATGTGTTTGTATTATGGTTGTGTTGGTGGATGCATGGATATATTACTTTATAAAACATGTATTTAGCTTTTGCTATTTATGCTATAGGAAATATATGTGTTGTGGTTTCTTTTCTAACATTATGTAGGACACATGCATGGTTTAAAAAGAAACAGGTGAAAAGACTTGGTAAAATATAATCAATCAAAAATAAATGTACTACACATTATTTCACATTGGAAAAGGTGTAGTAAAAAATATTAATAAGTATAAGAAACCAAAGAGGTGGTAAACAAGAGGGAAGAAATTTGTTTTTAAACCATAAAAGAGATTTTGAAATTGAATTAAAACAAATAAAATCACACTAAATCACGTTGGGAAGTATGAAAATAATGTAATAAAGTGGAAAGCATGTGAAAGAATAATGGTAAATAAATTAATTCAGTCAATCATACTAAATCATGTTGGGAAGTATAAAAAAAAACAAAATTGGTCTTAAATTTATCATACTAATTCAAGTTGGAAAGTATGAAAAACTCAAGAAAATGGTTACATTCTTACATGAAATCAAAAAATATAAAGATAAGAGTGAAAAAATTAATAAAGTAATAATAAAACATACTAAACCAAGATGGGAAGCATGCCAATGACATGTAACTCACAATTAATCATATCTTATCTCATATTTGACACATGTAATTTTTTTTGTGACTTGGATTATTGGAAAATTTTGTGAGGAAGGTCAGGTTCAATCCATGGTCTTACACTGCAACTCACAAATAAAACACCAATGAGGTGGAAATAATGTGAAAATCTAGTAAAATGGGATGTTTGTAATGGTAATGTGAATATGGGGTAATTTGTGAGGAAGGTTAGGTCCTATCCATGGTCTTACAATACAACTCACAAATGGAATCCCCAAGGGCATGATTAGTGAACAAAATAATTTTTCTCAAGGGGAAATGTGAGGATCCTAGGGAGTGAAAAAGGGAATGTAAAAATCATAACTTAGGCATATTATGAGAAGACCTTAGAAGACATGAGGCATACTAAGGACATGAGAAGAGACTAAGTGACTAGTGACCATCAATATACAAAGGAGACCTATTTGCTATAACACAAAGATGAGTAGAAAAATAAGTGTGCCACTAAGATCAAATCATGAAGGTAAATTTGAGAAAGAAAATTAAAATGGAATACCTTCCCATGACATGTTCCTCATTCCCTAGGACCCCTTACAAAGTCATTTGTCTACTACAAAGATTAGGTACTTGCATGAGAAAGTAGGTAGCAATAAAATATTTTTTATTATCCTTTTCTAATATAATAGCCTACCGTACCCCAATGGACCTCAGCTCTCTCGTAAGATTAACTATGGAGTTTGATATTTGACTAGAAAAAGGAGATGCGCTTGAAATCATGTTTTTTTAGTGTGATTTGACTATTGAGAATTTTGAGTGTTACCTTTTGGATCATTGCATTTTATTAAATGATTTGGATTTTGAATATTTTCATGGATTTTTTAAGGTTCCTCCTCCATATGGATTTGGAATGACCAATCATGAGAGATAGAGCGATACACATGAATGAGCTATAGGCTTAGGCTAAAGGAAGCTAAAAAATTATTTCTCTCAATTTCAACTTATTCCTATTTAAATAAGAAGTAAGAAACTAATAATAAGGGTGTGGTACAAGAACCTATTTGTTAGTGCATGCGTGATCTAGATGATTTCAAAGAGATCCTCTTTGTCTTGGGAAGAATAATCTAGTTTATTACTTAATGGCTGATGGCTGATCCTAGAGTAATTTTGGTAGAGGTTTAGGTCTCTATTGTAGTTGATAAACTACTATAACGAAGGCCTGCTAGTTGATAGCTTGATTACCTATGTGCTAGAATGCTTGATTATAGATCCCTATTCACCTCTTACTCCCCTCCTTTTATAGGCAAAGATATATGGAGGTAGAAGGTTCCATAAGAGGTTAGGCTACTAATTTCAATGCATCATGATGTGTTAGAAATGGGTAAGGTGAACATATTTAATTGTGCCATGTTAGCTTATATACATCTAGTGTTGTGTTTGGCTAGATGGGGAAGAGACCTAACCATCGATGGGTAGGGTGATCATCAATAGTCACGGTGACCATCGATGGTTGAGTGTTGAAGGCTAAGTGGGGTAAAAATGGGGGGTTTGGTTAGCTAGTTAAACTAACCATGGTTAGGTTTGGTTAGGGGTCAAAGGGTCAAATTAGTCCCAAGGGGGTCTATGGGTAATTTTAGTGTATACATTTTGCTCCTTTTATTATGTAGTTTGTGTCAAAAAGATATAAAATAAAAATAGATTATGGGTCAAAGGTTTGGTTTCCCTAAGTATGGGAAGAGGTGTTCTCCCTCAAACTGGGAGTTGAGGTGAAACTAAAATTGAGTCAGGGTTTGACAAGTGGTTTATGGCTAGTCACAAGGTTGGTGACAATGGTGGTTGTGTATTTAAAATGTAACATGTGCATAAAATATGACAAAGTATGATAGCTGAGATCATGTATAGACTTAAGTTACCATAGTTGGTAAAAATAAAGGTTGATGCTAGAAGAACAAGTGACAAGTGGACCACATGATTGTATTTAGGCATGGTAGCTAGGTACACTTATAAATGGAAGTCTCCTAGGTGATGTTTGTATTTCAATGGGTATCCAAGGTAAGTACTCTTATGAAAAACACAAATGGTCTGGTGTGCACTAGGTGGTATAAATGCAAATGTTCAACATGCCAAGGTTGGTTGGTGCAGTAAAAAAGGACCAAGCTAAGGTCATTAAAAAATATGCAATAGTTTGGGCCAAAATTGCCAACATCAAGGTGGATGTAATTAGATGGTTAGTTGGTGGGAGAGGGTGTTCTCTGATGGCTCATGGTTAGTTTTTAACGAATAGGTGCTCTCTAAAGTTTGGTTTTGGCTTGGTGGAGAAGGGTAATCTCCAAAAAGGTGGTACTAAGGTGTTGGTGCCAAAATGTTGAGAAGGGGAAATCTTAATTGTCAATGGCTAGGGGTCCCAAAATCAACCATCGATGGTCACCCTGATCATCAATAGTCAGGGGGAAATCCTAAAAGCTCAAATTTTAAAACTAAAAACTTGAAATCATTTTCACCATTTGATTTTTGACTCTTTGACTCTTGTGCATTTGGAAAATTTGGCATTTTGCACAAGAGTGATAATGAGGTAGTTGATTTTTGACTGGGTGGTTTCTCATTAGCTTATTGGTATGAGATTTGTGTTGACCTAGTGTGGGATTGAGGATGTAGGGTGGATGAGGATGTGGTCGAGTAGTGGGATCTAGGATTCCTCCTTGATGATGGTCAAGGAATGAGGTAGGTGTTGCCTTAAATTAATAGGTTAGGTTGATTTTGGTTATTTATTAGTTGAATTATGTTAGTTTATTATTGATTTATTGAGGGTATTTTGGATTTTTCCCTAGTTTTTAGGTGTTGGTTATTATTATGAAATTTTGTGGGGAAAAGTGGTTTTAGTAGGGTAGGTTAGGTTGAAGGGTGTTAAAGTAGATATTAAATAAGTTGGTTGTGGGTTAGAATGAAGTTTGGGTAGTTTTATGGTAAGTAGGGTTAGGGAATTTTCTATTAATGGTATCACATAGTGACCATCGATAGTCATACCTGATCGTCAATGATCATAATTGACCATTGAAAATCAAAGATTAGAGGCCAAATGGCCAGCTAATCATCAGCAGTTGGAGTGACCATTGGTGGTAAACTAAAGGGTCAAGGGTGTGTTGATAAAAGGTTAAAGGTAATAAGTTTAGATGTTTTTGATATAATGGTTAAGGCTAGTGTTTTTAGCATTTTAGAATGTGGGTAATGTGGGTTTAGTGTAGGTTTAAAGATATGGTAATGTAGTTAAGATAGAGAAAAGTAGGTGTTTAGTAGGTAGGTGAAATGAGGTACATGGGTAGACTTGTTTATAGAAAAAATCTAAGTCTATTTTTAATGAATTTTTTAGGCGTAATATTTCTCTTAATTTCTACTCATTTCTTATTTTAGAAGAAGATAAGAAACTAGTAATAAGTGTGTGGTATAAATACCTAATTGTTGATGCGTGTGTATTCCAGATGAATGTAGAAAGCTCCTTTTTATCTTGTATGGATTACTTGTAGATAAGAAATCAATAACAAAAGGGGTTGTTAGTAAGATAGTTATGTGGACTACTTAGTGTGAGCTAGATCCAAGAAGAATGAGCTTGTTAGGAGGCTATCAATCCACTCTTTGATAAAAAATAAGTTGGAAATGCTAAAAGAAAGATACTTGGATTAAATAATAGAAAGTAATGAAATGAAATACAAGAAGTAAATGAATGCTTGATAGAGAAAATTACTAAATATAGCAAAAGTGGGTCAATACTAATTCTAAAGAAGATCAAGTCAAGTTCAAAAAATCAAGTAAGGATCTGTTAATAGGTAGGGACACAAAAAATTAGATTTAGTTAGGGGTAAGGGGTTAAAATAACTTGTTATTATTTCATGCCATAGTGACCATCAATGATTGGGCTGACTATCAATGGTTGGGTTAACCATTGGTAGTTGGATAATCGTCAATGGTTAGGAGTGACCATTGGTGATTGTGGTAACTGTCGATAGTTCTTTGTAGATTTTAAAAATATTTAGAAAAAGAGATTGTAAGCTAGATCAAAGGAAAGATAATGGTCTATTAAGGATCTGGTCAAAAATAAGAGATCATAAGATAGGTGTAGAAAGGTTTGATGGGGTAGATAAGTGAGAAACCAAAATAATAATGTTGAAGTATAAATATACTTGTTGCTTACTAAGTGGTTCATGGTTGATGGTTGGAGAAATTTTGGTAGGGTAACAATACTTTTTCCTCAAGAGTAATTTTGACATAGGTTTAGATCTGTGTTATTATTGCTAAATCACTAGAAGAAAACTAGCTAGCTAGCAAGCTTGAATAACTATGTGCAAGAGTGCTTGTGATGATTCATTTCACCTCCTACTCCCCTCCTTTTATAGGCAAAGAGAGATGGAGGATAGAAGGTTCCCTAGTAGGTTGGCTTATTGATTTCAATGCTTAAGAGTTTATTAGCACCGCATAAGGTGAGCATATTCAATTGTGCCTCATTAGCTCACACACAACTGGTGATGTGTTAGAAGGGTGAGAAGATGACCATCAATGTCTAGGCTAACCATTGATGGTTAAGTTGACTATCAATAGTGAAGTGTCTTAGAGGCAAAGGGTCAAGGTGAGTTAAAAGGGGCGGGTTAAGGTTCATTATTAAGTTATTGAGTTTAGTTTGTTAAGTAGCTAACTAGACCCAAGGTCTAATAGATTTGTTAGTATGTTGAGAAGGGTCAGGTGGTCCCTAAGGTATCTTGAGTTATTTCAACATCTAGTATGGTTTTCTAGTGTCTACATATGAGATCAAATCTAGAAATAAGATCAAGTTCCTTAGATATTTATAGAGATCCATCAAGGGATGACTGATGATGATTAGACACACATGGAGGAGGTCAACCTCAGTGCGATGATGCACTTCCATCACATGCCATGAGATGAAACTATGATCATGGACCTCATTGAGATATAGGATTTGGCCATAAACATGTTTCTCCTACCGATGGGTGAGATGACCATCCTATTAGAGGATGTACATAGGATTACATGGCTACCCATTTGGGGGGAACTAATGTATCATATTGAGAGTGAAGAGAGAGATGATCATATGAAGCTCCTATATGGTGAGGATCAAGCCCTCACCAGGTGGCATGCTAGAGGCTTTAGTTATAGGCCATTATATCAGAGGGCCAAAGATGACATGAAGTTGTTGATGATGATGATATGGTAGTCTCCTACTTTGCATTACCAAATTTGAGTAGTGGGTGGTTTCCATATCTACTGCTAGGAGTTTTAGTGGAGATGTTGTTTAGTCAGATAGTTTTTGGGTGGGCACCTATTTTGTTGGTACAAATTTATAGGGATCTATGAGGGTTCTAATTTCATGGGAAATATAACATCAATGTGGGGTTTGTGATTCATTTTTGGGCCTATGAGCACATCTATGTTCTAAGACTAATGGGTTTTCCATGGGAGGGATATGCCCAGATGGACTTTAGGATGGGCTTCATTTGATGGAGGAGTGATTATGCACTCATAGGAGCTAGAGGAGGTGTGAGGGATATTGATTAGTTTAGGGAAGAATTAGAGGCCCTAGTGGTTAGAGATGTGGTTTGGAGGCTATATGTTAACTTTTTGAGGTGGGACCACTATACTCAGCATATTTTATTGACATAGAGTTACAAGTGGATTTTTAAGAGGAAAGAGGGTGAGATCGACCTCATCCTTATTTACAGAGTTCATAGGTAGTTTGGCTTGGTATAGGGGATTCTGGGCCCATTTCTGAGGTATAAGCAAGAATATTTCAAGTTTTTTCTTCCAATACCACAACTAATGGAGGTCGTTCTTGATTTTGAGGAGTTACCTGCTAGAGCAGAGATTGATGATGCCAATTTTGTTAATGGCTATGTGGTATGGTATTAGGGCATCGATGCATCTATATATTTTGGATGGAATGATGGGGGCTGATAGGCTATGGATGTGGACCCAAATGGTGGGGGTTTATAGGTACATGTATAGGGAAGTGGCCCTAATAGATAGGTCAGAGCATCACTGGCCACTGTAAAAGCACAAATAATAGCTTTACAAGGGAAAGTGGCCACATTATAGGGCTAGGTTATGAAATTATAGGGTTAGGTTGCCACTATGACAAGTGAGAAGGACCAGGCTAGGACTTCACTAGGCTTGGTGATCGAAGAGAGGGACACTCTAAAATAGAGAGGAGAAACAGTTGCAACACTAGTAAGACTACCAGGTAGCATCCCTATAGCATGGTATTTAGCCACTATTGAGGGGTTACATTATTACGAGGCCATAGTTTTGACATAGTGTCCACAAGAGCCTTGATGGGGTGGATATAGAGCTAGCTTGGTTGGTGGTGTAGTTGTAGCAACTTTGGGTTAGTGGGCTATATCAGCGGGTGGATAGGTAGGAACCTTATAAGGGTAGGCACCAAATGGTGATGGTAGTGTAGGAGGGGTCAGTGGTAGTGGTGCCCTAGGGGTATAGTTTTATGATATGATATGTATAGATGTATATGATTTTGATACCAGCCTATGCACCAATGTAGTGAGATGTATATTTTTTTCAAAGAGAGATGTGCAGGATTATATTTACTATTTGATGTTGATGAGACATGATGTATATGATATGATGATGATATATAGATTTGATTTTATGGTTCATGGTTTTGATGTTTATGCTTATGAGATGTATACTTATTAGCTTAGGCATGTGATGATTATGGATGATGTTATACATGATTATGATGATGTGATGTTTTAGTTATGGTTATTATGTTTTGATTATAGTTATGATCATGGATATGTGATGGGATCATGGTTTATGATTATAGAGGTAATGTGGTTTATGATGTTTATAGTGTTGTTATGGTTATTGTTCTATACATGGTGATGATGGTATGATGATGTGATGTTTATAGTTTATAGTTATTTTTTTGATGATAACACATAAAGTAAGTTAGGTAACAAGACTGGATGTGGGAAAATAAATGACATGCATGAGACATATGTCTAAGTGAATACATGAACCAATTATGAGAGGATAAGGAAAGAGGCATGATGCTTCTTCATTGGTAAGGACTAAACAAAACCAAAGTTAGATTGGATTAATAAACATAATCCTTCTGAATGCTTCGTATTAGCATACATTAGTTGATAAAAAGGTGTCTTGATCACATTGTGTCAAGTAAGCCTAAAGTCCCTTGATTTGTAGATGGTATAAAGGGGAAATATGTGATAGGTGATGTGAGGGGTAGTGTAACATCTTGAGGGTTGGTTTTCCCCTTATATAGGTGACTTAAGAACCATAATAGACAAGTCCATGTTTGAATGAAAGGTGTATATTGATTGATGTGATAAGTCTACTAATGCTGTATATGAAAGTTGATTGCAACTTTCTTGGGATAACTTGTTCTGATTTTGATATAGGGTCTTTTATTGCTTTGTTCTGATAGGTTTGTGAAGTTGATTGATACAAGAAAATTTAAATGCTTACTTTGACTAATTTGACTTAGCCATCCTTCAAGGGAGTGGTCTAATTTTAGATTTGTTCATTTTAGTAGTTGTCCTTCACAGGAATAGTCTATCTTTTTAAGCAATTTTTAAATTTTGGGTAGTTGTCCTTCAAGGGAGTAGTCTGCATGCTAGAGATGTTTGACCCAAGTGATATTTAGGTATCCAAAATTGGTTTTTTTCTAGGTTATACATGAAAAATTCTATTTAGGTTTATAGGTTTACCTTTATGAGGGCAAAACCTAGAGCACAAGAGGTTAATGATAGGTGAAATGGGTGGTTTTGAGAGATAATGACCATGGGATTCCATCTGATTAGGGACAAAAAGTATCCATAAGAACCATACCATAGGTAGAGCCATGTTACCCATATTTAATATTAGGCTATGATTGTGATGGTTAATCACATGGTTTTATGTTGTAATCGATTGTCTTCAAAGGGATAGGATGGGGGTATGAGGAAGGTGAAAATCTCATAAATCAAGGGATGAGATTAAGTTAGAGATAAAGTTGAGTTTGATCCTTTTAACAAAATAAAGGATGTAGATGCAAAGCATTGAGAGGTTTAAGCTCTATTTTTCCTTCGAGAGAGGATAAATTGTAAGCTCCTGATCCATACTTGTGGGTTATGATGTAGGGTCCAAACTAATTAAAAGCAAAGTTGCCTCATTCTCTTTTCTCCATATTGGTTACATATTGATTTTACTTTAGGAAGAGGTATCTGATGTTTAATTCTCATGATTTTAGGTGTTTGTTATAATCATGCTTGACTCACTCTAGATAAACACAAAGGTGGTTAAGTGTTGTCAGGCAGTGCTCGTCAAGTAACTCAAGTCTACTAGATGTTCTTGATGATAATCACTCTTTAAAATGATTTCGTGAAAGGTATGCAAAGAGAAAGAATTTGGACTTTGAGAGGTAAGACTACCTCTATTCTAAAGACTAGAAAGAAAGGGGTATCACTCGTATAGGTTCGAATGCTAGTGTGATAGGCCCATAAAGCAAAAGGGATGTGAAAGTGCCAATCCTGACTAATAGCATTAACTACTTTGGTTAACATCTTGTTGAGTGTTTTGTTAGAGGATTTTTCTTATTTATTTTATTATGGATGATAAGGTGAGGAAAATATTAACTTGATGCCAAATGCATCACAAAGACCTTGGAGTTACATATTTTTTAAATATTTGCCATTATAGATGATGATCTTATGTAAAACACCAAAATGATAGATGAAATGATGATTGATAAAGGTGACTATATTTTCATATTTGGTCGAGATGAGAGGAATATCCTCTACCCATTTGGTGAAATACTCAGTGGTGGTGATGATGGAATGGTGACACTGTGAGGAATGAGGATTGATTTCCCTAATGAGATATAGTCCCCATTATGAAAAGGGCCAAAAGTCCTTAGATACTTGAAGGCCATAAGATGGTGCATGATGTAAATTGGTATGTTTTTGACATTTTATACACTTTTTCAGATAATTTTAACAATCTTGGTTAAGGGTGGGCCAATAATAGCCAAGGTAAAGGATACATTTAGTGATAGCTAGGCCACTAGAGTCTCCACCATAGATCTTGTCATGCATTTGCTTGATAACATGGGAAGCTTCATAATTACATAGGAAATAGATAAATATGCCATCAAAACCATGTTTGTAAAGGATCCCCCCTAGTATGGTAAAATGAGAGGTACTCTAAACAAAGGCTTTTTAGGAATCCTTAGAGAGGTTGGGAGGAATGATGTTGAGGTTGAGGTAGTTAAAGGTTTTCTCATACCAAATATATGATGGAGATTCCTCTACACTATAAATGGTAGGGAGGTTAGATTAGATATAAGAGGATATGATAAAATGATGAATGGTGACAAACAGCTTAGAATTGGTAGGTACAAATCAGATTTGGGAAACAAGGGAAGCCATTACATTCATAAACTTGTTGGTAGATCATAGAACATATTGGATATAGTAGTGATAAAATGATGCTAAGAGTACATCAACTAGATGTTTTTACTTTTAAAAGACATCATTTTTAAATTGGTAGGATCCATTGGTCTGGCTGACCACAAGTTGGGAATTGCCAAAGACACTAATAGTCTTAACTCCCAAGGCTAGAGTGGTTTGGAGACCTATTACTAGGGCTTCATACTCAGCCATATTATTGGTACACTCAAAAAAAAGTTTGAAAGTAAGAGGAAGAGGTTTACCATTGAGGGGAATGAGAATAACTTTGGCACCCCCACCACACTAGCATTTTGATCCATCAAAGAACATGGTCATTTGGTAGGTGATGTCCTTTTGAGAAAGAGTTATGATGGACTCATCCAAAAATACTATAGGAAGTGGTTGGTTGTCTAGTAGAGGAGTTTTAACCAATTGATTGATGATGACCTTCCCTCTAATTGAATTTTGATAGAGGAACTCAAGGTCAAACTTAGCCATACGCTAGTTTTGGTATGGTTTAGAGTGCATGTACTTGAGTGCATCAGTGTTGGTAATGACAAAATTTTTATGATTGAGGTAATGAAAAAGTTTGGTATCCATAAAGACTAAAGTAAGGCAAAGATTTTTGATATGGGTGTACTGAGTCTCATAATATATAAGTGTTTAAATTATATAGTAGATAGCTTGCTCTTTATTTTTTTCATCATAGTGAGCAAGCATTGACCTTGAGGAATGGTCATTGGTGGAGATATAAATGTATAAGGGTTGATCATATTTAGGTGGGATAAGAATAAGTGGAGACATAAGGTAATTTTTTAGTGAATTGAAGGCTTGTTGACAGTCCTTAGTCCACTTAAAAGAGGTATCTTTCTTGAGAAGATGATGAAAGGTTTGGCATCTATTTGATAACTGAGAGATGAAGTGATGAATGGAAAGGATCTTTCCCTATAGGCTATAGAGTTGATTAAGGTAGGTTTTAGGTGGCATGTTGAGTATTGCTCTAAATTTGGTAGGTCCTACTTTGATTCCTTGGAGAGAGATGATAAATCTAAGAAGCTTTCCAGATAGGACCCCAAAACACATTTCTTAGGGTTGAGTCAGACATGGAAATGGATTAGGTGCTTAAAGATAAGTTTGATAACTTATAGATGATCCTTTTGATATTTGGATTTCCCAAGGAGATCATCTACATAGTCCTCTATGATTTTATGGATGAGATCATGGAAGATGTAGGTCATCTCACACTGGTAGGTTGTTCCAACATTCTTTAGACCAAATAGCATGACCCTATAGAAAAATTTTCCCCAAGGGGTGATGAAAGAAGTTTTATGCTGATCCTTAAGGGAAATTGAGATATGATTATATTTTGAGAAACCATCCATGAGAGACAACATCTCATGGCCAACTATAAGATCAACAAGTTAGTCAGTGCTAGGCAAAGGGAAGTTATCCTTTAGACAAGCAAGATTAAGGTCACCAAAGTCAATAAAAAGGAAAAGTCCCCCTATGGGTTTGGTAATGGGGATGATGTTGGAAACCCATTAGGGATAGTCAATGGGTTGAATGAAATTGACAGATAAGAGGTGTTGAAGCTCTTGTTTGACTAGAAGGGTGATATAAGGGTAAACCCTGTAAAGCTTTTACCTAATAGGCTTAACATCAAGATGGATGAAAATGTTGTAGAGAGTAATGAAAGGATCAATTTTGGGCATATCCAAATAGGAACAAGTGAATAATATGTTGTGGTTACATAGGAAGGAAGGGTAATCTTTTTTCTCTAAAGAATCTAAAGATTGATTGATCTTCATAATGTGGGGGTTATCCTGAGTACCCAAGTTGACATCGATAGTGGATTTGTTCAACATGGTTTGGTTCTTAGGAGGAAGGGATTTATGGATACAAGAATCCCTTGCAACAACATAAGTGAGAATGGAATCATCATCCTGATGTTGGATGGTGTGGATGGTAGGAGAATTGTTTTCTACCATTTTAAGATGAATCAGATGAAATATTTTAGTTCGGTCATGCTTTTGATAAGTCAAGGGACCCAAACTATTAGTATTGACTAAAAAAAGTTAGGAGGGATGGTTTCAAAATCCTTAGACTTTGAAGGAGATGGGGTTACTAAGGATATAATGTTTTCCTCAATGGTGGTGATGGGTTTGGGTGAATCAATGGGTTTTTTTGGTGGGATAAAGCCAAGGCCAAATAGCTTATGAGGTTTTTGGGTTTTGATTAAAGGTAACTCATGGGGTTTATGTACATAATGGATAAGGCCAAATCCTTTCCAAGAACACCTATGAAGGTATAATTTGGAAAATGCGGGTTTGTCTAAATAGGAAAAATTAAAGGTAAATGGTTGGATAGAAGAGGAGGTAGAAGTAGGAAGAAGATGATCAAGTCTCCTATAGATGAAACTAGTTTGTTAGTTAGGAAGCCCAAAAGGAATGATAGTTCTGATAGTGGGATCATAATCAAGATCATGTTCAAGGTTTCTATACTCTTAAGGAGTAGGGAAAGAATCCAAGGCCAAAATATGATACTCTCTTAGTGAGAGACATTGGAATGTAGGTTCTAGGGGGTCCTATATGGGGATCTAAGAAGAAGGGATAGATGAGATAGTTAAATATTCATCGATGGTAGGGGTAAAGTCTTTGTTGGTTGGTGGTGAGGTGGATAAATGAGGAAGAATAATGTCATTTGGTAGATATGTCATGTTGTAAGTGTAAAAGGACTAGGGTCAGCTTGTATGGTGATGAACTAACCTTTATGTTTGAACTTGACACATCGATGCAAGGTGGATGGGACATAACTCATGGCTCAAATATAAGGGCATCTAAGTAAGATGTTGTATCATAAATAAACTTATATGATATAATATATCTATAAGTGTATGAGGTCCCAAGTAGATGTAAAGGATGACTATTCCCAAGGTTGTGGCCGTACCATCATTAAAGGAACAGAGGACCACTGAGGTTATAAACATGAGAGGAGATAATATTAATACTATCTCCCCCATTAATCATCACCTTTTTGATGTGGGTTTTATTGATATATGTAATGATGAAGAGGGGAGGATCAAGATCGTTAAGATGAATAGAAGGTATTTCTGAATCCTTGAATGTGACAAGGGTGGAAAGACAAAGATCTCTAATAAAGGATACAAGAGGTTGAGGGTCTTTAGTTTGGACCTATATATATTACAAGGCATTTATCAATGATTGGTGGTGATGAGGTGAGGTTTATTTTAGTTTGTTTAGGCTCATATTCACCAGGGTATGGTGAAGCTATATTGGAACTACTCACTAGATAGATTTAGAAGGGTTGGAGGGAGAGGCACCTAGAATGGATATTTTAGGTTTTGATGAAGGTAAAGGTGTTTGAGTTTGGTTGAAAGGTTGAGAGGTGGAAGGATATGTCCATGAAATGGACACTTTATCCTTCCCCTTATCTTTTTGTTGGGCCTAAGATTAGGTAACCATATGGATAGTGCAGATGAGGGGAAGTGAGGGGTTAGAAGGTTACTTCAGTTCCTCTTCACCTTTGAATGAGAGTGTGGGAGTAGGTACATGTTGGATAGGTTTGTTTTGTGGTTGGGTTGTTAATGGGCTCAAGAGAGGTTGATATAAAAATAGATCATCCTTATCTCGTGAGTTATGGATAAGTTCTTAGAGAGCTTTATTGTTCTCTGTGTCATGTCTAGGTGTCCTATGGTATGAGCAGATTAAACTATCATCGAACTAAGATGGTTTGGGACTTGAAGGGTCAAAGGGTCTGATATGTGGTAGGTTTAAGGAATAAGTTTATAAGAAAAATTATAAAATGGTTGAATAAGATTTGAGCAAAGGTGTTAAGGGTGATAGGCTTTTGGTTTTTGGGGTGGGAACCTTCTTAGAAGTAAGCTTAACCATAGAAGGTGTGGGTGGTAGAATGGTTTTGGTAGGTGGGTTTGGTTGGGGTTGTTTGGTGTTAGCTAGTTGGGTTTGTTTGGTGTTGGTTGGTTTGGAATTTTAAGGTTTAAAGGTGAAATATTTAGAGGTGGGTGATTGCGATGATGAAGGTTTGGAGATAGGTGAGTTAGTGGAGGTAGATAGTTGGGTTAAAAATGATGGAGAGTTTGATGTTTTGAAAGGGGTAGATAAAGGTAGAATGAAAGGGGGAAGTTTAGTTTGGGTATTTTTGGGAGGGTTTACATTCTTGGTAGAAGGATGAGCTCCTAGGATGGAAGAAGGATGAGGTCCCAAGATAAAAGGTAAGATAGAAGGGGGTGGTACGGTTCTGGTTCTAGTTGGGATTTTGGGTGGTTCCACCTTCTTGGTTGGTTTGGTCAAGGTTGTATTTGGTGGAATATATGGGGTTAATTACAACTTTAAATATGGGTGGGTAAGGCTAGGAGTAGGAAATATCCCTAGGTTATTGATAGGTTTGATGAGAGAGGTGTAAGATGATTTGATAATTTTGGATGGAGATGGTTTGGATGGCTCTTCCATGGTTTTCGAAGGAGAGGTGTTTGATTAAGGGATTGAGGTGATGATACATTTAATGGTGGATAAAAGTGAGGTTGAAGGTTCAAGTTTATTTTGATAGGGTATCCCAAGATAGTGCCAAAAGGTGGATTGATCCAAATTGGGTTGAAAGGAGAATTTTAGGCTTTGGACTAGTCTAGAAAAGGGTTTGTAAATTAGTTTGGTTTCTTTGGCATCGGATTCAAAGGTTATGACCATAGTTGAGGTGAGGGAATGGTTTCTTAACCATTTTACTTGATGAAAGGTTCCAAGATTTGGGAAGATGTTTCTTTCATGGAGGGAGTAGGTAAATTAATCTCTCCTTATGGAATGGTTTCCAAAGAGAGAGTGGATGATCCCATGATGGGGAGGAAGGTGTGATTGAAATGGTTATCTCCTTTTGTATTTATATCAAAGGAGAGGTGGGTAAGTCTATTACCTCATCAAGTTGAGGAGCATAGGTGGTTACTTCCTTTATTTGGGTATCCAAAGGAATGGAGGGTGATTCCACCACTTCAATAAGTGGACTAGAGGAAGAGCTAGTTGAGGCAATGGTTGCCTCAATGATAGGTTCACTAATAATAACATTGATTGTATGGACCTCACAAGCACGAAATGATTTTTTTATTGTCATCATGGTTATTATAAGGGGCATGGTTAAGAAAAGGTTGCCAAAAGATGTCTAGTGACTAATTCAGGGGTGCATTAGGATTGTCTAATGCAAGTTCTCCCTTATCAATCAAGTTTTGAATAATGGTTTTGAAGGTGTTACACCTACTAATTATTGGAATATTATCATTGATGTCAAATGGAACTATTGCTATAATAAAATGGAATTGATTTCCAGAATTGAATGGAAATGTCGACGGAAGTGAATGAAATTGTTGCCAGAAATGAACAGAATTATTGATGGAAGTGAATAGAAATGTCGTCGAAAGTGAATGGAATTGTTGCCAGAAGTGAATGGAAATGTAGACAACAGTGAATGGAATTGTCGATGGAAATGTCAACGGAAGTGAAAGGAATTGTTGACAAAATTGTCAACCTTAGCCAACCTATTGGGAGGAGTTGTGACCGTTCGAAAGGACCTTTTCACTTGAAGAGTCACAACCTTAATTTGTGGCTTTCCATGGGTTATAAATAAGTGCATAACGAATGGAAAAATTGTAGATTTGAAAGTTGAATATATATAAAATAAGAGCAAAATTTTTAAAGGCAAAATTTTGTGAGAATATTAAAAAGAAAAAATCAGCAAGTATAAGGAAGAGTATATTAGTGAAAACACTCAAGCGTAGATCAAATATAAAGGAGATGAAGCAAGTGTTCTATCATCTATTTTTTTGACAAAAAAATTGAGATAGAAGAGTGATTTTTTTGAGAAGGTTGGTGCCTTCATTTTGAAGAGATTGGTGTCTCTTGCTGAGTTGGTGCTCGGTGAAAGGGGTTGGTGCTCCTGTAGGTTGGTGCCTAAAAAATTGTTTTTGGGGTTAGCACTCCAGTAGGTTTGTGCCTAAAAATATTTATATTAAGAGAATTTATCTGTGGTTTTCTCCCGAAAGGGTTTCCATGCAAATCTGTGTCTATTTGCATTGTGTGGTTTGAATTGTATTATTTGATTGCTTTGAATATATTAATTGTGGAGTAATTTGAGGTTTTGGATTTAAGATAAATAGTAAAAAGTGAAAAAATATATTATGTTGATTCACCCCCTCTTAGTATAAGTGTGTGCTTAACAATTGGTATCAGAGCTGGTTCCTTTAGTGTTAGCAAAACTGCTAGAAGGTAGATCTTGGAAAACACATATGGCAGGATCTCAAGTGCTAGATGGTTTCTCCACTAACAAGGCTCCTTTGTTTGATGGAATTAATTACACATTTTGGAGCATAAAAATGAAGACTTACTTGATGGCCCTAGGTTTTTATATTTGGCAAGTAGTGGTAATAAGATACATAATGCCACAAATTGCACCAACAGATGCCACTGGAAAAAGGGCTAGTAACAACAATGCAAAAGATATGAATGCAATCTTATGTGGGCTTTCAAAAAATGAGTTTGTTAAGTTTATGCATTATGAATCTGTAAAAGAGATTTGAGATAAACTCAACACTATTCATGAAGGTGATCGTAAGGTTAGAAAAACAAAACTCCAAACCCATCAGAGGTAGTTTGAAAGTTTAAAAATGAAGAATGATGAAAACATTACTAGGTATCTTCTTCATGTCGATGAGATTGTTAATGTCATTCAAGGACTCAGAGAGAAAATTGAAGAATCTATGATCATTCAAAAAGTCTTGAGATCCCTACCATTGAGATTTGATGTGAAGGTCTCTGCCATTAAAGAAATGAAGGATTTAGACACGATGAAAATGGATGAGCTCCATGGAATTCTTATAGCCTATGAAATGAGAACCAAATTTGAGAGATAGTTAAAGAAGGAAGCATCATTCAAGGTCTCAAAGAAAGAGAAGATCAAAGAACCATAATCAAGTGAATATTTAAGTAGTAAAGAAGATGAAAATGAAGCTTTATTCATTCAGAAGCTAAAGAAAGGATCAGGAAAATATAAAGGAAAGTTACCATTTAAATGCTTTAATTGTGGTAAAATTGGTCATTTTATAGCCAAATGTCCAAATAAAAGAAATAGCGATGATGAGAGAAACAAATCAAAGTACAAAAAGGGATTCAAGCTGAGCAAAGACAAGCAAAGATTTGAGAAACAAAATAAAATCCTATACTTCAAGAGGTCTAGCAGCTCATCTAAAGAAAACAAAGAAAGTGATGTTGAGAGTGATAATGAAGATATTTTGTTCATGGCTATAGAAGAAAATGCTACCACCAACAAAGATAATTTGAAGGAAGACGAAGACATGGAAAAAGGTGAAGTGAACCTTAAAGAACTTATTTGCACATTGGAAGAAATAAAAGCATTTAAGAAGAAGAATTAAAAACTCAAGTTACAACTCTGAAAATATGAAGAAGAGAATCGAGACTTCAAAGTGAAGACATCACAAGTCTTTGAGGAATCAAATAAGGTAATTACTGATCTAAAAATCCAAATCAAAGAAGCAAATAAAATTAAAGAAGATCTAATAGATCAACTAAAGAAGAAAGGAGAAGACTGTGAAAGGTATGAATCTGAAATAGATGTTTTAAAAAGGGATCTAGAAAAGGTGAATTCTAAATAGCAAGTGAATTGAAATCTAAGAAAAGCACTCATGTTTTGAATAAGATTCTAGAGAGTCAAAGATCACCATTTAACAAGTCAGGCATTGGGTATGAGAAGGCAAAAGAGAAAGCTAAGAGCTATGTTGAAACTCTTAAGGAATAGGAAAAAGGAGACCAAGAAGGAAGAAGCCCAGGATACAAAAACTAGCTCTATCAACAAAGAAAGCAAAAGAGAACAAAACTTTAGAAGACCATTTGCTCCAAGATATGCAAATAAAACTAGGTTTGGTAATTATTTTGATGGATATTTTTATTATTGCAATCATTTTGGTCATAAGAAATTAGATCGTAGAAAGAGAGCCAAGGATATTAAAGTCAGGAGCAGAAACAAAGGAACCTATGGAGCTTCGAACAGAAACTACAATTTGTTTGCTCCCTTATCAAACTTTGATGAAGCTATAGTTTGTTACAAGTGAAACAAATATGGACATATAGCACGTTATTTTAGAAGTGTTTTTGAATTTGTAAGACAAGATCAAAAGTTCAAAGCTCCAGTGATAAAGAAAAGAGAACCATTAAAGACCTGGAAAAAGAAGCAAGAAGAATCCATGATTGTTCAAACAACATTCCATGCTAGAGATGAAGGACATCAATGGTTCATTGATAGTGGATGTTTGAGACACATGATTGGAGATAAAATAAAATTCATCTCATTAAAAAAGGTTAATGAAGGCACGGTGAAGTTTGGAGACAACACTACAGCCAAAATAACAGGAAAACTTACACTTAGTCTCGATAATGAAAAAACCAAAATGGAAAATGTGTTATATGTGGAAGTGTTAAAGCATAATATTCTAAGTGTTATCCAAATGTGTGATCAAGGACACACACTCAAGTTCTTTTTTGAAGGTTGTGAGATTAGAAAAAGAGACACAAGAGAACTAATTGCAGATACTCATAGAACCACAAATAACCTATACATGCTTGGAGAAATGAGAGGAGAGAAATGTTATCTGAGTCAAGTTGAAGAGAGTTGGATATGGCATAGAAGGTTAGGGCACATAAATTTTGATAATCTTGTGAAAATCAGTAACAAACAGGCTATGCGAGATATGCCCAAGATAATGAAACCTTCAAGCACTCTATGCAAGCAATGCCAACACGGGAAGCAAACTAGAACAAGGTTCAGAATGAAGGAATATTTGACCACCAGACCACTAAAGTTGATTCATACTGATCTTTGTGGTCCTACCAGAATTGAAAGTATGCAAGGTGAGAGCTACTTTATGTTGCTCATTGATGATTATACTAGAATGACATGGGTAGCCTTTCTAAAAGAAAAATCAAAAGCATTTGAAAAGTTTAAAGCTTTCAAGGCATTAGTAGAAAATGAAAAAGAGCTGAATATAAAATGTCTAAGGTCAAATCAAAGAGGTGAGTTTATTTCAAATGAATTCATTGAGTTTTGCGAAGATCATGGAATTAAGAGACAATACTCAGCTGCAAGGACTCCACAACAAAATGGAGTGGTGGAAAGGAAAAATTAAACCATTCAAGAGATGGCTAGAACTATGTTTAATGAATCTAAGTTATCAGATAGATTCTGGAGAGAAGTAGTTAATATAATAGTATATATCTTGAATAGAGGGTAAATTAGAGTTAATAATGACAAAACTCCTTATGAATTATGGAAAGGAAGACCAACTTTGGTCAAACATTTCAAAGTGTTTAGAAGTAAATGTTTTATCAACATGAATGAAGAAAACTTGGGAAAATTTGATTCAAGAGCTGATGAAGGAATTTTTCTTGGCTACTCCATCAAAAGCAAAGCCTATAGATGTTATAACAAAATGCTAAAAACTATCATAGAAAGTGCTAGTGTTAGAATAGATGAGATCATGAATCAAAAGGAAAAAGAACCTTTAGAAGAGCCTCTAAAAATACCCAATCTTGTAGAAGAAGGGGAGGAAGAAAATGTAGAAAAATTGAGTGAATCTGAAAGGCAGGACACCAAAGCACCATCTCGCTTTGTTCAAAAGAATCATGCTGAAAGTCAGATCATTGACAACATTGATGCTAGGGTGTAAACTAGAAGATGAATTATAAGTATACCTAAGCATGTAAATTTCTCTTTGTTATCCAAGGTAGAGCCTAAGAATTTTTCTAAAGCTAGTCATGATAAACATTGGGTAAAAGCAATGGAAGAAGAGTTAGATCAAATTGAGAAGAATGAGACTTGGGAACTTGTGCCTAGGCCAATTGATCAGAATGTAATTGGAACTAAGTGGGTTTTTTGAAACAAATTGGATGAAAATGGCCAAGTCACTCGAAATAAAGAAAGGTTGGTATGTAAGGGGTATGCTCAAGTAGAAGGTGTAGATTTTGAAGATACTTTTGCTCCTATTTCTAAATTAGAAGCAATTCAAATATTTCTTGCATTTTTAGTAATAAAAAATTTCAAAGTTTATCAAATGGATGTTAAATCAACATTTCTAAATGGAAATCTAGGAGAGGAAGTTTACATAGAACAACCAAGAGGATTCCTCCTATCAGAAAACAAGGATTATGTAAGTTGAAGAAGGATTTATATAGATTGAAACAAGCTCCTAGAGCATGGTATGATAGGCTTGATAAATACCTACAAGACCAAGGATTCAAGAGAGGATATGCTGATAGTAATATTTACATCGAAACTAAAGGAGATCACTAGTTAATTGTTTTGGTGTATGTAGATGAAATAATCTTTGGAGGAGACAATGAGGAAATGTCTAAGATATTTGTCAAAGATATGCAAAAGGAATTTGAGATGTCCATGTTAGGTGAGTTGTCATTTTTCTTTGGTTTACAAATCTCTCAATCTAACAAAGGAATATTCATATCCCAAAGCAATTATGTGAAGGAGATGTTGAAGAAATTCCATATGGAGGAGTGTGCCCCTGTTAGCACACCTATGGCTACAGGTATGAAGTTGAGCAAAGATGATGAATCTCTAAATATTGATCAATCTCTTTACAGATCAATGATTGGGAGTTTACTATATGTGACGACATCTAGGCCAGATATCATGCAAGCAATAGGTATGGTTGCATGATTTCAAGCAGCTCCAAAAGAAACACATGTGCAAGCCGTGAAATGCATATTTAGATATTTAAAGAGAACCTTGGATTATGGGTTATGGTACCCAAGAGGCAAAGACTTTACATTGGTAGCGTACATGGATTCAAATTGGGAAGGTTATGTAGATGATAGAAAAAGGACAAGTGGAGGAGCATTCTTTCTTAGAGATAGCCTAGTATCTTGGTTGAGTAAGAAGCAAAATTATGTATCTCTATCCACAACATAAGTAGAGTACATAGCGGTAGTGCTATGTTGTACACAAGTTATATGGATGAAACAAACCTTGAAAGATATCAAAGTAGAGTATACTCATCCAATCTCCATATTCTACAATAATACTACTGCGATAAGTATTTCAAAGAATCCAATTATGTATTCCAGAAATAAGCATATCCCTATATAGTATCATTACTTGAGAGAATAGGTGGCAGAACAACAAGTAAAATTCAAATATGTTTCCACATCTGAATAGATGGTAGATATATTCACTAAGCCACTTCCAAAGGAAACATTTGAGTACCTACAACAGATGTTGGGAGTAATTTCTTTTACTTCTTGCCACTGAAGGGAAGCATCAACTGAGGGGGAGCTAAGTACTAGCTCTTAGATAGACCCTTTGCCATTGATGTCAAAGGGGGAGAAGTGCAAAAAGAGGATGTCATAGAAAGGGGGAGCTACAATAAAGAAGGATTCAGATAGAAGAGATAGTGCAGCAAGGGGGAGCAGTTTCAGTTTGTGGTTGCCATCAATGACAAAGGGGGAGATTGTTGGAATATTTTCATTGATGTCAAATGGAACTATTGCCGAAAGTAAATAGAATTGATTGCCAAAAGTGAATGGAAATGTTGATGGAAGTGAATGAAATTGTTTTTAGAAATGAATGGAATTGTTGATGAAAGTGAATGGAAATTTTGACGGAAGTGAACGGAATTGTTGACAGAAATGTCGACGGAAGTGAAAGGAATTGTTGACGGAATTGTCAACCTTGGCTGACCTATTGGGAGGAGTTGTGACCATTCGAAAGGACCTTTTCACTTGAAGAGTCACAACCTTAATTTTTGGCTTTCTGTGGGTTATAAATAAGTGCATAACGAATGGAAAAATTGTAGATTTGAAAGTTAAAGATATATAAAATAAGAGCAGAATTTTTAAAGGCAAAATTTTGTGAGAATATTAAAGATAAAAAAATCAGCAAGTATAAGGAAGAGTATAGCAGTGAAAACACTCAAGTGTAGATCAAATCTAAAGGAGATAAAGCAAGTTTTCTATCATTCATTGTTTTGACAACAAATTTGAGATAGAAGAGTGATTTTTTCTGAGAAGGTTGGTGCTTTCATTTTGAAGATATTGGTGTCTCTTACTGAGTTGGTGCTCAGTGAAAGGGGTTGGTGCTCCTATAGGTTGGTGCCTAAAAAATTGTTTTTGGGGTTGGTGCTCTAGTAGGTTGGTGCCTAAGAATATTTATATTAAGATAATTTCTTTGTGGTTTTCTCCTGAAAGGGTTTCCATGCAAATTTGTATCTATTTGCATTGTGTGGTTTTGCATTGTATTCTTTGATTGCTTTGAATATATTAATTATGGAGTAATTTGAGGTTTTGGATTTAAGATTAATAATCAAAAGTGAAAAAATATCTTATACTAATTCACCCCCCTCTCAGTATAAGTGTGTGCTTAACACTAATGTCATGTCTAATGACATGGTGGAAAGTACATAGATCATTCTCATTATGCCAACTGGGCATAGGGAAAGAAGCATAAAATTATAGAGGAGGTTTGATATGGGAAGTTGTATGATGTTGGATTTGAGTAACTATGTCCAAAACTAAAGCATATGACTCCCCTAATGGAGTGTATTATTTTGGGTTTGTTGATAGGAGGTGTTAGAGGAGTTGGTTTGGTTGGGTTGGTTGACGACCAGAGGTGGGACTATTTTAAGGACAACCATGTTCATGATTGCCTTTGGTTTGGTGTTGGGGTAGTCGGATTGGTTAGTATTTTTATATGGGGAAGGGTCATTGGATTTGAAGCTAGAGTTTTTATTTCTTATTTTCAACTTCCCCTCATCAATGGATCTAATTTTTAGTTTGTGTACCATGGTGAAATCATCATCAAAGGTTATGAAGGTTTGAACTTATAGAGTGGGGGAAATGTGTTTGGCAGAAGCTTGAGAGAAAAGTTCAATCAACTCAGGTTGGGGCAAAGAGAAAGAGAGCTAGTTGATAAGACCCCTCCATCATGCTAAAAAAATAGTAATTGATTCATCATCAAATTGCTTGATGGAGTAAAGGTTAATGATGGAGACATTCTTAGATATATTGATCAAGAAGTGGTCTAAAAAGGTTTGGGCAAGTTAGGAAGAGGAAAATATGGAGTGCTTGCTGAGATCACTATACCAATCCAATGCTGGTCTAGATAAAGACATAAGAAAGGTGCAAAGGAGAAGAACATCATCATAGGCAATCAAGTAATAAGAATGCCAAAATGCTCTTAAGTGTTTTTGGGGGTCCTCCTTTATTTGGAATTTAGAAAAATTGGGTAATTACCAATGAGGAGGATAATGTTGGATATGAATAGATGGGTGAATAGGTTTGTTATAGATTTGGTCATAAAAAAGGAGGTTGTGAGCCCTAGAGATAAATGACTCTAGGTTGGTCATTTTGTCCATCAACATTTTGACTAAATATATTTGGGGTTGGGGAGCTCCATAATTTTATGGTAAGTTTTGTTGGGGTTGGGTGGATACAATGTATGGATAACTATTATAAGGTTGAGAAGATGACATATGTTGGTATGTAGTCATTGAGGGTTCAGATGATGCCACATAAGGGTTAATGGGCACAAAAGTTTGGGTAGAAGATGGAGCTATATATCCTTGTAGATTAGGAACAAAGTGTGGGTAGGGTGTCATAGGTATTTATTGAGGAGTTGATGTCGGTTGGTTGTGAGGTATGATCAAATTGGTAGATTAGGTAGTTGATATCGATTAGGTTAGAGGTGTGGTATGGTTGGTGGGGGGTGAGTGGTAACTTTGGTACTAATAGGTGGAAGGGTAGAAGGTATAAAAAGCACCAAATTTTGATTTGGTTGATAGTGATAAAGGGAATAGTGGAAATATGGGTAGAAGGTATCCCCATAGTGGATGGAGTTTGGGTGACTAAAGCTAAGGTTGTCCCTATGTGGGAGGAGTTATTATTTGGTGTAGGGCATGTTTGATTATTGGTTGGGTGGTTTGATAGAGTTTGGGTGGAGGTAGTAGGTAGATTATTTGTGGAGGAATATGCTTGAGTGGTCATAGGTTGGGTAGAGGTAGTGGCAACCATAATATGGGGAGACATCCCATAAGGTGGATCACTAGGAGGAACCAAAGTAGTGGTGCAGTGAGATAAGGTGTTGAGGTAATGTTGGAGGTCCATGGGGTTATTGTCATGGAAAGTGGTGAAATTTACATCACCTTGGGAAATAATCTGAGGCATAGTAGGGGGTAGAAGGATGGCGATGACCCTCAACATCTGAGGTATACTTCATGAAGGATGAAGAAGAGGAAGGTGGTTCTTGGTTGGTTTATTTCCTCAACTATTGTCTAGTAAAGACCATGTGAGAAACATATAGGAATAAAGGAAAGCTCACAACTCAAACACATAGAAAACAAAAGGAAAAATCTCAAGACAATAAAAAACATACACTAGAGTGAGTTTAAAATCCTAAGATATATTTTATCTTACTTTTGGCTTATGCCTTAGTTGGAAAGTGTGAAGAACTTGGTTTATAAAGCAAGTACTCTAAAATAAGTCTATGGTTAGTTTAAGGTGTTTAAGGATCTCAAAAGGATCTATGATAGAAATCAATATGTGGCTTGGTATTGGGGCCTACCCCCTCACTTCACACACCACAACGATAAGGGTGTCAGGTGTTTAGTTGGTATATAATAATTTTTAGAGTTTAGACTCAACTAGAGAGTTGAGTTTTAGTTTTTCTTCTTGGTAATGCCCTCCAAATAAGATAGCCAAAGGGTGAAGGTGATCTATTAGGAGATGAAACCCTAGTTGTGCCTCATATCAATTTTTTTGATGTTTAATTGATTTAAGTGTTTTGGTATAGTGTGTGATAAACAAGTGAAGCTATGCTTGATTACTTTGATTTTGATTATAGCTACATGAGCTAAACATGCAAGTAGGCAATGTATGTAAGTTTTTTTATACCCAAAATAAAATTTGATTTATTTATATGAGCATAGAATAAGGAAGAAAAGGGCACCTAGATGCTACTACGTCCCACCAGGCATGCTAGAATGTTTCTCTCAATTTTAGCTTATTTCTATTCAAAGAAGAAGTAAGAAACTAATAATAAGGGTGTGGTATAAGAACCTATTTGTTAGTGCATGCCTGATCTAGATGATTGTGAAGAGCTCCTCTTTGTCTTGGGAATAATGACCTAGTTTTTTGCTTGATGGTTGATCTTGGAGTAATTTTGGTAAAGTAACGATACTTTTACTCAAGAGAAATTCTGGCAGAGGTTCAGGTCTCTATTGTAGTTGATAAACTACTAGAAGGAAGACCTAATAGTTGACAGCTTGATTACTTGTGTACTAGAATGCTTGATTATGGATCCTTAGCCATTTCCTACTCCCCTCCTTTTAAAAGCAAAGAGAGATGGAGGTAGAAGGTTTCATAGGAGGTTAGGTTGTTGATTGTGATGCATCATGATGTGTTAGCAATGGGTAAGGTGAACATATTAACTTATGCTATGTTAGCTTATATACAACTGGTGTTGTGTTTTGTTATATGGGGAAGAGACTTTACCATCAATGGTCAAGGTGACCATCAGCAGTTAAGGTGACCATTGACAGTCAAGGTGACCATCAGTAGTTAAGGTGACCATCGACAGTCAAGGTGACCATCAATGATTAGTGTCAAAGGCTAAGTGGGGTAAAAAATAGGGGTTTGGTCAATTGGTCAAACTAACCATGGTTAGGTTTGGTTAGGGGTTAAGGGTCAAATTGGTCTCAAGGGGGTCTAGGGGTATTTTGACATTTGAAACTATAATGTGTAGAATTCTGATGTCTACAATAACCAAAGACAAGATTGACTAGAACACCTAGGCCTAACTATGAACCAACATGTTATCTCAATTTTCAAACATATATATGCTTAGTTTATGAAAGGGAATAAAGAGGAAGAAAGGAGATCCAAAGTTGACCGATAAAAATAAATAACAATGAGATAAATTGTTTGCTAATTGATCACTTGGTAAAGAAGGAATGACTAAAAGGAGCAAGGTTTATATAACCAAGTCACAATAATAATTATCCATGTATATAGAGATAAGAGAGGAAACAATCATGAAAAAGAGAACAAGGGAGCCATAATAAAGGAACTCATGAAGAAATAAGGCCATGACAAATAAATCCATAAGAGAACATAATGACATCATAATAAATATATAAAGTGCAAAACCAAAATCACCACATAAGATAGATAAGAATTTGACACAATGTCAAATTATATAAATAGATAAAGATAAAGTTGGAGCACATGTATAATCCAAATGAAAATATAAGAACACCATGCATGTGTTTATAGGTATTGATAGATTTTTCCACACACATTACCCATAATATCTGATAAGTCTCTATGAAGTTGAATATGAACTACAACTAATGTCTCATCGATATTTAGTGGAAGATAAGCAAATATTGAAAATTGAATCTCTTCAATAGAAAAGGTAATAATGCTTGAATAATCATGATTATGAGGGCTATCAAGAAAGGGATGCTCAAGAGAATGTATGGGATTGGACTCTATAGGAGATAAAGGGATCATTGATGGAGAAGGAAACATAGCTGAGGGATTCATAGGTGGAAAAGGATCCATAGATGAGGGAAGGTCCACAGGTGAGGGACTCATGGGTGGAGGAATAATAGGTGAAGAAGTGTGATCTAAAAATGCAAGTGTAGCACATTTGAATAACACATTGTTGCATTTAAACGATCTACTATTTCTTGACTTTTTCATTTAATTTTATATAAAGAAATTAAATCTAGAATTAAAATGAAGATTAGAATTAAAATAAATAACAGAGAAAATTAGAAGAATTCACCAGCGAATTGATAACAGAGTTTTGCTTCAATAGCCTATGTCTCTAAGTTTGTTCAAAGTGAGGACCATTTCCATTAATTTTGTGCAACAAATGGCTTACAAAATCAATAAAAGTCTTCAATTCACCTTCTCTAGTCTTTGTTTTCTTGTAAAAATATCAGACCTATCATAAATGGCCCAAGGCGGTACAAGGCATAAATTAATTCCTAACCTTCTTAATTTTCTTACACAGTCGGTTTCCTCCTCCCCTTCAAATCGAAGCTCGCTCCTTTTATACCACTTCTAAGCCCATAGCTCAAGTGGTCAAAGCTTATGAATTTTGCATAGTAGGTGCAAACGTTGAGTCCTTCGTCCTTCTTTTTTGTGCTTTCCACTTATCTCTTATCCCACATTTGTTGTGTGAGATGGGATTTCATACTTTAAAAAGGGTGACCGTTTCCTTAAGAAATTTTGACGTCACTTTTAAAATGGGATTTAGGTGCTAAGCTTGGTAAGATCCTATACTTAGGCCGACCATGGAGAATAGTGGGTTAGCATGTGGTATTTGCATGGTTTGTGTGTGGCAAAGGTGGATGACATGGCAAATTAGCTTGGTGGTTTGTGGCTCTGCCACGTGTTGGTTTGAGAATTTTTATTACAAAGTGTAAAACCATTATCCCACATTGGTGGCATTTGAGCATAATTTATGAGTTAAATACAATTTCACATACCATAACATATGAATAATAGGAGGACAGGCACCCCTCCACAAGAGTGTGTTGACCCTCGCTGAGGGCCCCTAATGAGCAAATAGCGGGGCCTATGGATCCTCATATGACTGCCTGTCAAAGAACAGAGGCTATCAACAAACTAAACACCAAACCACTTTTTTTTACAAATTTATATTTCCACATGTCAAATGGTTATTGGACCACTTGGCATATTAGAACAATGCCATGCCACTTTTTAACACCTGTTATTTACCTGTCATAAGAATACTTTAGCAAGCTATATCCTGAGCATCCAGACTCTATTTTGCATTTTAGAAGAATCACCAAAAATCTCTCAATGAATTCTTTGATGTGTAAATGGTTCATCCTAAAATTGAAGACTTTTAAAAATGGAATGGTACATGGATCCACCTAGATCACTCCTCCCCACTGAGAACTTTTGGATTTCCAAAAGTTGAAATTAATTGGTAATGAGGTGAGGGTATTTCTCCCTCACCCTTCTGGCTTCCATCCATTTGGCCTTGTTTGGATGCATCCCTTTTAGACCAACACAAAGATATTCAACACCACCTCTTCATGAAGTCCACACATTCCTATCAAGAATAGTATCTTCTCGCAATTTTGTTAGATATTCAGGAGCAAAATCATCAACATAAGGAATGGATACACTTTTATCATGATCAATAATCATTGGAGGCTCATACAATTTCAAAATTTCCATGTTTACAACTAAATAAATCTGCATGTAAGATGTTAAATCTAACTAAAAAGCATTTGTGCCATTTTTTTCCATAATTTGAAAAAGACCATACCAGATTGCTTTCAACTTTTTACCTTCACCTGCTAGTCTTTGCTTACTGATGTGAAGCCGTACCATATCAGCTCCAACAAATTGGTGATCAACACGATGTTTGTCATGTCTAGCTTTGTACTTGGCTTGACTTTTCTCCAATTGAGTATGAACAGTCTAATGTATGAACTGTATTTGTTTAATGAAATTTTTAGCTTGAATGGCTTCTTTTGGTTCACCAATAGCTGTATCCTATCTATAGCAAACATCTAGAGGTGATTTAGGCAAGTATCTATAAAAAACCTCAAATGGAGATTTCATAGTAAAAGAATGAAGTGCCCGATTATATGCATGTTGTATGTAACACAATTTTTCATCCCATAACTTTAAATGTTTATTTCTATAACCCATAAGAAAATGTACCATAGTGTGGTTCACAACCTCTATTTTCCCATCGGTTTGTGGATGAAATGTGGTGCACTTTTTTAATTTAGTGTTGATTAGTCCCCATAAATTTGACCAAAACTACCCAACAAATTGAGAATCCCGATAAAAAATAATTAAAGTAGGCAAACCAAAATGAACCCATACATGTTTAAAGAACAAGTGTGTAGTGCCTTCCCTAGTAATTTTCTTAGTGAAAGGAATCAAATCACACATCTTGCTAAATCTATCCATAACCACATATAAATAGTCATGTTTTCTTTGTGTCATAGACAAACCCCCCACAAAATCCATGGATATAATTTCCCACGGGTGAGTAGGAACAAGTAGAGGAGTGTAAAGTCCTAGTTTCCTATAACTAGGTTTGTTTGTGGCACAAAGAGTACATCCCTTAATATATTTGGCAACACGTTCTTGCATACAGGGCCAGTAACAATACATTTTCAAATATGCAACCATTTTAACAACTCCAAAATGACCAAAAATAAGAGAAGTATGTGCTTCTCTAATCATGTGTACCCTCTCATTTTGAGGAATACAAAGTTTACCCAAATGATACAAAAGATCATTGTGTACATGATAGTCCAATTCTTCTACTTGTCTACTACTCATCAAGTCTTCATAGACATCCCAAAAATCAAGATCATTAACATACTGTTCTTTATAACTTTCATGAGACAAAGAACCATGTTGTAAAAGAATAGATGCAAAAACCATAGGAGGCCTAGATAGCATATCTACAACCTTATTCTGAATACCTTTTTTATACTTAATCACAAGATGAAATTGTTGTAAGAAACCCATCCAATGAAAATGTCTAGACTGTTGTAGTTTGGTTTGTGATTGGAGATACTGTAAGGGCTGATGATCTGTATGTATTATTATTTATTTTCCCATTAAGTAATGTTTCCATTTTTTAACACTTTGAACCAATGCATATAATTCCTTATCATAAGTTGGATATTTTCTTACTTCACTTGTGAAGGTTTCAGAATGATAACAAACTGGTTTCTTACCTTGCATTAAAATATCTCCCATAGCATATTCACTTGCATCCATCTCGATCTCAAATGGTTTTTATATATCAGGAAGTGCCAAGATCAGAGCAGTACTTATCTTTTCTTTCAAAGTGTCGAAGGCTTTTTGATGTTTTCCTCCCCATTAAAAGTCCTCTTTCACACTTGTCAAAGAATGAAAAGGTGATGCAATATATAAAAATTGAGCAATAAACTTTCTCCAAAACTGTACTACACCAAGAAAACTTCTAACCTTAGTTGTATTAGTGGGTGTAGGCTAGTTAACAATGACTGCCACTTTTGCAAGATCAATTTTCAATTTACCATGTCCTACAATGTAACCCAAGTATATCAAAGAGGTCTTGCCAAACTCACATTTTGACATTTTAAAATAAAGTTTTTCCCTTCTTAACACATCCATGAATTTATTAATGTGGATCACATGCTCTTCCCAAGAATTTCTAAAAAACAATATATCATCTAAGTAAACTATGACAAAATCATCAAGAAACTGTCTAAAAACATCATTCATCAATCTCATGAATGTAGCCAGGGCATTACACAACCTGAAAGGCATAACAAGCCATTCAAACAATCCCTATTTTGTTTTAAAAGTGATTTTCCACACATCACCTGAATTAATTCTTACTTGATGATATCCACTTCTCAAATCTAGGTTAGTGAAATAAATAGCATGTTTTAATTAATCCAAGAAATCATCAATATGAGGAAGAGGGTAATGATTCTTAATAGTAATTTTGTTTAAAGCATGAAAATCAACACACATTCACCAAGTTCCATGTTTCTTTGGCACCAAAATAATTGGCGAACCAACAGGAGATGAACTTGGATGAATAATTCCTCTATCCAATAGATCCATTACCTATTTTTTGATTTCCTCATTTTCCACCACTAATAACCTATACATGCCAATGTTAGGGAGAGGAGAATCTTGCAATAGCTAAATTTCATGTTAAACTCCCCTTTTAGGGGGCAAAGCCTTAGGATCCTAAAATACATCATCATAAGTAGAAATGATTTCAATCAATTCATTCTTGTGTTTAAGATCACAATTTTCCAAAGCCTGAGAATATTCTTTTTCCTTTGACTTAATCAACATGAGACAAAAAGTCTTGCTTGAATTAACTAGTCTTTTCATTTTCCTTGCTGTAACCAAGGAAAGACTTGTTTTAATTTGATGTGCTCTGACTATATATTAAATGCCATCCTTAACAAACAAGTACTTATTCTCCTTTTTATAAAATATTAATTTTATATCATAAATATATGGGCTTCCCAAAACAATCCCATATATGTCCAATGGGACAACATCCAACTCAACCTCATCTACGAACTTGGATGTGATGGCAAACCTCAGTCTACATGTTTGTGAGACTTGTAGCTTCACATTGTCACACACCCAACCTAGTTGATAAGGCTTTGGATGGGGATTGGTTTGTAAGCCTAACTTCTTAAAAACCTCTTCAAAAATTAAATTTGCTTGTGAGCCACTATCAAATAGAGTATCAATATTAGTATGTTTTGAAATAACTCTAATGTGGAACATTTATTTTCTTTTCTTATCAATATGCATAGAATTTTGTTTAGAAGAAGATGCATCATTTGATGACTTAGTGCTAGAAACTAAAAGAGAATAATCAGCATGTAATCCCATAGCTGTGATCTTAGTTTCATCACCTGAATCTAAACTTAAGTCTTGAACCATATCATTAGTCTTCTTTTCCTTCTTTTGAAACCTTTTAGGCCTTAACTTAGGGTGTAGTTTCCAACACTTAGACTCATCATGGTTTTTCTTGCAATGATTAAAAAATGGTTTTCCTTCTTCTTTTTTAATAGTAAAAGTGGTTTTCTATTTACCCTTTCCTGATGAACTTTCCCCTTTGGATTGCTTAACATTAGATTGCTTACTTTTAACTTTAGGAAAAGATTCGTTTGATTTTTTCCTCTAATCTCTAAATGAGTGGCTTGTACACATATTGCATCTAAATTAGTGGGATTGAACATAAGAATCATATGTCTTAAGTAACTATGTAGCCCACCTATATATTTTAACAGTGTTTCTTGTGTGTGAAGAGGAACATTCAAAAGTAAAGCTGTTTTCCTAAATTCTTATGTATAATCTTGATTATTTTGGCCTTTTCCTTGTCTGAAACTTTGCCAATCCATCATGGCTTGTTGCATATAGCCTAAAGGATAAAATTTCTTTCTGAGTTCTTCAACATATTCATTCTAAGTAGAAATTGAGTTACTTTTTTGAAGGTTGGCTTCCTTCAACTTACTCTCCCACTAGATGAGATATGTGCCTCCCATACGAAGAGTAACCAAATGAATTTTTGATTCATCCCTTGCAATCTTTGGACCCTGCAATAAACTTCTATCTACTTGACCAAATTATCCAACTTTTCAGCATTAACTTCACCATTAAACATTAGTAATTCAAACTTAATATCTAATTTAAGTGAAGGCAGAGATTCCACAATTTTTTTACCATCATCCGATGAAGAAGGTTTTTCAATTTATTTACCTTTCAATTCTTGTGAATCACCTTTCTTATTCTCATATTTCTTTTGTTTATCATGGTATAGTTCCTCAACCATGCTTCTCATCTACATGAAAGCTCGGTGGAAAGCTTGTTCGAATTCCATCTCTTCTTTGGCCATCCTTAAAGCACGCCTTGAGCCAATATTTAAATTATACTCAATGAGTTTTTCTTCAACCTTTTGGGATTTATAACTTATCAACATACACTAAAAACCAATGTTAAATAACAACCGCTCTGATACCAAAAATTTGATCTAAAAACTGAAAATGCAAGTGTAGCACATTCAAATAACACACTGTTGCATTTAAATGATCTAATATTTCTTGACTTTTTCATTTAATTTTGTATAAAGAAATTAAATATAAAATTAAAATGAAGATCAAAATTAAAATAAATAGTAGAGAAAATTAGAAGAATTCACCAGCAAATTGATAACAAATTTCAGCTTCAATAGCCTACGTCTCCAAGTTCGTTCGAAGTGAGGACTGTTTCCATTAATTTTTTGCAATAAATGGCTTACAAAATCAATACAAGTCTTCCATTCACCTTCTCTAGTCTCTATTTTCTTGTAAAAATATCTCTTAAACTTGTCATAAATGGCCCAAGGCCATACAAGGCATAAATTAATTCCTAACCTTCTTAATTTTCTTACAAAGTTAGTTTCCTCCTCCTCTTCAAATGGAAGCTTGCTCCTTTTATACCACTTCCAAGCCCGTGGATCAAGTAGTCAAAGCTTATCAATTTTGCATGGTAGGTGCAAAGGTCAAGTCCTTCAACCTTTCTTTTTGTGTTTTCCACTTATCTCTTATCCCACATTTGTTGTGTGAGATGGGATTTCATCCTTTAAAAAGGGTGACAGTTTCCTTAAGAAATTTTGATGTCAATTTTAAAAGGGGACTTAGGCGCTAAGCTTGGAAAGAGCCTATACTTAGGTTGACCATGGAGAATAGTGGGTTAGCATGTGGTCTTTGCAAAGTTTGTGTGTGGTGAATGTGGATGACATGGTAGATTAGCTTGGTGGTTTGTGGCTCTACCATGTGTTAGTTTGAGAATTCTTATTACAAAGTGTAAAACCATTATCCCATATTGGTGGGGTTTGAGTAGACTTTGTGAGTTAAATAAAATTTCACATACCATAATATATGAAGAATAGGAGGCCAAGGCACCCCTCCAAAAGAGTGTGATGACCCTCGTTGAGGGCCCCCAGTGAGCAAAAAGTGGGGCCCATGGATCCTCATATGACTGCCTATCAAAGACCAGAGGCTATCAACAAACCAAGCACCAAACCATTTTTTTTACAAATTCATATTGCCATGTGTCAAATGGTTATTGGACCACTTTTCATATTAGAACAATGCCATGCCACTTTTTGACACCTGTTATTTGCCTGTCGTAAGAATGCTTCAGCAAGCTATATCTCGAGCATCCAGACTCCATTTTGTATTTTGGAAGAAGCATCGAAAAGCTCTCGATAAATTCTTTGATGTATAAATGGTTCATCCAAAAATTGAATACTTTTAAAAATGGAATGGTACATGGATCCACCTGGATCAAAGTGACCACAAGAGGAGATGGAGCCATATGAGGTGGAACCATGGGAGAAGAAGGGGGAGCCTTATTATGAGAATGACTTATGGGAGGAATGGAAGGAGGCACAAGAATAGTTAAGAGGTGATATTTAAGATGTTGCTGAAGGATGTGGAAATAATTAGTATGATGTGTGACACATTGGATCTGAAGGAAATATACCTCTTTGTACTTAGGAATATACTTAGGTAATACTTTTAGGGGAGGTATGGCCTTGTCTAGGAACTAGTGATTAGTAGGATGTAAAGTGTCAATAGATTATCATAGAGTATAAAAATTCATGGATGAATGGTTATCTATGTTATGGAATAAATAGATATGCCTATGAATAGTCTTAGGAGGGGTACTCATAGGAGGAGGTGTAATGGAATCTAAAGGAGCTTGGCATAGGGAACAATCTCTAGTCCAATGACTAAAAACTTTTTGAATGTCACAATAAGGTTGATTGGCCCATTTGGTGGATGAAGGAAATAATTGAAGCAAAGGTAGTAAACGATCACCAAGAGAAAGTGGGGATGGTGGAGATATTAGATAAGGATCAATACAAGGAGTGATAAGATCAGACTCAAGGATAGACTCAACTAAAGTAAGGGTAGGAATGGGATTCAAATTAAGCTCTACTAAGGGAGGGGTGGGGTCTACAGATGGATGAAGGAGAATCACACACATCCTTGGGATAAGTAGGATATAGGGGTCATGGTACCTAGAAAAGTGATAGGTCCCAATCATAACATGATCCATAACCATACTCTTATGAGGTTATTAAAAAATTGGACGTGTTTATACCTTCTTTACCCTATGATAAAGGGGGAAATTACTAAAATTAGGAATGATATATGATGAAATACGGGATGATATACTAAAAGACTAAAATAAAGAGGAATGATAATGAATAATCATAGTATCATGGGCTTAAACTAGACTTCCTAAGAATGGATCATCTAAGGTATAACCATAATCCTAATTAGGTGTATAAAGATCAATGGCATAGGTAGGGATGACTTTGTCATTTGATGAGGTGTGATAAATGTAATGCCAAGTCTTAGTTAAGACAAGGGGGATGTCATCACAAAGTGGTTGAAGAGAACACAATTGAAAAGAATAAAGAAGTTGAGAGATGAGATGAGGTGAGAGATTAGAAGTTTTAATCTTGAGATTGATCTCATCAGGCTCATCATCATCAAAATCTAGGAGGTTAGGGGGACTATTCCCAACGAGTTTAGGATGATTGTTGTAACCTCAAGTGGAATTGACAAGAAATTTAAATCATTGAGATTCACATAATGGAATTCTTAGAAAGGGTTCAAGGATAGTAATCTTGAATACACCCTGGTCTTGGAATTATTCAAAATTCCAAGGGTTAGTGTCACCTTGAATCCTATAGATGTCTCCATTGTGAGGAAATTTAATGCATTGGCAAGTGAAAGAGGCAATTTCTCTCATATGATGAGTCTATGGCCTACCAATAAAAATGTTTTAAGATAAGGCAAATTTAAATGTCATCACCTTCACATGAATGGTGACATGTGGGATGGTAATGTAACACCACACATAACCTAAAGGATGTATTTGCATTCAGTCATAGCCTTGACATATGATGCATGTGGATTTGAGATTGTATTTAGAATATCCAAGGGTTTTGATAAAATAAAGATAATCATCACAAGTGATAGATCCCTCATTAATCAAGGCACATTTGACTTGGATATCACCAATTTGGACACTAATTGAAAGAGGAGAGTCATCTGCACAAAGTAGAATCTCATCGGGGATCATGGAAGCCATGGGGAATTTGAGGGAAAGATAAGTGTCCATTGTTTTATCAACATGGATGGACATCTCTTCACATTTTTAAATATGATACCTCTTGATCTAGATAAGGTGGATTCACATCTTGATAGGGGAGGATGATAGATGTTTATTTCAAAAAAAAGTTGCATAAGATGTTATGATGATGTGGAGAGGTCATCATAAGTTTGAGAAAGGGGATTTGGGATGGGATATTAGTGAGTTCTGTATAGGATCCCACTTATCATAACCCATAATAATATTGTTGGAAATAGGTGCATAGTGTTTAAGGAGGTCCTCAAAAGAAGGAGCCAAAGTACATGTGAATTTATGTTGGTAAGAGGTAGAAGGTTTAGTAGGAGGGAAAGGTTGTAGATTATGTTGAGGATATAAAGTAGTTGATGTAGGTGTGGGTTGAGCTAGATTAGAAGAAGTGTTAATAGAAGCTCTAGTGTCATTGGTGTTAGGTAAAGAAGATAGAGGAATGGTATAAATAGTATGGGAAGTGTTATCCAAGGGAGGTGTTGGAGTTGGCTCATCAAAATTTATAAGGTCATCTTTCCCAAACTCATTTAAGCTAGTTAGATAAGAATCTTGATAACATGAAATGTGTAAGATAATGGAGGGGTGTAGATAGGTTGAGGATCAAAGAAATCAACCACCCTTCATATAATAGTCATATTAACCACATTCTCTTTAGGGGTTAGGTAAATAAGACTATCAACATTATTGGTAGAAGGGGTGGGATTGTCTTGGGTATCTTGGTGATTTGGAAGAGGATCTTTATATATGGCCAAATGAGCATTAACTTGATTCAAAGCTTTAGTATATGTTCAATGGGATTTGAAAGTAATGTCATAGGCTTGTTGGCATTGGCGAATGATAGTGTCATGATTAAAATTGGGACAAAGAAGGAAATCCATAGACAAATTACATAACTACCTATAGGTCTCATGAGAATGACCCCAACTAGAATGAAACCAACAAAATTTATTGGGATCATACCAAGATTTCAAGGATGAGTAGGATCAAGTTATATTGGGAGAGGACTTAATAGACATTTTAGTAATTTTATTGAGGATAAAAATTTGTGGACATTGATTTTATTAGTTGAAGATAAATGGGGATTGGTGAATTGATTAAGAGGGGAAGTTTGTTTCAAAGATTGGTTAGGAATAAAATCTTGAATAGTGTGAATGGTATCATAAGAGTATGTGACACCATCATTGGTATCATGATGGTTATTTAATAAAATATGATTACTCATAGAAGGTTGGGATGGCTCAAATTGATGCATAAGGAAATCTTAACATTTATCTTTGTCAATATCATCCTCCAAAGTATGTGGGGGAGAGAGAGAGAGAGAGAGAGAGAGAGAGAGAGAGAGGAGAGAGAGAGAGAGAGAGAGAGAGAGAGAGAGAGAGAGAGAGAGAGAGAGAGAGAGAGAGAGAGAGAGAGAGAGAGAGAGTCTAGATTAGATATTGTAACTTGGGAAAAAGAACATTGGTAAAGAGATGGAAAAAGTTATCATTAGCCATATTATGTTCACACTTATTGGAAAATGTCTTTCATCATTTAATGAAAGCTTGGGAAATTTAAATTTCAAGTTACTTATAATCTATAAAATAGGCCAAGTTATTTTAAGGAAGATCACTAGTTTGGAACTCTTGGACTAGATCATTTACTAAATCTTCCACACTAGTAATATAATGAGTTTAAAGTTGGTTATACCAATCTAAAGAATATACCATAAGATTTTTGACTAATATCTTGATAGAGGCAAAGGTATTTAATTTGATCTAGTCTTTATATAGATTTCCAAATGTTTTTAGATGAAGAGTAGGATCAGTTGACCCATTGTAAGAAATGGTAGGGGTGATACCTCCTATATCGATATTATCAATTTGAGATGTAATAGGATCATTTTGAATATGATTTATTGTCTTATTGATAAGAGGAGGTTGAGGGATAAGATTACCATGGACATCCTAAAGAGGAGGTGGGGGAAAATTTTGATTATGTGTGCCCCATGGAGTCTATTGAGAGTGGGTTTGAAGATGGATAAGGTGATTTTGAATTTAAATCATTTGATTTGCATTGTTAGATTGAAAATAATTCATTTGATTAAGATTTTGTAATAGGATTTGATGGGTTTGGGTTGCATTGTTGGCTTTATTTGAAGCATTATGACTGTTAGTATGAGCTTGAAAAAGAGTTGTTAGAATGTGAGGCACTAGTGGCATATATTGCTTGTATGGTAAAAGATGGACTAGTAAAGGGATGAGAAGAAATAACCCTAATGACATGATTACCATGGGTAGAAAACAATGAAACTATGGAAGAATTTATAAGAGTGTGTCTTGAAAGAGGCCCACTAGATGTAGAACCTACCATATTAGTGGAGATACTAGGCATGGAGGTAGAAGAAGATAAAGAAGCAAAAGTCATGGTATAAGGAGTCAAAATATAGGGAAGAGGTTGAGAATCAAAGAAGATAGTATCCTTGAATCCATGTGATAATGTGGGAGAAGGTGAATGAGGCTCTTTGGCTTCACCACTTATCATGAATTGGTAAATGGTAGAAGAATCCTTGCATTGATGTTGATGAAACTTAGAGATGAAGAAGAGAATTTTGGGTTTATACTCTAATTCGAGTTAATATTCAAGTGAGAAGAGGATTGTGAAGCAAAGACGAATGAAGATGGGTCCCATAATTTTTAGTGCAAGTGGCTATATGAACATTTTTTTCATCAAGGAGAGGAGCCATAATTTGCTTATGAGTGACCCTATGAGGTTTGGTAAGACTCATCATACCAATTGAATTCAAATTAGTGTTATCTTCAAATAGGAAGGAGATTAAGAAATGAAAAGATGATGCAAAAGTAAGGAATTACAAAGGGGAAGATAAGATTATAGAGTCAATTGGGTTGATCTAGTACTAAAAAAGGGTCTAAAAATTGGGAAAGTAAGGATATAGAGTCGACAGGGTCAACCTAGTACTATAACCTAGGATAGAAAATAGTCTGATAAGGATACAGAGTTGACAAGGTCAACCTAGTACTATATCCTGGGAGGTAAAAAAGAATATTGTGTTGACTAGGTCAACTTAGTATTATAGATAAGGGAAATAAATAGTCTATAGGAGACTGTGTCAAATAGAACAATAGTGCACTAAAATAGGAAAAATTTTGCAAGTAATTTTAAAGTTAGAAATGAAATGAAACACACAATCAATTGGGTCAATGAGGATGATCCAATTGAGGCATAAAACACAAAATCTTGCGTCAATGTTGGCCAATGTAAGTTTTTGTAATACAACATATAATGAATAAAGAGCAAGCAGTCAACATGAAAAGTAAATGCTAATTAAGAGGTCATCTTGAAAGTTAGATTATTAAAGTATTATTTTAAATGTGATAGAGAAGTTGGCTAAAATTAGGGAACTAGAAAGCAATCTATGGATGGTTTTAGGATATTTAGGCTAAAAGGGATCTATGTTGGTAATGATATTGGCTTGATATTGGGGCCTACCCTCTCACTTCACAATCCCATAACAATAAGGGTGTCGGGTGCTTTGCCAATATTTACCATTAACCACGTATTTATACTTGGTCATAAAACCAAGTTGACTTCCCCCTTGGTGATGAAATATAACTAGGTAGGATTTGGGTAGTGTCATCACATAGGATTGCACCTATATTGATTTTGTAGCTTGTTGTGCAAATGCCTAATGATACAATGGAAAAACCTCCAAAACTATGGGACCTTGGCAATTTGAGGTTAATATTTGGAGAAGGTTGACTTTCTTTCACTAAATCTAATGCAAACTGATAAAATACCATTTTTGACTAAGAAAAGGGTTAAAGAATTGGAATTTGTAGAAAACTAAATATATGGTGATTACACCAAATATTTTATAGTGGATTTTAATGCTTGTGTTTATAAACACAATAGAGAAGAAAATAGGTTGAATTTGTTTAAACACATACTTATACAAATAAAAAATAGAGGTAGTATTTTGGCTATTTTTTAAAAAAGGGAAAAAGATCTTTTTTTCAAACAATATTTTCAAGAGGGTAAAATACCACAGATGAATTTATTGAAAGTGAAACAAATAGACAAAGATTCCACAAATAATTAAATAACTTGCACCCACAAAGATCTTTCAAGACAAGAAAGGCAAACATTCAACTTTGTTTCTCTCCGAAGGTTACAGATTGTAGTAAATACATTAAAAAAGAAAGAAAAAAAAACTAACAACAAAAAATTAGATTGGGCCACGGAGTCTACCCATTTTTACACAAAATCTCTCATAGATAAGATGTAGTTGAAAAAACTTGAATGCCCAGTTGAAAAAGATCATGTAAATATAACACCCTCATGTAATTAAGGTGAGTTATTATATTTTTGACATCTTGGAGTGGTGAAATGGCTGGAAATGTGACATGCACAAGTTGGGCATGATATTTGGCATAACATGGTGTGGTATGGTGTAGCTGGAACTACTAGATCTCCATGCAATGCTTCCTCATCTGGTAGTGGCTAAAAATATATTCCTCGTGCAAAAAGAGGTGACCAACATAAAACTAGTCTTTCAAAATAAAATATAACTTTAAAATAAATTCAAGTTACTTTTCCATGTAAAAAACCCCAACTTGTAAAACATAAGTGAGACTTTTACAAAATTTTAAGTCTTTATCATTTTTGCCAAAATGAACCATGCAATTTACACTTCATGATTTTACACTTTTATCAATTCACATTTATCAAAAATGGAAAGTGCAATTTCACTTATACATTTTACAAATTCCACATTATAAAAAATATAAAGTGTAAAATATGTTTTCTCTTTCTCAACATCAAATAGTTCTCTTTTGAAAGTCCTTATTGATCCATTCCTTTAAGATTTTCCTTCTATCTTTGTTTATTTCATAGTGATCCATTTATTACTATAATAAGCTTTTCTTGTGGAGGTGGAAGGTGATATAATCACCTAAAAGTTCCCATGGAGGTTAGAGGTGTTGGAAGCACCTAAAAGTTCCCATAGAGGTTGAAGGTGCTGGAAGCACCTGAAAGTTCCCATAGAGGTTGGAGGTGCTAGAAGCACCTGAAGGTTCCCATGGAGGTTGGAGGTACTAGAATCACCTGAAGGTTCCTATAAAAGTTATAGGTGATGGAAGCACTTGAAGGTTCCCATGAAGGTTAGAGGTGCTGAAAGAACCTAAAGCTTCCCACAGAGGTTGGAGGTGTTAGAAGCACTTAAAAGTTCCCATAAAAGTTGGAGGTGCTAAAAGCACCTAAAGGTTCCCATAGAGGTTGAAAGTGTTGGAAGCACCTAAAATTTCCTATATATCTTGGAGGTGTTGAAAGAACATAAAGGTTCCCATATAAATTAGAGGTTATAGAATCACCTAAAAGGTTCCCATAAAGGTTGGAGGTGTTAGAAGTACCTAAAGGTTCTTACAGAGGTTGGAAGTGCCAGAAGCACCTAAAAGTTTCCACAAAGGTTGGAGGTGTTGGAAGCACCTAAAGGTTCCCATAGAGGTTAGAGGTGTTGAAAGCACCTAAAGGCTCCCATGAAGGTTGGAGGTGATGGAAGCACCTAGAGGTTCCCATAGAGGTTGGAGGTGCTAGAATCACCTAAAGGTTCCCATGGAGGTTAGAAGTGCTAAAATCACCTAAAGGTTCTTATGGAGGTTGGAGGTGCTAGAAGCACCTAAAGGTTCTTGTAAAGGTTAGAGGTAATAGAAGCATGTGAAGGTTCCCATGCAGGTTGGAGGTGATAAAAGCACTTGAAGGTTCCCATGGAGGTTCAAATTACTAAAATCACTTGAAGATTCATATGAAGGTTGGAGGTGTTAGAAGTACTTAAAATTTCTCACAAAGGTTGGAGGTACTGGAAGAAATTGAAGGTTCTCATAGAGGTTGGAGGTGGTAGAAGCACTTGAAGGTTCCAACAAAATCTGGAAGTGTTAAAAGCACCTGAAAGTTCCCATAGAGGTTAGAGGTGTTAGAAGCACCTGAAGGTTATTATGGAGGTTGGAGGTGATAAAACCACCTAAAGGTTCCTATAGAGGTTAGAGGTGGTGGAAGCACCTAAAATTACCTACGAAGGTTGGAGGTGTTGGAAGTACTTAAAGGTTCCCATGGAGGTTGGAGGTGATGAAAGAACCTAAAAGTTCTTATGTAGGTTAGAGGTATATTTTTTAAGATCTAGAGCTCATTGTGCACTTTGCATGATTGTAAATGTGTAAAGTGCATGTTGATTTATAAATTCTATTAACTTGGGTGCATGGTGGGATCTAGATCCCACCATGTATTTTGTATATTTTCAAATATGTAAAGTTTATGATGGGTTATGGATTCCTTTGGTCTTGGAAAATATTAGTTTTTGGTCATTTAGAAGATTTTTGAAAAACAAAAGGGATCTCCCTTAGGGTATTAGATGTAATGATATTTTGGGACAAAATATCAATATTTTTGGTAACCTCTATAGGATGATTGCCTACTAATCATTTACAATCTAGTATACTTTTAAGACATTGGGCATGGATTCAATCTTGGTTCAAACAAACTCTAACCTAGGGAAGCAAAAATTAGGATTTGCCTAGATACAAATAAAATAAAAAAACAAATAAACAAAATAGGAAAAAACAACACAACCCAAGGGAAAAAATCCTAATGATTTTGACATGTGGATAAGCACTTATTGAAAAACACAACTAACCTACTAAATAAATGTGCACAAAGGTACTTAGAGTAAAACATGAAAACTATTATAATATGTACAGGGCTTTAATTTATAATTACTTTCCACCTGGGTCAAATGGGATAGATTTAGCATCACTTATGATAAACTACAATGAAAAATAGCTTACTTTTGAGAGCTCAAAATAGGTGAGTTGAGATGCCTGATTGTTGATTCTTTTGGCATGATCTCGAGTAGGTGAAATGGGAAAAACATATCTCTAATGTAGACATATTGGTCCATTTCTTCAAGGCTTGTCCAAATTAGACTGTTGAGGCCCCTACAACCTCCTCATCTGATGGCTTAATTTTGTGCTCTGAAGTAAGAACAACATCGATGGATCCTTTGAATTGGTGTTTGGTTGACTATTTAGGCTTAGGTAAAAAATCTCTAAGTCACCCCAAAAGGTAGCTTGCTCTTGGTCATCTAAGATAATGCTAGCTTCAAAACCATCTTTTCTTTTTTTACTTTGAAAGGAGCCATATGGTAGTTCATCAATCCACCTAAGGCCCAAAATGTCATGTTCTTATGGATCTTGATCTGACCATTCTTCTTCATTATTGAAGACATCAATATCGACTTTAATGGATAATTCATCTTAAGATTGGTTAACATCTTCAACCTGATTGACAAGTTCATCTTCATGTTTTTGAGGAGGTATAGGCTGGTTTAGAACTTTTACCTAGTCCATAAAGTCATGGTATAGCTATTGCCATACTTTATCTTGATCTTCCTTTTCTTTATTTATTTCTCTTCTTCTATTGACTGATTGACTATGACAATCTCTATACTTTGGTCATCTTCATCTACATCCACACCAAATAGAATCTCTTAGAATAAATCGATATCCCCATTTCTGTTAACTATAAACTAAATACATACCTCTTTAAATATAAAGACATTAGCACTAACTTTAGGATCTAATTTATCAAAACTATGCCAAGGATCCTGATCAAAACCTACCTCTTCCCTTTTTGAATGAAGTGGACTATCTATCATGATCTCATCATCATAGACACTTACATTTCCTCTTCAAGATAAAATTTGACTATAATATCCCCATTTATTCTTTTTGAATTAGGTTCCTCCTTCATGAGGGAGATGGTGGGAGGGTAAAGAAGTCCACCTTGCTTGCATCTCAGGAGAGTATCCTTTCAACTAGGGACCTTAAAGGCCTTTTTATGTGGTTCTTGGGGAAGGGAGGGAGAGTATTAAAAATTTGGTAGGGAAAGATCATTGAGTTTAACTAACACCTCTTCTCCTTAGATTTGTTCCTAGACCAATTCAATAAGTACTTATCTTTTCTTCATTGTACCCTTCTTGATTTATTTCCATGAGGGGAAAGCATAAGGCTTGGCCACCTTTTCCTTTTCCTAAATGGGTGTGAGAGAGGGTGGTTTCAAAATAGAGGGTATGACATATTTATGGTCCTTGACATAGGAGAGGATCTAAGCTGGGATGGTTTCAGGTTCTTGAGGTGATAAGGGATTTTGAGAGGGTTGTTCCTGAGGTATGATAGGATGGGTTTGCATAGGTATAAGCTTTATCTAAGTAAGGGGACCTATAACACTTAGAATTTTTAGATAAGGAGGATTAATGGAAAATTCATAAGGTTTACCTTGCTTAAAGCTTAGGGTTTTGAATGTGGGAGCCTCCTTTTGAGTGGGTTGAGCTTGAGCTTCAATTTTTTGCATCCACATAAGAATTTGATGCATCTGCTCCTATTTGGTTATAATATGTCTAGCGAAGCACTCCTTATGATATATTTCTTGCTCATTCATCTTCTACTAATGGAGATAACATTGATAATCAAGCTCCTCTTTCTACATATTATATCCCCTTTCCCTATTAATCTCTTTACATTTTCTCTCAAAATCAAGCATCATCTCCTTGAGGCTCATTTTTTATTGACTAGAAAGAGGTAAATTCTAACAAGGCTGGTATATTGAATCTTATGGCCCACTTGGGGTGAAGCCATGAACATTGATAACTTGAGATGAAGGATAAGGAATGAAGGAACATGCATTTTGATCAAATAGGTGATGATACATACCAAATGATGGTGATTAGGTACTTGGGATACTCATACCAGCTAATGTTCATAGTGGAGTCACTATTGGTGTTTGGAAATGTGCCTCCAGATGATGATTTCACTAAAAGGTAACACCAATAACCTTTTAGTGAGGTGTAGAATGCAATAATGTCCCACTAGGCGTGCCAAAAATTGTTATGACATAGGATTGCACCTATCTTGATTTTGTAGCTTGTTGTGCAAGTGCCTAATGATAAAATGGAAAAAACTCCAAAGCTTTAAGACCTTGGAAATTTGAGGTTAATCTCTAGAGAATGCTGACTTCCTTTAACTAAATTTGATGCAAATGGATAAAATACCAATTTTGTGGAAATATCGCTCTTTAGTGCTTTTTGATCCTAAACTAGGGTTTTGATTGGGAAAAGGGCTAAAGAATTAATTTTTTTTATAAAACTAAAAATAGGGTGATTACACCAAATTTTTTATAGTGGATTTTAATGCTTACTTTTATAAACACAATAGAGAAGAAAATAGGTTGAATTTGTTTAAGCATAGACTTACATAAATAGAAATTAGAGGTAGTATTTTAGTTATTTTTTAGGAAAGGAAAAAAGATTTTATTTTAAAAAATATTTTCAAAAGGGTAAAATACCATAGATGAATTTATTGAAAGTGAAACAGATAGACAAAGATTCCATAGATAATCAAATAACTTGCACACATATAGAGATATCTCAAGACAAGAAAGTTAAATCTTCAACTTTATATATTTTCAAAGGTTACAAATTCTAGTAAATATATTCAAAATATATAAAATATAAATAGAAATAAAAAGATAGATTGGGCCATGGGGTCTACCCATTTTTATACAAAATCTCTCATAGCTAAGATGTAGTTGACAAAACTTGAACACCTAGTTGAAGAAGATCATGGAAATATAAAACTCTCATGCAAAAGAGGTGAGTTATTCTATTTTTGGCATCTTGGTGTGGTGGAATGACTATAAATGTGACATGCATGAGCTGAGCAAGATCTTTTCCATAACATGGTGTGGTATGGCATGGTTGGAACTACTAGATCTCCATGCAATGCTTCCTCATTTTATATTGGCTAAAAATAGCTTCCTCATGCAAAAAGAGGCACCCAAAATAAAACTGGTCTTTCAAAATAAAAGATAACTTTGAAATAAATTCAAGTTAATTTTCCATGCAAAAAACCCCAACTTACAAAACATAAGTGAGACTTTTACAACTTTTTAAGTCTATCATTTTTGCCAAAATGAATCATGAAATTTGCACTTCATGATTTTACACTTTTATCAATTCACATTTATTAAAAATGGAAAGTGCAATTTGCACTTGTGCTTTTTTTAACTTACACATTATAAAAAATATAAAATGTAAAATATGTTTTCTCTTTCTCAACATCAAATAGTTCTCTTCTAAAAGTCTTTATTGATCTATTCCTTCAAGATTTTCCTTCTGTCTCTGATTATTTCATAGTGATCCATTTATTATTTAAATAACCTTTTCCTATGGAGGTGGAAGGTGTTGGAAGTACCTAAAAGTTCCCATGGAGGTTAGAGGTACTAGAAGCACTTGAAATTTATTATAGATGTTGGAGGTGCTAGAAGCACCTAAAGGTTCTTTTGGAGGTTGGAGGTGCTGGAAGCACCTAAAGGTTCCCATGGAGGTTGGAGGTGTCAGAAGCACCTGAAGGTTCCCATGGAGGTTGGAGCTAGTAGAAGCACTTGAAGGTTCCCACAGAGGTTGGAAGTGTTGGAAGCACCTAAAGGTTCTTATAGAGGTTGGAGGTGCTGGAAGCACTTGAAGGTTCCCACAAAGGCTAGAGGTGCTAGAAGTACATGAAGGTTATCATGGAGGTTGGAGGTGTTGGAAGCCCCTAAAGGTTCCCACAAAGGTTGGAGGTGCTAAAAGAACCTGAAGGTTTTTACAAAGGTTAGAGGTTTTGGAAGCACTTGAAGGTTCTCATAGAGGTTGGAGGTGTTGAAAGCACCTATAAGTTCCCATAGAGGTTAGAGGTTCTAAAAGCACCTAAAAGTTCTCATGGAGGTTGGAAGTGTTAGAATCACCTAAAGTTTTTCATGGAGGTTGGAGGTGATTACAGCACCTAAATTTTATTTTGGAGATTGGAGGTGCTATAAGTACCTAAAATTTCCTATAGCAGTTGGAGGTGATAAAAGCACCTGAAGGTTCTCATGGAGGTTGGAGGTGTTAGAAGCACCTAAAAGTTATCATGGAGGTTAGAGGTACTGGAATCACCTAAAGGTTCCCATAGAGGTTATAAGTGATGGAATAACTTGAAATTTATCATGGAGGTTGGATGTGTTAGAAGCACCTAAAGTTTCTTGCAGAGGTTGGAGGTGATGGAAGTACTTGAAATTTCCCATGGAGGTTAGAGGTGTTAGAAGCACTTTAAGGTTCCTATAGAGGTTGGAGGTGCTAAAAGCACCTAAAAGTTTCCATAGAGGTTAGAGGTATGTTTTGTGGGATCTAGATCTTATCGTACACTTTGTATGCTTGTAAACATGTAAAGTGCATGTCAAGTTATACATTCTATCAATTTAGGTGCATGGTGGGATCTAGGGTCCATAGTGCATTTTACACATTTTCAAATGTGTAAAGTGCATGATGAGTTCTAGATTCTACCAGTCTTAGAAAAGATGGGTTTTTGGTGGTTTAAGGGATTTTCTAAAAAATAAAGGTGGTTTCCCTTAGGGTATTATATGTAATGATATTTTTGGGAATAAAATATCAATAGGTATATAATTGTTTAAATGCATTTTAAGATTATGTTATTTGGTAATGTGTGCAAGAAAGGGAAAAATAGTGCAACTAAATGGTGTGATCATAGGAATTTGATAATATAAAGGAGGTTAGAACAAGTGTTAGTTTCATAAAACAAAATGAAATCAACACACTAACATGATAACATCTCTAAGCCTAGATCTTAAAGGGAGCATAATGAAAAAAATACATATGAAAGCATAACTAAAATACATATAATGATAAATCCCTTACCTTCCTTGAGATCTCCAAGTGATTAGTTCATGGCTTGCTTGGCTTGTGTCCAAAGAGTCTTTGGCAGTAGAGTTTGGCTATCTCCTTCTCTCCTTGGCACCATTGTTGGCTTGCTTGATTTGGCTTATATTTTTGATTTTTTCATTATAATACTATAGATTTGAATCATGTACCAAAACCTACATTATAACTTTACTATATACAATCTCTCCAAATGAAGAGGTAAATGTTTATATTTATAGGTTTAGAAACTAACCCTAACTCAAGATGAGTTACAGTTTAGTTTAAACATAGAATGGGTTCAAACCTAACCTAAGTGAGTTATTTAACCCCAATAGAGTTAAAAGGTGTCAAAAAATCATGATTTGCAATGAATAAGCATGGGTGAGACATTTTAGGAAATTTGACAACTCACAAAAGGTAATTATAAAAACCTTAGATATTCTTAATTTTTGAATTTCATTAATTGTTCATGGATAATTCAACTAGGCATTTAATTAGGTTTAGCATTTTAATTAATTATACTTAGTATTTTTTTATGTTTTTAAGATTTGATTTAATTCATGTTTGTATTTTCCCCATTTAATAGGTTTGTAGGCCAAATTACATGTTATAATGTCGTAGGAAAATTGGAGATGAATCCATGAGAGGTTTTTATTGTTTACAATAAGATATACCAATTCAATATGTCTCAATGAGATTTTTAGCTTTGACGAATGATGCATAAGTAAATTTGGGATGTTTAGTGATTCTTAGGCTTAATTTGCAATGGTTTGTAAGAATCGATTTGAAGTTTGATCCAAGGCCATTAGTGGCCAATTTTAGGTGTCTATAGTTTGCCCCTATTTAGGAAGGCATTGCAATATGTAAGCACAATAATGTCTTCTCAAAGAATGAAAAGGTCATATATGATTATGAATTCAATGACAATGGATGAACTGTAGGTGCCCCCTTGAGGGAGTGATTGAAAAAGGGGTTGGAAAAAGGTCCTTTGAAAGAAGGAAATGAGGGGACCAAATAGATGAAATGGGGTAGAAGGGATTGATTTTATCATAGGAAGTTATAACCAGTGGCATATGGGGTTACCCCAATTGAGGTAGATAAACAAGAGGATTTTCCCACAAATGGTTATAATCATTGACATAGGTAGGATAAAAAGTTAATGATTTTCCCAAAGGCATTTATAATCATTAGCAAGATAAGAATATGCCCTAGTTAGGTGGATTGAGATAATGGTTTACCCAAAGGTAGTTATAAGCATTATCACAATGAAATTATGACCCAACTGGGTAGAAAAAAGAGTATAATTTGCCCAAAGGTAGTTATAATCATCAACCTTCAAATGGATGGAAACATAATGATTTACCCAAAGGTGATTAGAATCATTGGTAATGTAAGTGGGATGGTATACAATGATTTGTCTAAAGGTGGTTATAATCACTAGACCCTGATTATGGAAAACATGATATGAAAGATGATGGAAAATGGATACAAAGGATAAAGATGAATTTTGACAACCTGCTAGTAGGGAGATGCTCATCTGAACTAACATGGAGGAAAATGTGTTCATTGGTTAATTAATCTATTTAGGATAAGATTTGGATTAGATCAAGAAGGTTACTAATGCCAAGGAGATATATTGTTGCTGCATTGTTGTGTAGACTCATGGAGCTGATTTTTGTTTTAGCACATGATGGTAGGCATCATGATAGAACACCATGATAACTTGGCTGAAATATGCATAAAGACTAACACACAGTCCAATAATCAAGTGAAAATAATGCACTAATGATAAAAACTATGATGATAGTGTTGATGCCTGAAGATGGATGGATTCAAGCATAATGTACAAGGAATCATCCAATGAATGCACATAGACTAAATCAAGGCACAACAAGAAAGCAAAAATAGGAAAAAAAATAAAAATAGAAACACCAAAAAAGATAGAAAAAATAAAACAAAAGGAAAAAAAATGAAACAAACAATGCATAATCACAATGTTAGTATAAACAACATGACATAAACAAAATTAAAAACATTATCCCTAGATGATAAGAGATAATGAAACAAACAAATAAAAATGGGGGAATATAAGAAAAGGAAGGGAGTACCTAAGTTGTCTCCATATGCACTAGGCAAGTGGATGTTGCCTACATAATTCCATGGATGTAATATCCAATAAAAACTTTAGGCCAAATGTATTTCTCCCAAGAAATGGGATAGAATAAAATGATGAGAAATAAAACATGATTGTGTAATAGAAGAATATGGGAATGGACTCACAAAATGGTGAGAGCATTGGATTAAAAGGCCAAAAAGGATTGAAAAAATAAATGATAATTTTTTTCTTATGACTTAGTGAGGGTTCCTAGAATCTTTAAGGAAAAGAAGTGGTCCATGCTTTTGATTTTCAAAATTGATTTTGTAAATGTTTTTGGAATTTTCTATGTATCTCAACTCAATTAAGAATGACGAGATACTAAATGGGCCAAGCTCACAAAATGGAGAGAGCATTCAAATTGAAATTACTCATAAAATGGTGAGAGTGTTGTCTTAGGTTGATCATAAAATAGAGAGAGCATGGCTTAGGTTACTCACAAAATAGTGAGATCATGTCTTAAGTTTCTCATAAAATGGAGAGACCATGGGAAAAGGGTGACTGAGTTGACCTCAACATAAATTAAGTGTTCCCTACATAGTCCCTGGATGGGACCTCAATTCACTATAGTTATATCTTATAGTGGAAGAATTTGACTAGTGTAGCAACCAATTCAAAAAAAAGGCAAAGTTGGCAAATGGCACAGTACAACACAAACATGGTAAGGTGGTACTTCAAGTCATAATAAACAAGTATTGCCCCTAGTTTTCCCATAGGTGGTTATAATGATGAAATAATGGCATATGTCAATGATACTAATTTTTCAATAGGTAGTTATAATAAGTAGCAAGATAGTGGGACACTAAATTTCTCAAAGGTAGTTATAATCAGGCACACTTGGTATAGAATGGAATAAGAAATGAAGGATGCATTTGCCAAAACTTCTATCATATTGCTCCAAAATATGTCTCCTATCTAGATTATTGAAACAACTAATAAAAATAATTTAAATATTCATGCTAAAAGTGGCCTTGTAACTAATGGAAAGGAACCAAGGTCAAATGGGATGGGTAGGGAGAGTGAAAACAACTCAGTTGATAGGAAAAGTATGGTAGAATGGAATGGTGGAATGACAAAGTGATATGATGGTAAAATGGTATGGGACAAAGAAGAAAGTTAATATTATGATACAATTTTAAATGGTCCTCATAGATAGTACACCATGTCACACAAGTGAAGTGACACTTGAGGTGCATAATGTTCATTGGCTCATCAAGCTCATCCCTATCTAGTGTAGCAAGCATGTATACTCTAGAAAAATAATTTTAAAAAATTATGAAATGACCTACTAAGTTGGGTTTGAATTTGCCTTTATGTTTATTTTTAGCCATGGTATTTGTTGTTCCCCAAAAATACACTCATTTTTGGGACAACATTTGAACTATTTTGGTCCTACAGACCAAATTGTCTCTTCCCTTTTCAAAATTTGTCTTGGACATTCAAATTCCTCAATTTTTCAAGCTTCTCAGAAATCTACAGACTTTGCAGGCTTAAATCTATGGACTCTATAGAAAGAGAAAATCTACGGACTCAGCAAGTAGAGAAAATCTATGGACTCTGTAGGCCAAGTTCAATGGGCTTTACAGGTTGATTTCTACAGACTTGATTTCTACGGACTCTGCAGGCAGGTTCATTTCTATAGGTTCAAAGGCTTCTGCAAGCAGGTTCAACCAAAAGAATCAGTTTCTAACACTTGGTAAAAAAAAACCCTTTGGAAGGGTCATTTTCAAAGAAGGCCACAAAGGTAAATTCTTTTAGATTTTTGTTTAAGGCATTTGAAAAAGTATAAGGCATAATTCTTTCAGACTTTTGTCTGAAGGAATTCCTTCAGACAATTTTTTTGAAAGAATTCAAGAAGTGACTGTGGGAATAAAACCTGAAGGAAATTCTCAAAGGCAAACAAAACAAAATGGAAATTCTAAAGACTTTTTGTCTATAGGAAAATACCCGTGGAAAGCTTGAGAGATAGTCCACTAAGGAAAAGGCTGCGAGAGACTTCTAAGGTGAAGGCCGTTGAAGGACCCCGAAGGGCAGGTACCCTTGTGGGGGACTCTCAATTTCCAAATTGAAGGACACATCCTTGAATCTAAAAGGTCATCTTCCCTTCAAGAAGACGTGAAACAAGAAATTTGAAGGAAGAATCTAGCAGCCCAAAGGCCATCTGAAGACTGCCTGAAGGGCAGATACCTTGCAGGGGGCTCTTCTCGACCCAAAGTGGATCATTTATTAAGGCCCAAAAGGGCAGGTTCTTTCAAGGAAAGTGCCAAATAGAAAAGCTAAAGAAGGACCAAGGCGTGACACACCTGAAGATGTCAAATTCAACATAGTGAACTAGCCATTGAAAACATAGTGACGGGCATGCGAACGTCAATTTTAAAGCTCATAAAATAGTTGTTGATCCTTTAAATCTATAGACCCAAATGCATTCATAGGCTTTAAGGCCAAGACCAGTAGAAAGAAAGGAAGGAATAGAATAACAAATTGAATTCAGGACCTGATTCAATTAACTAGAAAAGGAGGAATGATGAAGGTAGGATCAGATCACCAGGGGGACATTAAAAGTTGTAAACTTTCAATAGCATGACTTGTTTATCTGCATTGATAAAATCAAATGGGTAAATGCCCCTAAGTTCTAGCCTATCTTCTTAACAGATTTCAATGCAACATGATGTGTTACTATTCCCGAGTCCTTGAAGAGGTTATTTAAGGGACTCTCTTCTATTGTAAATAGATCTCTTTTTGACAATTAGAACGAAACTCTACCCAAATTGGAAGGCATTACTGAGACTTTGAGCTCAGATTGATGATCATATTTTGTTACTAGAATAAGAAAGCATGTAATTTTTCAAACTTTGTGCTGTGGTATCTTTGTTGTTGAAGAAATTGTTCTTACATCTTTTTCCTTAATATATCTTCTATTCCTTTAATTCAACAAGCATAATTAGTGACAATAGTCAGGAAGGTGTCTTGAAGAGTCAACTATGGAGAGAATTTGTGCCCCCATAATTGCCTTTAGTGTGTTTTCTTTTCATTTCTATGTAAAGGACCTTGGGGCAACTTTGTGCCCTCATTGTCCTTCATATCTTACTCTTGAGCAATTTAGGTGAAGAATTTGTGCTGCATCTCAATTTGCTGGTTATTACATCCTTTGCTATATTTTGCATTTACTACCAGGAGTATTCTTGTGGTTTGCTGAATAGTATTTCTAAAAGAAGAGGAGTGTTGTCTGTCATTTCCCTTGAGTTTTTTCTTTGATTTGCATGCATCATCTCTGAAGAAAGAGAGATGGATGGTTTGTCTTATCCTTGAGTATTATTTTCTATATATATATATATCATATCTATAAGGAACCTCCCCTTGATGAGAGGAGAGATCAGTCTCCTTTTGATGTGGTAAACCTGCACATTTAGATGACCAATCTTCCTACTTTGACTGATCAGACCTATTTTGTTTATCAGTACACTGATCGACAAAATATTGAACCAACAATTTTTGGCGACTCCATTGGGGAATATAAAATCCATTATCTATTTATAATCTATCCATTCACCTCCACACTAACTAGGAAAAAATGCACAGCTTAAAGCCTCAAGCTTTAACTGAAGCAAGGTCAATTCTTTTCTCATTTTTGTTTCACAATCTGGAATATTCAAGGTATACATGAAGCCAAAGGGCTAAAGGGATTGTTGACCCTGTATTCGAGTTGGTACAACAAAGTGATTTTGATCTATTTCCTTCACCATCTCATCTCCAATGAACTAAGAGCTTTCCTCCTACTAAAGTCAAATCTCCATTTCCAGACAAAGTATCTACTTCTGCTATTAATAAAGCTTTGCCAATAATTACCCCTTTGAGATTTGTTATCCCTCCTTTTCATAATCCTACAATGGTAGTTCAAGGCCCCTGGGGTAATGCTTTTGGTCCTCTCAATTTTACTCCACCTCTACATGAACTTCCATGCAGTTCAAGGAAGAATTTTCCCAAATTCTATGGTGATGGGAAAGTTCATCTTGATGAACACATTGTAGCCTTCAGCATAGCATGTGGAGTAATCAGAGTAAAATTTGAAGATGTAGCAGTCAGGCTTTTTGTGGAAACACTACAAGGTGCTGCTATAGACTAGTTTTATCATCTATAGGCTTGGTCAATAACCGATTGGAATACTCTCAAAAATAAGTTTGAAGCCAGATTCAAACTTGCAGAAGATGCACATGCACTTTTGGCTCAACTTACACAGATGAAGAAAGAGCCTTATGAGCCTATGAGAGACTTCATAGCCAAATTTGACAAATTGAGAAATAGAATCCCTGTAATAGCTCGACCTATAGTTGAGAATCTCAAATGCTTTTTCATTAATTCTCAGTTACCTAAAGTAAGTTTTCTCTTAAGACGTGCTGGTCAAATAGATCTTGTTATATCTCAAAATTTGGTCACTAAGATAGAAGATGATCTCATCTTATCAAGGAAGATAAGAAGAGATCCAAATAGAAATAGAGCTTTGTCATCTTCTAAATATTCATCTACAAGTACCATAGATCTAATGGTGTAGAAACTGGCAAATGAGTTTCTTGCTCTCAAAAAGAAAATGGCTCAAGGAATGTCTCCTACTCCTTCATATAGAAGGGCATTCCCAAATCAATAATATCGGGGCAATGCTGCCAGGAATCAAGGGCAACAAAATCACCTTCCTCCCCCACAAGGGAAACTTACCCTAGAAGCTCCTCCAACCAATTCAGTAATGGGATATCTCGAAGTAGAATCAAATTGCTCTTTATAGCCTAAATTGAATCAAGAAAATAATGCTGATCTCCTTGAAGACAATCAAGAAGAATTAATTGGCGACTCCCACATTGGTTTCTTGAACTATCAGGATGAACCTAGAAGCAAAAGAGAAGCTTTTGATGGATCATATGCAGTGTTTACCAGGTCTAAGAACTAATCAGTCTAGCAAGCTGATAAAGGGAAGATAGAAGAGCAACTGCAACCATTAGTCATGATTGCTAAGCATGGAACCATTCTACCTTTTTAGTCAAAGGATCTGGTAATCACCCAAAAGGCAAATTCATCAATTTTGCCTTCCCCTTCTACTTCAATCTTCAAAACTAGCCCACCTGCCATCCCTCCTAAAACTCAAAAATTTGAAGTACCTTTCTCTGTACCTATCTCAATTTAGCCATTTGACATAATCAATCATGTCAAAAAGACAAAAATACAAATGTCTGAGTTTGAATATTTACAGTCTAATCTTGATCAATTGAATAAGCTGGTCTAATATGTCAAGAACCAAACTATCCCTACAAGACAAAAGGCTAAAAATGTAACTCCTAATTCTTCAAAGAACGTGCCTATTCTAAATAATCTAATCATTACTCCCCTAGCTGCTCTTGGAAAAATAGAACCTTTCTATATTTCCCTATTAATTAATGGCCACAAGCTTTGTAACTATATTATAGACTCAAGTGCATCTGATAATGTCATGCTTGCTAAAGTAGCTGAGTCTCTTGGTCTTACATTGACCAAGACATTTGGGAGATGTTTCTCCATGGAGAACAAGCAAGTACCATTGTTGGAGAAAATCAAAGATGTCTGATTTGCATTTGTAGCCTTTCTAGACAAGAGAATCAAGATGACTGTCTTGGTGGCTGACATCCCAGCATCCTATGGCATTTTGCTTAGATGAAATTTCTATAAGGATGTGTGAGAAGAACTAAGCATGGATCTATTTGAAGTAAGGATCCCTGTCCAAGGCATAATGAAAAGGTTGCTCCCTGAAAAGGAAGCAAAATATGTGGTCACCTAGACATCAACCCCTGAAGGTTATTTTTTTTGAATCTATAGGTATGGGTAACTATTTTCTATCTACAGATGAAGTGCATGAAACATCTGATATAATTCTTGAAAGTGTCAACTTAGAAATTAGTTTGACTAGAACAACAGAAAAACTAGTAGGCTGTAGTACATACCAAGAAGGATCCTCCGTCTCTGATGAAGGAAAGTCTAAAGAAAAATCAGTATCAGATGAGATATGGACTTTGGAATTTGATGGTAGCTTTTCCTCTACCAGTTTGGGATCTGGGATTGTGTTGATATCTCCTTAAGGAGATATGTTTTCTTCATATTATAAATTATAGTTTAGCAACACTAACAATATAGCTGAATACAAATCTCTACTGCTTAGAATGAAGGCTGCTCAAGAAAAAAACATCAAGTTTCTTCATGCCAAAGGGAATGCTAAATTAGTGGTTTGTCAAGTGAGGAACTTATACCAAACCAAGAATGAAAGATTACACCACTACCGTAACTTGGTTTGGGATCAAATTGAAAGCTTTGATGCTTTCAACATTTTTGCTATACCCAGAGAGTCTAATGACAAAGCTGATGCACTTGTTGTTTCAAGAACTCTCTTAGTTCCCCATTTAGATTTCAAAGAAGATAGGTATATTATAGAGCTGGTCTATAGACCAAGTTTTCCTGACAATGCTAATCATTGGCAAGTATTCAATGATGATCATCAAATCATTGCCTTCTTAGAATGAAAAGACAATTTTGAACAACTACGTTTTGAAGGCAACGAATCTCAGAAGAATGAATCTGTCTCTGAATCTAGTTCAGATATAAATGAAGAATTCTTACAGCTAAAAGGAAACAAAATTCCCAAAGGCCTAGTTTCTCTTGAAAAGTTGTTTGACAAGCATGATAGATTCATCAAACAACAACAAATAAACTCGAGTTTCTCTTAGGGATTCGATCAAGTGAATCTGACTATTGAAGAAAATCCCAAGATGGTCAACATTGGTAAGTGTTGCACCCTTGAAGAAAGATTCAAGTTCACCTCTTTACTCTGTCAATACATAGATGTCTTAGCATATTCTTATGAAGACTTGAAGTGTCTTAGACCAGATGAAATCCACCATGACATTCCTCTCAAGGTTGACTCAATGCCCTACAAGCAAAAATCTAGACAGTAAAATCCAAAAATATTAGGTATTATTTTGTTTGAGATACAAAAAATATTAAATTCTAGAATCATCTTCCCACTCCATCATTCCACATGGATTGCAAACATAGTGCCTGTAAGGAAGAAGAATGACAAAATTCACATTTGTGTAGATTTTTGGAATTTGAATCAAGCATCTTTAGAGGATAATTATCCTTTGCCAATTATGGATCAAGTGCTTCAAATAGTGACAGGTTCAGAAATGTTATCAATGCTAGATGGCTTCTCAGGATATAATCAAGTTGAAGTTGGTAAAGTAGACCAACACAAGACAGTATTCACCACACCTTAGGGTACATTTGCATATAGAAGAATGCCTTTTGGTTTAATAAATGCTGGTGCTACCTTTTAGAGAGCAATGGATCTAGCTTTCAAAGATGAGATTGGTAAATTCATAGTGGTATACCTTGATGACTTGACTATCTTTTCAAAGTGTTGATCTGATCATGTACGCCACTTACAACAAGTGTTGGAGTGCTACCGCTAGAATGGTATTTCCTTGAATCTTAATGGAGTAACAGAGGGGAAACTCCTTGGACACATTATGTCAAAAGAAGGCATAAAGATTGACTCAGACAAAGTCAAGTCTATTTAAGAACTTAATTTGCCTACAAGTAAGAACATTGTTCATTATTTTTTTAGAAAGGTGAATTTTTTACGAAGATTCATCCCTAAATTTGCTAAGAAGACTAGACACATTGTGAACATGATGAAAGGGAAGACCATCTTTAGCTGGACTAAAGAAGGTAAATCAACATTTTAGGATATCAAGACCGCCATTGATCATGCCCCTACCTTGGTTTGTCTAGATTACAACAAATATTTCATCATATATAGCTATGCATCTGAACACACTCTTTCAACAATTCTTGTTCAACAGGACAAGGAAGGTATGGAATATCCTATCTCTTTCATGAGTTTCCCTTGCAAAACTCATGAGATGAAGTATTCAAATGTAAAGAGGCATGCTTATGCATTGGTGAAAGTAGTCAAACATTTTTGCTTCTATATTTTGAATTCACACATTACTGCCTTAGTTCCTGACACTGCAGTCAAGTCTATATTAACTCAGCAAGAGTTTGGCATGAAAAGAGGTAATTGGATTACAAAGATCCAAGAGTTTGATCTAGACATCAAGCTGACAAAGTTGATTAGAGGTAAAGGCCTATGCCAATTAATTGATGACAATAAGCCAGAAGACACACAGTGTGAAGAAACTAAAGTGGAAGAGACTCTAATAGTACTTTTTGTCTCCACTACCATGAGTGGTATTTAGGTATCACTCATTTCCTTATTTATGGTGAATGTTATGCTCATTTGTATTATAAATAAAGGAGAAATATCAAGTTGAAAGCTGTCAATTTTGTCCTTTGGGACAACAACTTGTAGAAGAGAAGCATAGATGGAGTATTCCTTCACTGTGTAGATAAAGAGCAACAAAACCAGCTTTTGAAATCTTTCCATAATCTATCCTGTGGAGGACATTTTTCTACTCTTATGACTTCTCACAAGATTCTATGAGCCAGGTATTACTGACCAACTCTTTTCCAAGATGCACATAAGTGGGTGAGAAAATGTGAACTCTGGTAGTAATTTGTTGGAAGACCCAAGTTAGCTGCTATGCCTCTCAAGCCAGTGATCATAGAAGAACCTTTCTAGCAATGGGAGATTGATTTTATTAGGACAATAAACCCATATTCAAGTGTTGGACATGATTATGTCCTAACAACAACTGACTATTTCACCAAGTGGGTAGAAGCAATCCAAACTAAGCATGCTACTTCAGAAGTTGTATGCAACTTCCTCAAAGAGAATATCATTTCCAAGTTTGGAGTTCCAATCAAAATTGTTACTGATAATACAGCTTGTTTCACCTCTTAGGAGATTACACAATTCTATTTCCATTATGGAATGATAATCTCTCACTCTTTTGATTATTTTCCACAAGGGAATGGACAAGCTGAATCCAACAATAAGAACCTGGTAACTATCATCAAGAAGCTAGCAAATGACAATCAAAGGACATGACACAAAGCATTGGTTGATGCTCTATGGGTAGATAGAATCACACCAAAGAGGGCAATTGGTATGTCTCCTTTTCAACTTATTTATGGTATCAATGCTGAGATACCAATCACCTTAGAATTCCCAGCCTTGAAATTAGCAAAGGCAATTGAAGATCAGACATATGAAAGTTCTCTTGATAAAAGAATCATGTGCCTGGCTGAGCTAGAGGAATAGATAACCATGGTGGTAGACAAAATTTCTGCTCATCAAAGTTTGGTAAATAGACTCTTTGACCAAAAGGCCAAAAATCATGATTTCCAGATTGGGGATCAAGTCATGCTGTGGGACAAAAGGAGAGAACCAAAGGGATGCATGGAAAGTTTGACTCCCTTTAGAGGGGCCCATTTATATTTCATCATCACATTGGTGAAAATAGCTTTCTATTAATATATCAAGATGGCACACTCTTTTCTCTATCTCACAATAGGTAGCATTTGAAACACTTCAACTCTTGAAGTATCAGATCATTACATCTGTATATATGTATATTTGTACAGTTTTTAATTCTATATTGTCTTATTTGTTTCTATTTTTGATGCCTTCATTTTTGAGTAGCATGACTTCATAACCCAATGGTACACATGAAGACACTAGAGATTCTAGATTCTACTCCTTTCAATTCTTTTTGCAATTGACAGAAGTTCCCCAACTGGAGCCTGCTGTTGTTTCCCAAAAATGTCACTCATTTTTGGGACAATATTTGAACTATTTTGGTCCTATAGACCAAAATTGTCTCTTCCCTTTTCAAAAATTGTCCTAAACATTCAAATTCCTCAAATTTTCAAGCTTCTTAGAAATCTATCGACTCTGCAGGCTTAAATCTATGGACTCTGTAGGAAGAGAAAATCTGCAGACTCTACAGGCCAAGTTTAATGGGCTTTAAAGGTTGATTTCTATAGACCTAATTTCTATGAAATCTATAGGTAGGTTCATTTCTATAGGTTCAAAGGATTTTTCAGGCAGGTTCAACCAAAAGAATCAATTTCTAACACTTGGTCAACAAAAATACCCTTCAGAAGGGTCATTTTCAAAGAAGGCCACAAAGGTAACTTCTTTCGGTTTTTTGTTTAAGGCATTGAAAAAGTCTAAGGCATAATTCTTTTGGACTTTTGTCTGAAGGAATTCCTTTGGAAAAAAAGTCTGAAAGAATTCAAGAAGTGACTGTGAGAAAAAAACCTGAAGGAAATTCTCAAAGGCAAACAGAACAAAATGGAAATTCTGTGGACTTTTTGTTCACAAGAAAATACCCGCAGAGAAAGCCTGAGAGATAGTCTGCTAAGGAAAAGGCTGCGAGAGACTTCTAAGGTGAAGGCCATCAAAGGACCCCGAAGGGTAGGTACCCTTGTAGGGGACTCTCAACTACCAAATTGTAAGACACATCCCTGAAGTTGAAAGGTCATCTCCCCTTCAGGAAGATGTGAAACAAGAAATTTGAAGGAAGAATCTAGCGGCCCGCCAGAATAAATAAGCCCAAAGGCCATCTAAAGATTGCCTGAAGGGTAGATACCTTGCAGGGGGCTCTTCTTAACCCAAAGTGGATCATTTCTTAAGGCCCAAAAGGGCAGGTTCTTTTTGGGAAAGTGTCAAAATAGAAAAGTTGAAGAAAGACCAAGGGGTGACGCACCTGAAGACATCAAATTCAACACAGTGAACTAGCCATTGAAAACATAGTGACGGGCATGCGAATGCCAATTTTAAAGCTCATAAAATAGTTGTTGATCCTTTGAATCTACAGACCCAAATACATTCATAGGCTTTAAGGCCAAGACCAGTAGAAAGCAAGGAAGGAACAGAAAAACAAATTGAATCCAGGACCCGATTCAATTAACTAGAAAAGGAGGAATGATGAAGGTAGGATCAGATCGCCAGGGGGACATTGAAAGTTGCAAATTTTCAATAGTGTGACTTGTTTCTCTACATTGATAAAATAAAATGGGTAAATTCCCCTAAGTTCTAGCCTATCTTCTTAACATATTTCAATGCAACATGATGTGTTACTATTCTCGAGTCCTTCTTGAAGAGGCTATTTAAGGGACTCTCTTCTATTGTAAATAGATCTCTTTTTGACAATTAGAATGAAACTCTACCCAAATTGGAAGGCATTACTGAGACTTTGAGCTTAGATTGATGATCATATTTTGTTACTGGAATAAGAAAGCATGTGATTTTTCAAACTTTGTGCTGTGATATCTTTGTTGTTGAGGAAACTGTTCTTATGTCTTTTTCCTTAATATATCTTTTGTTCCTTTAATTCAACAAGCAAAATTAGTGATAGTAGTCAGGAAGGTGTCCTGAAGAGTCAACTGTGGAGAGAATTTGTGCCCCCATAATTGCCTTTAATGTGTTTTCTTTTCATTTCTGTGTAAAGGACCTTAGGGTGACTTTGTTCCCTCATTGTCCTTCGTATCTTACTCTTGAGCAATTCAGGTGAAGACTTTGTGATGCATCTTGATTTGCTAGTTATTACATCCTTGCTACATTTTGCATTTACCACTAGGAGTATTCTTTTGGTTTGTTGAATAGTATTTTTGAAAGGAGTGTTGTCTGTCATTTCCTTTAAGTTTTTTTATTTGCACACATCATCTCTGAAGAAAGAGAGATGGATGTTTTGTCCTACCCTTGAGTATTATTTTTTGTTTATATATATAACATATCTATAGGGAAGCTCCCCTTGATGAGAGGAGAGATCAGTCTCCTTTTGATGTGGTAGACCTACACATTTGGATGACCAATCTTCCTACTTTGGCTGATCAGACCTATTTTATTTATCAGTACGCTGATCAACAAAATATTCAACCAACAATATTATTTTGGTTTTTTTAATAACAAGATCACTAAGATCAATTTTTTTGTGTATAACGCACCAACTATAGTGGCCACAGAGTCAATTCTAGTATGCCTTGAGATTTTTTACTGTGACCAGATGTTTCTCATCAAGTAACTCCAACTCTTATAGGTGAGATACTAAATAGTCTTCATCATTTAGGACATGCTTCAAAGAGATGCATAATGAAGGTAACTCAAAATAAAATGAAAGATTGACCTCAGTGCCATAAATAAGTGAGTATGGAATGGATCATATTAGAGTGTGGTGATTGGTATGGTATGATTAGAGGGCATGAAATATTTGAAGGTGCCAGTAGTGGTTGGTATTATTGACAACCTTTTTAAGGATGTTGACAATGGTTTTGTTAGTACTTCTGCTTGGCTATTACCTTGTGGGTAATATGCTATGGAAAAAAGTTATTTAATTTTTTACTTGGCACATAGTGATTTGACATCCTTTTTCTAAAATGATCCACCATTATCAGATGTAATATTAGAGGGGATACCATAGCAACAAATGAGATGGTTAAATATGAATTTAAAAATTTTCTTTCTAGTCCCATGAGGGGTATAGCTTCAACCCACTTAGTTAAATATTTAATGGAGGTAAGGATATGTTTATGGCCATCGGATGAGGTGGGGTTTATCTTCCCAATGAGATCGAGGACCTATGTAGAAAATGGACATGGTGTAAGCATTGGTTTTAGAGTTTTGGCTGGGGCATGAATCAAATTGGCATGCCATTGATATTTATCACTTATTTTAACATATGTAGTTGCATATGCATTTATCATTGGCTAATAGTACCAATAATTAGGAGATTTTTGGATAGGAATACCCCACTTGTGTGGGCTCCACATACTCCATGAACTTACCATAATGCTAATGTAGGTTCTACTAAAGTTAAAAAATGAATTAGAGTTTCATCAAAACTATGGTGGTATAGGGTTGGTCTAAGAAAGGTATAAGGTGTAACATTGTGGACAAAGGATTTGGATTGTTTGATTGATAAGTCTGGAGGCATTATTTGGTAATCAAGGTAGGTGTATAGTTTTGAATACCAAGTAGAGCTGAGACCAAGAATATCATAGATCATTGTGATGGTTAAAGGTTCTTGAGCTGGTGTGAATAGATTTTTAATGAGAAACTAGTATTCCTTGGGCATATCTATATGATGAATCAATGATCCAATAGTAGCCATGACATATGTTGTTCTATTACTAGACCTTGGTATATGTTCAAACTAGATAACAATAATCTATTATTTGAGAGTGTCAACCATGGCCTTATAGGGTACCAACTTATCATCCTTGGTCTAAAAATGGTTTGTAACCTGATTGATGATTAACTGAGAATCACCATAAACATTTTAATGATGTATGTTCCATTGTACTACTTGTCAAAACCCTGTAATAAGTGCTTCATATTTGGCCATGTTGTTGGTATAAGGAAATCTGATCTTGAATGACGTAGGGATTAAATCCCCTTGTGGAGTAATAAACAAAAGGCCTAGCCCCAATCCATGTGCTATGAATGATCCATCAAAATATAGCTTCCAATGTTTCTCCTCAAGAGGTGTTTCAATTATGGTCATAATGGATTCATCTAAGAATTGGAATGTTAGTAGATCTATATCTATAAGTAGTGCTTCAACAAGATGATCTAAAAGAAATTTGGAAATGACCATGGTCTTATTGTTCAACATGTAATGTCATATTTTTTAAGTTATAAAGACCATAGCTAAATAGGATTTTTCAATGGGTGTATAATTTTGATCATATAATACTAGTGTATGGTTTATATAGTACAAAACATGATCCTTTCCATCATCATCAAGTTGGGCTAAAAGTGGCTCCAGGGCTTTGTCAATAACTAATAGGTACAAGGGAATTAGCTTTCCAAACATCAGAGGTAATAAAACAAGCATAGTTACAAGGTAGTCCAATTATTGGAAAGCTTTCTAGAATTTTTCATCTCAGTGAAATTCTACCCCTTTCTTCAATATATGTGTAAATGGGTGGCACTTGTCAGCCTATTGAGATATGAAGCATCTAATAGATTGGATCTTGCCTTGCAAACTATAGATTTGATTCAAATTGGTCGGTGGTGGCATGTTTGTTATGGCTTGTACTTTAGCAGGATCAAATTCAATGCCCTTACAAGACACAATGAAGCCAAGAAATTTTCTTATAGTAACTACAAAAACACACTTCTTAGGATTAATCTTAACTTTATATTCATGTAGTCACTCAAATATCCTCCTTAGTGGTTCTTGATGATCATTCCTAGTTTTTTATTTACCTAGTATGTCATCAATGTAGTCTTCAATAATATCATGCATCATAGCATGAAATATGATGGTCATGGCTCTTTGGTAGGTGGCCCCTATATTTTTGAGACCAAATGGCATAACTTGATAATAGAATGTTCCCCATAGAGTGGTGAATGTAATTTTGTGTTGGTCTTTTGGTGCGATTCAAATCTAGTTGTACCCTAAAAATCCATCCATCAGTGAAAGAATTTCATAACCTATTATGGAGTCGATAATCATGTTAATGTTTGGCAAAGGAAAGTCATCCTTAGGGTAGGCCTTGTTTATGTTTCTAAAATCAATACATCTTCAGATTCCTTCTAGCTTTTTACTGATAGGTACAATATTGGAGATCCACTTTGAGTAGTTAGTAAATCAATTACATTTTACTTTAAATATTTTTTCCAACTCTTTCTTTACTAATACAATAATGTAAGGATGAATCTTACACAATTTTTATTTTACAAGTTTGGCATCAGGATGTACCATAAGGTGGTGCACAACCAAGGTAGGGTCCAAACCTGGCATCTCGGAGTAGGCCCAAGCAAATATATCAATAAATTCCCTCAAAAGCGTTGTAAAGACTTCATGTTCATCTTCAGTGAGGGACATACCTAATTTGATCCATTTTGGGTCATCTAGAGTCCTAATGTTAACTTATGTTGTCTCCTCCACTAGAAGGGTCAAACCATCTTCTAGAAGGGTTGGCAAAGATTGAAACTAGATTACAATAGTAGATTCCTCTATTAGGACTGTCTTTTCATGTTCTCCTATGCATGATGAATTAGAATCCCCCAATGGTAGGGATGGCCATGTGAAAAATATGGTTAGAAACTATTGGATAATTCAATAAAAAACCTACTATTCTTTAAGATTAAGCTCAAACCCATAGGCAAGTTCATCATTGGTAGTCTCTTGAGCTATGCTTGAAGAAGGTTGAACACCTCCATCTAGTGGCATCTAAAATAGGGTTTCACCACTAGAATGGCCTTTCTCTTTAATATTTGTTTGTTCCAAAAGTACCTCAAAGATGTTTGCACTTTGAGACCTTAATGTTTTATTTGATTATTTTTGGATAAGGGTGTTCACCTGCTCTCCAAAATAGGCTATAGGATCTAGTTTTATTAAGAACCCTTGTTTGTGGTCTCTTAAAAAAACATTGTCCCTAAGGCCTAGAAAATCCTAGAAGGCCTCATCATTCTAAAAACTAATCAATCAGCACTTTTGATTCTTGTTAGTCCCAGTCTATCAGTTGAGGGTAATATAATGGAAGAGGATTATGGTAAATAACTAGTTAAAGGGTATAAATGACATTAGCACAAAAAAAATTGGTATGGGATAGGTCATTAAAAGGGATATGATAAGACTCTGCTTCATCATCAACATCATAATCACTAGTCATAGGTGATGGCATGAATAAGGTCTGTGGGGTCACCCCTATGTGGTTAAAATACAAGATCATATTTATCTTTGTATTGAGTGGAATAAATTGGCTCAAGTGGATCCTATGGATTGAGTCTAAAGCCTCCTCCTTCATAGGCATACCTCTCCATGATTCTATTTGATATAAGATACTTAGAATTTATATAATAATCAGGTAGTTTGTCATTATACAACCATGATTCATCACCTTCAAGTGGGTCTTGTTCTTGGCTAGAGGTGGGTATAAAAGTGATAGGTGTTGGACTATGCAATTTGGTCTTTCCCTTTCATTTCAATTCCATGCAAGGTGGTTTGGATTTTGGTCTTATAAAGGACTTAGGGTTCTATGGAATCTTGACAATGTGGAATGTATCATGGGTCAAGTATTCTCCTGGCCATTAGTTAAGATGGTATAATGATTAGATATTTTAGGAGGCCACATGTGGGAAAATGAATCAATGGTGTTAGGGTCAATGTAGTTAGACTATGGTGAATCAACAAGTATTTATTTTCCTTTATCTTTCTTAGCAACTAGATTTAAGCCAAATTGATAGTTATAGATTTGGTACTCAACCTCTAAATGCTTGCAATATTAATATGGTTGTGAATCTCCATGGATGGTGACCTCCATACCATAATGGGGGAATTTTATGTACTGGTGTAATGTCAAAAGGATTGCATGAATCTCATGTATCCAAGGTCTACCCAAAAGCATATTATATGACAATTTAAGGTCTAACACATGGTATAGTGTATTATAGGTTAAGGGCCCAATGATGACTAACAAGCGAATGGTGCCTTGTGATTCCCATTCTTCAGATTCATAGGCATTGATCATGATTATTTATGGTTTCAATTTATCTATGGTGTACTTGAGAAGCTTGATGAGCTTTTGAGACACAATATTTAGGCCTAATCCATTGTCTATGAGGACACACTTCACTTTGTGCCACATTATGACTACTTCAATGTATAATGGATTGTTATGTAGTGGGCCAAGGGATGATATATCATTTTAGTTGAAGGTTAGTTGTTGGCTTAGAGCTAGATGTCCAACCAAAGATTGAAATCTATCTGGGGATATGTCATTAGGAACTTGGGATTGGCTAAGGAACTTAGTCAAGATGTTCTTGTGGATTATAGATGTACACAAAAAATCCAAAATGGATATTTGCATGGGTGTATTTTATAATTATTTCAAAATATTAAACATCTTTTCTTGGATAACAAGAAATGGCTTGTTCTTACCCAGAATGGTTGGTTGAATGGGTGAACTAGCAAATGGATATGGGCTTGGTATGGTAATATTTAACTATTGAGTTATGATTGCATAATCAATATTAGATATAAGACCATTGTTTCTAAAAAATGAAGGTGGATGGGGACCATATAGGATAAGTCTCAATTATCACTACACTTATGTGTGGTCATGGGCTAATGATGAGTTATTGATATAAGGTCCAAAAGTGGCAATGCCTACTTGCTGGTATGCTTGTATGTGGTCCCAAGTCAAGGAAAGATCACCAAAATGGTTTGATATATTGGGAATGATTAGAAATGGTATTTTTTGATTGGAATTTAGTCTCAAATTAATGGAAATGGTATTAACATGACCTCCTGTAATATGGCCTATAACCTTGTTGTAGTCATGTAAAACTATATGGTAGGTTTGTTGGTTATTGGCAACATTTCGGCCTTGGTTATGTCCATTCATTTGACATTGTTGGTTATAATTTTAGTTTTATTGGTTCTACCTTGGCTATTGATACTATTTTTTTGTTGTTGTCTTGGTTTTTGTTATTATTAATTGTTATGTTATGGAAAAGGGTTCTGATAAATCTTGAGGTTTTGATTGGACGTGGAAGATCCATGATCCAAAGTAATCTCTTTGTTTTCCAAGATATTTTAAATCAAATTTTTAATTTTCACACAATAACATAAATTATGTCCATTAACCTGATGATACTCATAGAATTCATTTTATTTGTAATAGTCTAGATAGTCAATGCCTTCAGGATAGTGTTTCAGAATAGGCTAGTTAATTAGATTATCTATAGTGAGATTTCAAAACATAGATTTAATTATTTCTCCAAGGTCACTAAAAACATGATGAGTAGGAAAATTTATCCTTGGAGGATGGTTTTGCAAAGGTATAGGTTGATGAGTTTGTTGTGCTGGTCTAAGATGATGCACTTGTTACATTTATTGAAGAGGTTTTTGGTTAGGAGTTATGTGTATGTGTGGCATAGGCTATGCAGATAATGTTTACATTGTTTAGACATGTCATGAATATATTACTCTATTAACAAAAGCATCCTTGTTGTGATTTAATTTCTTGGGTTTGTCATAGTTATTGGCCTGGACTGATTGTGATGCTTGCACTTGAACTTGGTTTTAATTTTGGCCATTATTCTGGTTTTGATTCTAGCTTTGATTGGCTAAGGTGAGTTTAATGATATATTTGTTGATAAGGGCTCTTTTTATCAACAAACATTTGTTAATGATCTATTTAAATATATGTGCACATTGTAACTCCAAATGGTAAGATATCTCACTATATAGATTTTTGGTAAACACACTAGTTAGTTGCTTGTTTGAAAGAATATGGGTAAATCAGATTGAAAGATCTCTCCATCACTACAAATAGCTTGTGAATCTTTCCTCGACCTTATTTTTGGCCTGTGTCAAATCCACTAATGGAATTTCATGTTTAAGATTATAAGAGAAGTGTTAAACAAACTTGTTGGAAAGATGATCAAAATTATAAACTAAATTCTTTGGTAATTTTAGCAACTGTTCCAATGTTTATCTTCCTAGGCTTATTAGAAATAATAGTGAATGGTATATGTTGCTATAGGCCATAGGTTGGCAAGCAATAAATAATTCTATCAAATGGGCCTTGGGGTCACCTTTCCCCTTATATTTGTTAAATTTCAATGATTCGTACCCTGGAGGGAATGGTATCTACAAATACACCATGTTGAAGGGGTAGGAACATGTGTCATCCAACTTGAATGTTTTGGTATGTTTCCCAACTTGGATGAGGGAAATTACATACTTCATTTTTGATAGTTCTTGTGTGATGAAACTAGTGGGAACTTTGGTTTGAGGTGGAGGCTGGGTGGTCAAAATTGGATTACTTTGATTGGGGTATAATGGAAGCATTTTTGGGGAACATTGGTTTGGTTTGGAAATGGACCAAAAATATTCATATGTAGATTTGGGTGAAATTTTTGGAATTTCACATACTATGGTGTGATATTCTAGTTGGGATTAGGTACATGTACCTAGCTTTAGGGATATTACAATTTAGATGGAGGGATATGGTTATACTATGCCTACCAAGGTTGAATAGGGATTTTTTGTTGATTAGTCATACCTTTTTGATTGAGGGGAACTTGTGAATCAAGTCCCTATCATTGAACTTGTGGAATGTTTGGCATATAAGGCAACTATTGCCTGATTGGTACTTATGAAACATTAGAACCTCTTGGTTGTGTGAATCCTTATTGGGAAGTAGATGCATGTTAAAGGTTTAACATTTGTCACTGACAAATACTTATGGGATGATAATTAAGCACGATTTGGTTTTACATTAGCATGTTGGTCTGTGACTAAAGAGGTATGTTCATCACTACCTGGTGAGGTGAAACATTGGTTGTCCCCTATTGAGGTGGCAAGACATTTTACCTCTATTTCATGGGTATGTTAGATGGTGCTTGTTGCTATGGAATGTTAGTCATCACATATTGGGGTGGAGTAACACTTCTCACATTTTATTGATGTATGACATTGATCATTGCTTGACTACTTACTCCTTGATTTTGGGTGCTTGAAAAAGTAGTTGGTTGAGGATTATAGGTAGTTGGTTGTGGTTGCGAAGTATAAACTCCTACCCCCTAAGTTTTTTAACCATTCATGGTGTTGACTAAAAGGCACATTTTATTGTAGATTATGTGTTTGTGCATTTACACCACTTTGGTCTAGATTGGACATTGCTTGTACATTATCCACTATGTTTGGCTCACTATTTTGCATAGAAAAAAAGACACTTCTTTGATATTTGGGGTATTGAACATCTTTTCTATCAAATTAATTTGCAAAAATGGGTCTATAACCTAATTTTATTGACCTAATAATTCAATTAAAACTCTTTTTGAAGGAATTAACTCAATAAGGGGAGCATTTGACATGGTCATATTATTGAAGTTACACGCTAGGTTTAAATAAGTTTGGTATACTATCTACATATAAATGAAATGATCCTCCATGAGGCCCTTTTCCATGATAAGCATATGAGGGTCCTGATACGACATCAACACAATGGCATGAGGGTTGCTAGAAGAGGCCTATTTAATATTCTAATTATAAGTGATGTTGCAAGGCCCTCTTACTAGACTTGGCAAGTTTTCATGGGGAAATTTTGCCAAAAACTTAGCCCCTACCTCTACGACGCGAATTAAGAATTCATACTTGTTTGAAATCAAGTGATGATCAAACAATTAAGGATCATAAGTTGATGGCATTGTGATGTACTATGATTACCATTAGACTTGTTCTATAATCGAAGGTATGCTAGCCAAGTATTGGTCCATTTATTCTTGGTCCTGCTCAGTGTTCAGAGGCATGTTGACCAAATAATAGGCCAAAGGATCTTGACTATGTTCCCCTGAATTCTTGTTTTAAGGTGGATAAGGATCCATCTCACAAACAACATTGTCTCCATAAGGGTCTTGAACAAAGTCCTATTGTGTAACAACATTTCCATACCCTAGATTGTACAAGATAACACTATGTGTATAATGAGACATGGTAAAATGTATGGTGAATTATTCTTAACAAAGGAATAGAGTTATATAAACTCTTAAAAAGAATGTCTAAAGAAGATAAAAGGTTCAAACTCAATTTAACTTGGTCAAGGATGGAGCTATATCTCCAAAATGGTTTGTGACAAAACTTGGTATAAAATAATTTAACATTAAATGTCTCACAAAAATAATATTAAGTGGATGAACTAAACTAAAAATGCCAAAATATAAGGACAAAGTGTTATAAATAGGTCTACTCTATGAAAATAAAGGTTGCTAGGTCTTTTGGCTAAATGCGGTACCAAAAGCTAGGCTCAAATAAGGCATGTGATAGGACTCTTGGCCAAAAATGGCATCAAATTCTAGACTTAAAATGAAGGGGTATTTAATATCATAAGATTGAAACACTTTGGCATAAACTAAGAACTTGATTTCAGACATGAACTTGTTCAAATTATCATGAGGCATGAAACAAAAGGCACTTGGAGATAGACTATTTTCTCCAAAGTTACAAACAAAATAGTTTTCAAATTTTGGGTAATGAATTAACCTAAGTTACGTAACCCAAAAGATAGATATTGCTATCTAAACCCTAATTAGATAAGGCCTAAACAAAAATCAATTAATGTTTGAGTCCAAACTTGTCAAAGTTAATTAAAAACTCAATCTTAGGAAAACTTAGGATTTTTTCATAAATAAGCTACACAAATTTGAACAACATAAATTCACTAGAGAAAGAATTAAAAGGTACACATGATTCAAATGGTTTAAATAATGGCAACTTGGACACAAGACAAGATGATTCTAAGAAACAATTTGAGCAGTGTAATGATGTTATCACTCTCAACAAAAAAAAATTTATACTCAAAGACCAAGCAATAAAGGAAAAGACCAAATACAATTAAGTAACTCATCCTAAGTCCTAAACTAACAAGGTATGGTCAAATAGGGATGACTAAAACTATAATTTTCAAATGTTTAGATTGATCCCAAGTGTGATTAACACTAGAGAAGCATCATGTCAATCAAGTTTATACTGGTTAACTTATTATGCAAGGGTCTATTCTTTTACATAGTGATTCCATTAATAGATTTATCAATGGAATCCCCTAGTTAATTAAACCTAACTCAGGCCTTCATTATGAAAGGAGAGGTTAGCCACTTGACCCCCTAGATCTTGTAGTATGCGTACCCTAATTTGTATACCCCATCATGGAGTGGGGTTGAAATAATGCCAGGAGATGAAACCCCAGGTCATTGCTTCCCTAAATAACTCATGAAGAAGCTATGAACTCCCCTTCACAAGCCAAATTGTATGAAAGAAATGACTAAGTGAAAAGAATTTAGAGATTATTTTTTAGATCACCCAAACCAAATAGGTTTTGGGGAAAGCCTAGACAACATTCTTTCCATACCTTGGACTAGGCACAAATTGCAAGTGAAAATATGCTTTTGATAACCCAAGTTCCCTATAGGGGATGGGGGAGAGCATACATGAACTCTTCATTTTTCATAAAAAAACACACAAGCAAAAAACACTTTCAAGAAATTACAATCTTAGTAAAGTGTTGATTTATTATACCAAATTAAGATGTTTAATTAAGTTCCTTGGCCCCTTATCTTAATTATGAAATCTTGAAATAAATTGCACAAAACAACTTAAGAAAAAACACTTATGTTCATTTTAAGAACTAAAACCAAATATTTAAGACATAATAAATTCATTTTAGCACCAAAATGAAGTGTTCAAGACTTAGCCATTCTAGGTTCTTTTTAACCACTAAACTCAAATGTTCAAGATTTAGCAATTCTAGGGTCCTTTTAAGCACTAAAATCAAATGTTCAAGATCTAGTGATTTTCTTAGCACCAAAATGAAGTGTGTAATAGCTAGCTATTTTTTTTTAATACCCAAAATAAAATCTTCATATATCTAAACTTGTAAATTCATGTTCTATTATTGACTCGAACCTACAAGGGTTAGAGAGTCTCCTCCTACTTTGAAGCACTTTCAATGACGAGAAAAATAATTTTCAAAACATAGCTATCAGGTTTCTTGTTTTTAAAACACAAAGATTAATTTCGGTCACCTATGATTGGTGCCAATTATAAAACAACTGATGCCGATTGTTAATAACCAATATCGGTCAATAAGGACCGAGCTCGGTTTCCTATGAAGCCAAAGGTAAAACCAACATGAGTCAAAAAAATTTAGTTATCTCAAATTTAGATAAAAACTTCTCAAAAATTAAAAGGAGATGATTAGACATGGATTATAAATGTCAATGAAACCAAGAAATAACAATTTAGAATGTTAAGAAGATTCAAAATCAAAGTTTTTTAAATCCGTGTTTCACCCTACAAATTGATCAATGTTGGTCACAAAGAACTAAGCTCGATTAGTTAGAACTAATGATGGTTAGGTAGAATCAATGCCAATTATGCCTAACTAATGTTGGTCTCTATATAGATTTGAATCTGAATTAGCACAAAAATTAAAAATACATAAAAAACAAAGCCAAAACTCCAATTTTGAATATATTCAAGCATTCCTATAAAGATTTATGAGTTATATCTTGGTCTCTTTGGTACATGGGGTGCTTTAGGTCCCATCGAGCATGCCATTTGTGATCATAGGAATTTGACAATAGAGAGGAGGTTAGAAGAAATGATAGTTTCACAAAACAAAATGAAATCAACACACTAACATGCTAACATCTCTAAGCCTAGATCTTAGGGGGAACACAGTGAACAAAATACATATGAAATCATAACTAAAATGCAAAGAATGAAAAATACCTTACCTTTATTGAGAGCTCCAAGTGATTAGTTTATGGCTTGCTCAACTTATGTTCAAAGAGTCTTTGTTCATGGAGCTTGGCTATCTCCTTCTCTCCTTGGCACTATTATTGGCTTACTTGATTTGGCTTATGCTTATGATTTTGGAATTATAACACTATATATTTGAATCATATAACAAAAATTGCATTATAATTTTACTATGTTTAAGCTCTCCAAATGAAGAGGTAAATGCTTGTATTTATAGGTTTAAAAACTAACCCCAACTCAAGGTGAGTTACAATGTAGTTTAAACATCGAATGGGTTCAAACCAAACCCACGTGAGTTATTTAACCCTAGTAGAGTTAAAAGGTATCAAAACCTCATGATTTTAAATGAATAAACATGTGTGATATATTTTATAATATTTGATAACTCAAAAAAGGTAATTATGAAAACCTAGAATATTCTTGATTTTTAAATTTCCTTTTTTAGAATTTCATTAATTGCTCATGGATAATTCAACTAGGAATTTAATTAGGTTTAGAATTTTAATTAATTATGCTTAGGTTTTTTAGAATTTTCAATATTTCATTTAATTCATGTGTGCATTTGCCCCATTTAGTAGGTCTATAGGCCAAATTACATGTTTTAATGTCGTAGGATAATTGGAGATGAATCTGTGAGAGTTTGTTGTTGTTTATGGTATGATACCCCAATTATGGATGTCTTAATGAGATTTTGACCTTTGATGAATGATGCAAAAGCAAATTTGGGATGATCACTAATTCTTAGGCTTAATTTTCAATGTTTGGTAATAATCAATTTGAAGTCTGGTTGAAGGCCATTGGTGGCTAATTTTAGGTGTCTACAAATGGTATATTGAAAAACCACCTAATAGACTATGCTATCTATTTTAAACATACAAGCAACTGAAAGTGAAAGTTTGAAGTAATTACTAGCATATAGATGTTAATTCTAATTTGAAAAATAGTAAAGTGTTAATTTAGATGATAATATATGTAGACATTATAGTAAAGATTTGATAGTGTTGCTAATGTACTACTGAAGCAAGGGTATTTTAAAAACTATGTCGATAGTGTTGAAATAGTCTTTTATACATAAGATAGAATATAGAACTAGGTCAACTGGGTTGACCTAGTTTGATGTATGAGGGCAATTTTACAAACTATAAACTATGAAAAATAAAACTGTATGGAATAATCGAATTGATAGAGAAAGAGAAAAAGGAACCTTGGTGGGTTGGAAGATGCAGAGGAATGTGAGATTGCTATTGAAGTGCCCTAAATATTACTTACAAATTATATAAATTGTGTCAACTAGGTTGACCTAGTTCTACAGTTCCCTATTTTGTTAAAGTTTGTGAAGATGACTATACTAGTCTGGTTAACCTAGTATGTTTTTTTGGAAGTCTAGAAGATGACTATACCATCCTGGTCAACCTAGTGTATTTTATGGAAACCTATAATATTATTGTGTTAATCTATTCAACCCATTAGCCTATCTAGAAGTGAAAACCTATAATATGTCAACTTGTTTGATCGAGTAACCTTTATCTAATGAAGACCTACATAAACATAACAAAGTCATTTGTGATGTAACTATGTATTAAACCTATGCATAGAAGTTAGAAACTATATCAACCCTATCAACCTAGTATTAAAAATATAGAAAAATAATATATAAATGAAAAACATGAAAGAAAATTTGTAAGGGTTAGATTCACATTAGCTTCACTATAATGTATGTAATAAAAAAACATCAAGGCTATAAATCAATCTTAACTTAGAGAAGATAGATCCTACTTACATTTTCAATTGGGGATACATTAGATAATCAAGAACATGACCAATATGTGGATCCGCTAGACCCAATTAGGGGATCTCTTATCACAATGATAATACTAGGGAGGGTTTCAAAGTCTCCAATCAAGCACAATCATGCAATAACCCTAACTAGGTATTATGTTTTCATATTCACTAAACTAATAAAAAGTAAAGTAAAGTCTAACCTAGTGATCACCAAAGATTGTGGCACAAAGAGGGGGTAATAAATAATAAAATTAAACATGCATAAGAGACATATAATCATGTCAATATATACAAAATCTTAATGCATATAAGATAAGTACAAATGCACATCTATATACTCTTAAAAGGAGGAAACAATTTATGACTACTTACCTTTGAAGATGAACTTACTAAGCCTCAATATCTCCCTAGGCCAAGGTGCTTCAAAAGAAGTTGTTGTGGTATGTAAGGATGAAAAAGATAAATCAGCTCTAGACTACACACCTTAATAATGCATCTAAAATACTTCTCCATAAGACAAGATCTATATCTCCAAATAAATTATGAAACCCTAATCTTGATCCTCAAGTAAAATGGTAGATAAGAAGATGTGAAATAGGTCTTAATTCTTATTCTCTTCTATAAATAATGGTGAAATGATCTTGTATATATAGGAATATTTAATCCTAATCCCTTTCAAAAGTTTTGGTTGATAGGGTCAACCCAATACTATTATGGAGAAAAATTCAATAGGTCATGAGCTAGGTTGTCCAAGAGCCAACCTAGACCATAAATAAATTTCACCCATATGATTATAAGGTTGACCTAGTCATCTTAGTACTTTAAACAATTAAAAGGGGTTTTAGGTTAGGAAAAGGGGATGAAAGGTAGGAAATTATTAGAGGAGTATAAAAAAGAGAAGAATTAATTTAGGGTAATGGTTTTTTAGGAGACAAGTGTGTAGATAAAAAGTAGAAAAGGAGAAAACAATCCTACAACGCACCAATGGTCTACCAACCCCTTTCTTGGAAAATCCCTTAAGGCATGCACTCAAAGAGATTGAACTTGATAGGTTCTTGTAAGATAGAAAACATCAGTAATTGATTAAAGTTTGAAAATATTACGTGTATACACTACCTATCATCTTAGAGAGTTAATGACTAACACATGACCTTTATAACACTCTCAATAAAGTTAAGGTCAAATACATCAAAGTTTTGAATGACTCCCATTAATATTGTCCAAATTTTGGCTAAACACATACTTCTTAAGATACTTACCAAGTATGCAACCCTAATAAACTCCATCAAAAAACTTGACTCATGGTAACCCTGAAACCATGCCATGACAACTAAGTTGCCCTATGTAGTGATAGTTGAGATGGATGAATTGCCCATGCCATAATTTTCTCACGCCATTTAAAGGAGTGAATAGTGTAGTAGAGGTTGATTAAGTTAAAAATGTGAGAAAGTATATAATCATGATTGGTGATTTACTTTCCCAAATGCAAAAATAGAGTTACTATTTATTTTTCTAATAACCAGAGAATTTGGTGTGAGTTCAACTCTCTTTTTCTAACCAATATGATTAATTTCATAAATAGATAGGATATTGGTGGATAATGATGAAACACATAAAACATCATGAAATTTTTCATCATTCACTTCAACTGATCCACTCCTACTAACTTTTGTATAAGTATAATCACCCAATAAAATAGAAGGCATAGAAAAAGGATCTAAGGATGAGAACATGTTATGTGATGAATATGTGTGGTTTAATGAACCAGAATCAATAACCCATGTGGAAGGCTAGGATATAACTGAAATAAGTGTTTTCCCCTTATCTTTTCACTTCTTACTATCTTGGGCATTATAAGACTTGTATGCTAATGAACTCTAATTAGAAGAATTAGGGACACTGATATTGTGCTTTTCAATAATTTTTATCTATTGTTTAATCTACTTATTCATGTATCTAGATTAAACATGTCTAGATTTATTGTAATATCCACATGTGAGTCACTCTTTCTTAGATTTTCCATATAAAGAGGACTCTTTTGATGTTTTTAGCTTAGCATCAAATTTTTGACCCTTTATTTGCTCTAGGTCCTTCTTGTTCTATTTTTTCTCCTTATTACTATAAGCCTTATGTTTATCATGACTCATAATTATGGCATGAGATTTGGATGACTTTAGTGTACCCATTTGAATAATCTTGTCTTGCTCCTGATTCAAGTCATCAACAAAATCATCTAAGGATAACATGGTCCATGTAGTTTTAATGACATAGTTGGTTATGTGCAAGGTATAAATGAAGATAGAATAGTTGAAACCCAATTTGGAAAGGATGGAAAGAATCAATTGATCAGTCTTTTTGTCAATACCACATAGTTTTAATGATAGTTTGAGTGATTTGAATTTGGTGAAAAAGTATTAAATCATATCAAATTCACTTAGGCTTAAACTTATGATTTCATTCTCCAAATCATGACCCCTCATGAAGTCCTATTTTCCAAAGAGTTTTTACAATAACTTCCACACTTGATTTGGAGTTTTTACAAATTCAATATGAAAGAGTAAGTTGGGAGACATGGACAAGCATAGAAGACCATATGCTTCATCACTTTTGTTACATCATTTAAACTTTTCTACTTCAGGTGTCAATTCTATTTCTATACTCATCATGATTCGGTGTAAGCCTTTACTCCTCAAGTGGATTTACACTTTGAATTTTTACTCGTGATAGTTGAATGGTGTAAGAATCGTAACAAAAATTAGATCCATGGTGTAGAAAGGAAGTATGTGTTGAATTATGTGTATTATAGGCTACTACTATGACACCCCCCCAATCTTTAGAGGTTCAAATTAAAACTCATGAGAATATAACCAATGTGAAGAGCTCAAAAAACTCACACTTTAAAATTAATGGCATCTCAAAAGGCAAAATAGGGTAAAATTTATGCGTGTTTCAATTTTTATTGCTAGCAAAAAATAATGTTCTCCACTTTGGATTAAATTTTTGGGTGTGAAAATTGTTTGAAAAAACTATTTGGTAGAAACTTACCCATAAAAAACTTATTTTCCTTTATAGCAAAAGTTAAGCAATTTTGGATTGGACATGACTAAGGGCTTAACTCCCATATGAATAAGGGATAAGACCTATTTTTTGTTCTTCCCCCTCACTTTGAATGATGTGATTGATTGGAGATTGACATCATCCAAAAAATGACCCATTTTTGAAAATGAATAGTGTCACACCTCACAAGATTAAATTTTGGGGGCTAAAAATTTGGGGGTCCTTGTGCACTTATTATGATTTTATATTTCTCCCATAGTTAAAATGTTTGGTGTTAAGGTTTGGCATTGGGGATGTAACCCCCTCTTGTAATAGGGATTAAGACTATGCATGCACATCAAATTGCACACATGTATAGTTTCTCATAGTGCACATAGGTATAAAAACCTTGATTTTATCAAGAACACTAGATCTGGTCCACCTCTTGAAAATCGACCAAAGACCCACTAAAAATATCTTAAAAATAAAAAATATAGAAAGGATTTTTCCTTGAAGATTGTAGATTGTATGGATCAATGTGAAATCATCCAAAAATCCCTAAAACCCTCCAAAAATGGTAAAAATTGACTATCACAAAACTAGGTCATGTTTACAACCCATCCTAAGGCTTTGAAACCACCTAAATTTGATGGCATAGGTAATTTTGCATGAAAACATACCAAATGGAAAACAAAAAATAAAATACACCTTCTCCCTTGTTCTTTTTTTGAATCTGAATCCACTACAGATCTCATAAGAAGAGTAAAATCTGAGAGATGTTGAACCTATAATATGCTAGGTCAAAAATTGGTAGATCTATAATATGCAAGATAAAACTCATTATTTCATAATAATTATAATGGCATTCATCTACTAGAAAAAATATGATACCATGTTAGAGTAGGCCATAATTGAGGATCTACTAGATAGAGTCGAATGCACAAATAAATTACTTGTGTGTAGTAATGAAATCAAACATGATCTAGGATAAAGTAATTTCTCAACAATTGAAAGATTAAAATATTAGCATTAACATCATTAGCCATAATTTTTTTATGAAGGTACATGATATAGGTGAAAGATAAACATGTCCTCACTTCCTCATGAATGTGGGATTATCTTTCAAAATGACTTAAAAATACACTTAAGCAAGCTAACTAAATATATAAATGAAAAAACATTAAATGGAATAAAAACTTACACTAACATTCACATTAGACCCTACTGCCTACTTTAAAGAGAAGACAAACTTCATTAGTCATAAACAAAGTAAAACATCAAGATCTTCTGGTGAAAACCTCTTTGAGGTGCCTTTAGATCATGGAAAAATTAAAGAGAAAGACAAGTTCATGGGTGAAAACCTGTTTCAGGCACCCTTGGATGGGGAAGTTTATTCATCTCCTTAAGAAGCTTAGTGTGCTCCAAGTCCAAGCATTATATTTGGGTCTAACATTAGTGAAGAATAACATATAATCTTTACTGGTACAAGAATTTCATATCAATTTGTCAATTGGCTAATGTCAAATATGACAATTCTGATTCTTCTTACATGGGAGAACCATGTGGATCACAAGTATTTTAAAGACACTAGTTTACATCCTTTCCTACTATTCTTGAAGATGGTTCTACACTCCTTATATAAGATACCATATAAGTGAACATTGGCACTTATGATGACCCCAAGATAATTTACTTATGTGCATCCCTCATTGTTGAGGAACATGAATCATCATTGTTAGCCTAAAAGACTTCATTGACATCTTCACCTGGTCCTACATAGACATGTTGGGTTTAGACACAACTATAGTGGTGCATCAACTTGTTGTATATCTAAATTCCAAGTTAATCAAATAAATCTATAGAAAATGCATCTGTGCATTACTATCTTGGTTAAGAAATAGCTAGACAAATTATTAGGAGCATGTTTCATTTGACCACTTGATTAATTAGAATGGATCTCAAACATCATTCAAGTAAGCAAGAAACCTTAGAGAATTCACTTGTGTAATGACTTTAGAGATATTAACAAGTCTTTCCCTAAGGATGAATTCCATTTTCTAAACATCGACATGATAGTCAGCTCAATAATAGGATACGTGATGTTATTTATCATGGAAATCTTCCTAGGAGATAACTATATCAAGATTTCACTCGTAAACCATCACAAAATAACATTCACCACTCTATGGGGACATTTTGTTATCAAGTCATGCCATTTGGCTAGAAGAATGTTTGGGCAGCTTATCAATGTGCCATGACTATCATCTTCCATGACATGATGCATGACATTATTGAGGACTGTGTGGATGACATGCTAGCCAATTATAGGACATGTGCAAGACATCTTGAAGTTGTACGAAAAACTTTGAGAGATCTCATGAATATAAGGTATGCCTCAATCATAATAAGTGCATCTTTGACAACACTTCCATAAAATTATTGGGATTTATTGTGTCATAGTGAGAAATTTAATTTGATCTTACTAAGGTCAAATCCATTATGTAAATGCCTCCTCCTTTAACTCTGAAATAGCTTTATGCCTTTAGGGCAAATTTTAGTCCATTCACTGATTCATTTCACAACTAGAAGATAAGTTCCATCCTTTTACTTATCTTTTGAAAAAGGTGTGGAACTTTAGTGGGATATAAGTTATCACTAGGTCTTTTAATAATTAAAAAATTATTTGGCCAACCCGCTAGTATTGATGCCACCTATAGTAGGTAGACCATTACTCCTTTAGATATTTGTAACAAAGCATGCCCTAGGGGCACTTTTTGCTCAACATGATGAATGAGGCAAAGAACATGCAATTTATTATTTGAGTAGGACACATGTAACATATAAAAACAACTACACACCAATTGAAATGGCTTGTTTAGTAATGGTGCTTGATTCCCATAAGTTACATCAATACATGATAAATAACAAGACCATTATTATATTCAAGATCAATCCACTTAAATATTTGTTATCTAAGGTAACTCTAATATGTCATATGGCCAAATAGGTAATGTTTTTGATTAATTTGATGTTGAATATCATAACCAAAAGGCCATTACGTGGAAATTTATTACAAATCATCTTATTGAATCCTCTTTATTGGATACACAACTGCTCATCTTTGATTTACCTAATGAGTCAATTTTGACTCTAGAAGCAGTAGCTATTGAATCCACACAATGGAAATTGTAATTTGATGTCTCATTCTCATCCCATGGATTTGTGGTTAGTATCTTGTTCATCACACCACAAGGGGGATCTCATTCCTAAGGCATTTCATATTGGCTTACATTGAACCAAAAACATGATCAAGTACAAATCACTCATTCCAAGACACTATCTCACCATATAGTGAAATATTCAATAGTTAATGGTATATGGGGATTCCCAGTTGATCATTAATCAGGATACAAACCAATACCAAATTAGAGATGAGAAGCTTGTACCCTATAAAATTATGGTTGAAAAACTCAAGCCTCATTTTGACACTATTCAATTAGAATAAATACCCATAGTCAATAATAGATCAACAAATGCCATGGAGACCATTGGGTCTATGCGAATAGTGGCTAGAAATGTCAAAAAATATCAATCTCTTATTGAGAATCTTCATCAACAAATTAACACACACCCAAATTTTGAGATGGTATGTGATTTTTTTGGTACCAATATTCCTTATACCAAGACCTATACACCTACCTCCAAAACCATATTCTTCCTACTGACCTTTCACAAACCCAACATAAAGCCTTCATTCATAAATCTACCCAATACACATTATAGAGTAATACACTCTATCATAGAGGATATGATGGAACATTACTTCATTGTATAACTTTGGGATAATCTAAATTAGTGTTGAAGGACATACATGAAGGAAATTTTGGGGCCCACACCAATAACTTGATCCTTGCCAAGAAAACCCTTTGAACTGAGCATTATTGGCCAACAATGGAGACAAAAACTTATTAACATGTCAAGTAATGTGATACTTGTCAATGACATAATGATTTGATGCATGCTCCTTCCTTACCACTCCAACCAACCACTACACCATGTCTATTTTCTACTTAAGGGCTCGATCTCATAGGGAAAATAAACCCCACTTTATCTGATGGATACAATCATATCCTAACTGGTAAAAAATATTTCACTTAGTGGATAAAGGTCAATCATGTCACTTATATAACTGAAAAGTATATTTCTAAGTTCATTTACTATCACCTCATTTACAGTGAAAACATTCCCTCCACTATTATATTTGATAATGGTGAGCCATTCAAAAATAAGTATGTCAAATCCCTATATACCAAATTCCTAGTCAAGCATAAAAGGTCCATGACCTTTTATCTGAAATTTAACATCCAAGCTAAAGAATCAATCAAAATCATTATTAAGATTCTAAAAATGATTTTAATGATATTGGCCATGTGATCCTTGTACAAATTTTATGTCATTGATTTCACTCCTCATTTGTTATTTTGTGCAGTGTTTGCATGTCTTACCCAATCTTGCACACTCCTTTACATAAAGTTGGTTGAAAACCTTATGTCCCAAGTCTTACACCTTCTCACCAACTTCTATGCCCTTGCACACCTTACAGTTTCATGTTAACATCTACTCCTACTTATTGATTCCTACACCCTTTATAGCTCATAAAAACATACACCTTGCCTTGCATGCCCTAAAGTCTCAAGAATTTTCAATGACTTGGATTCCAAAATGCATCTATGTGTTAACTCACCCTATCCATGTACTCTATGAGGTTATTTAATCATTATCTAACTTAGAAGATGAACCACCATAACCATCTTCTTGGTAACTGGCATCAGTTATAACTGATCTTGTATTCTACTTGAATAAATATGTAACATACGCATCTAGAAAAAAGGTCAATGCTTTTTACATAGTCATAATACATATAACATGCTCCATGTATCTACTTTGTAATACATGCACTGTATCACATTGTACCATTTTCCCCTATTCATCATTAATGAATAGAAATTACATTTTTTTCAAATAAGACTTTCATTCCATTGAATGTGTTTGGTTACTTCTTTCTAAATTAGTTTTACTCATTCTCTTTGCAAAACCAAACTCAATTGTCCCCCATGCACTTGGTCCTAGACCCTGTGGCATGGATCATTGGTATTAGAGCATAAAGCTCTAACCTATTTATATGATTATAAACACATGAGCACAACTTGAGAAAGAAGGTTTGTCAATCGATTCTATTTTAGAACACTTAAAAGAATACCATAGAAAAAGTAATATGGATGACACTCAGAAGCAACCTAAGATAGCACCAAATGTTTAAAATCTCATTTTTGACACTCTAGAGTCATATTACACCACACTTTTTGGCCAATTATGTGACTTATTGGCATAGTTGAACTTGATATCTTCTAAAGCACCTCCATAGTTCACTTAATAGAAGTTTAAACAATAGATCCCCTTCAAAGTGAAATTCAATCTCAACATCCCTCTATTTAAATTCAAGATAAATGCTAAAGCATTAAATCCCTAGATTAGACAATTTAAGGTATATTTATCAATAAATTACTTCACTAAGGCTGATAAGGTCACCTTTACAGAGCTAAAGATGTCCATTCTAGTGGTTCACTGGTGGGAGTTTTTTATTGTATAATGTGCATAAGATTTCATTCTAATCAAATCTTATAATAATTTTATTGATGCTCTAAAGGAGGAATACTACCCTCTTTGCTAATGCAAAGATCAATCTATGGAAGAATACACCAACATATTCCATGACTACTCTACACACCTACGTGAGGACCTGGACAAGTCACATAAGGTGCTAAAGTACATCAATGAACTCTCACCTTACATCCATGTGAAAATGGAGTTATTAACTTATGACACATTAGGGAAAGAATATTGAAATTCCACCAAAATCTAAGCCAAGGCAAGGATGAATTAGCATGCCACCTCTTCATCCAATGTAGCACATAATACCTTACCTACACACAACTCCACATCGTAAAATTTTGCATAGAAGAAACAATATCACACTTCTCATAAAAAAGAGAAACACTAGAAGATTACTCAAAAATCAAAGGCCCCAATATCTTCTACTTTAGACCAAAAAAAGAAGAAAAATAAGTTCGGTGATAAGTGGTGTTATCACCATTGCTCATCTACCCACGATGATTCTGAATGCTATGTGAAACAATCCTTAATCACCCAATCTAAATCAAGACCCACACTGATGGATGAAATTGATCTAGATGTCTCTTGTTTGAGCACCAACACCACTATGATTGACATCTCTAAGGAGCATGGATGCCTCTTCCATATTAAGTTTTGGGTGAAGGTTCAACCTCTTCATGTCATCATTGTACAATCCATGACTTAGTGCATTGGTATTTCCACTACTATGCACTCCAACCCATATTCTCTAGGGTGGCTATAGGAGGGGAAGGATATGCGAGTCTGGTGATAATACACTTTTTAGTATAAATTCATGCCTATGGAAGACAACATCATTTTTGACATCGCACCTTTGGAGGTTTGTGACATCATATTGGGAAGATTGTATTTGTATGATCATGAAGCTACATATCAAGCCAAGATATATCATTGGAATATTTATGCATAATATCATTTTTAAAACCTCTTTGAGTTAGTGCCAATGACCAAAGTCACCTTGGTCTCTTTCATGTAGTGTTGTAATCTCGTATCACATGCACAAAATTTTATGTTACTCATGGTCTACTCTGATACACCTACATAGCACAAAATGATAAATTACAACCTTGAACCATATAAAACTTGCACATCATCAGAACAATAACATCTTGACAAGTTACTGGTATAGAAAAGTGAAGTCTTTATAGAACTTGAAGGCCTTCTAATGCACTACACAGTAAAACACTACATCAATTTGGTTTTTAGATCCCCTATTCTTAATAGCCCCTTATATCGTAGATCAATTTGGGATAATGATGAAGTTTGGTGCCATATAAAAGAGCTCCTTGATCAAGGCAAGATCATGAATAACTCTTTACCTTGTGAGAGTCCAATAGTCCTTACACCCAAGAAGGATGGGCCGTAGTGACTTTATATCAACTATCATGTACTCAAAAATCATAGTAAAGAATTGGTATCCACTACCATGCATTAGTGACCTCTTAGACCAACTACAAGGTACACAATACTTCACCAAGATAGACTTGAAGTTAGGTTATCATTAGGTTCTAGTCCATCCTAAATATGTTTAGAAGATAACATTCAAGATATGAGAGGGATTTTATGAATAGTTGGTCATGCCTTTTGGCCTCACCAATGTGCCAGCCACCTTCATGTGCTTGATGGATGATCTACTCAGGCCTTTCCTAAATTCATTCATCATTATCTACTTAGATTATATCTTTATCTTCAACAAGGCTTGGGAGGAATATGTGGAACACATCTCATGCATCTTCAACACTTTGTGTTGACACAAGTTGTAAGCTAACTTAGCAAAGTGTACATTCAACACTACACAAATTTAATACCTAGGCTACATCATTGATCACACTAGCATCAATGTAGATCCAAAAAATATCAAAGTGGCCCAAGATTAGCCTACTTTGCACAATCTCACTGAATTGAGAGTTTTTATTGGACTTGTTAACTTCTACCATAGGTTCATCCTTGGTTTCTCACATATTTATTGGGATCTCAGTTAGCTCACCCATGCCAAAGCCAAGTTTGAATGGAATCTTGCATGACAACATGATCTTGAGCCACTCAAATAATGCCTCTACATAGCACCTATTCTTGCAATGACTAACATTATGCACACTTTTAAAATCCACACTAATGTATCTAAATACACAGTTGGTGTAGTTATCATGCAACATGGACATCCATTCACATACCACTTAGATACATTTAGAGACATAATACATAGGTACTCCATGTATGAGAAGGAATTATATTCTATTATGCAATCCATAAAACAATGGTGCCACTACATTCTCAAGAAGAAGATAGTTGTTTATTTAGACCATCAACTACTCAATTATTGCAAACATAGAATAAGCTAGAAAATAAATGCCATATGAAATAGATGACTTACCTATAATGATTCCATTTTATGATCAAGCATAATAAAGGGAAGGACAATAAAGTCATAGACTGCCTTAGTCAACTGTCAGTTCATGCACTCATCATGGTGATGGATACACATGACCATAACTTCATAAATTAGGTACCTCTCTACTTAGTTGACCATGAATTCATAGTGAATTACACCAGCCTCATACAAGGTAAATAAATGATAGAGTTATACTTATCTGACCAGCTTCTTTACAAGTTCAAACATCTCTATGTTCTCATTGATGCACTTCACCAATCACTCATCTAGAAGGCACACTAAATCAAGACCTCAAGATACTTTGACATGATAAAGACTCTATCTGAATTATAGTCACATTTATTTTGACCACATATGCATATTGACGTCAAGTGCCACATCAAGTCTTACCCTCATTGCATTTCTAAGCCCATGAATAGGAAGTTAGGAATATACACACCTTTATCAGTTCCATCTAGACCATGGGAAACCATCAACATAGATTTCATGATTGTACTACCTAAAATGAGATGACAACATGATATTATGTTTATTGTAGTGGATAATTTTTCCTAGATGGCTATCATGGTCTCTTGTAGAAAAGACATTGATGTAGTTGGCCCTGTACATGATTTCTTCAACTATGTATGGGTTCAATTTGGGATACCAACCTCCATCATCTCTAACCATAATCCATGATTTATGAGTCATTTTAGGAAAACATAATTGGATTTGATGGGTATGCAAGTAGATTGGTCGACAAATTTTCATCCTTAGATAGATGGGTAAACCAAAATGGTCAATTGAACACTAGTTCATATTCTACAAATGTATAATCATACACATGATCACATTTGGGATTATAATATCTTGTACATTCAACACACTTATAATAGGGATCTTCACAGTTATATTAGCCATAATCCATTATAGATATTGCTTGTATTTCAACCTTTGGCACCTCTTGACATATCCTATTATGCACTTGAAAGCACTAGTATGCATGCATAGGAATGGGAATAAAATAAAGTTGATAAGTTTTTAAACCACATTCAGTCTATTCACCATCAAGTTTAGTAGATTCTCTCTCACACCTAAGTAAAATACAGGGAGTGTCATGATGTACATCACACACCTCATGCATTCTAAGTTGGTGATAAAGTTTGGTTACAAATTCAAAATGAGTTCTATAAATGTCCACACAAGAAGATCAAACCTCTACACTATGGTCCTTACACCATTCTATGTGTAGTTGGTGAGATCACTTTCATTCTTGATATGCCTCAATACATGGGCATACACCTAGTCTTCAAGGTGGAGCTTCTCAAGCCTTACACTCTACCACTTCTTGAGCCAACAATGACACAACATCCTTCTTATTTCAATCCCACACTTTTATGCCCTACAAAGAAGGCCAAAATAATTTAAGTGATAGACACATGCACCCACCATGGTACATATCAACTTTTTAGAGTGGTCAAGGTTAGAGAATTCCATAATCAAGCCAAGTGGTATACTTTGTAATAATTTCAAGTCTAATTTATACAACTACAAACTAATGTAATGGAGACCATTGTTGTACAAGAAAAGGTGAATGATCTATGTATAGCTTTTGTGCCATTGAGTTCACTCCTCATTTTCCCTTCTATGTAGTGTGTACATGTCTCACTCAATCTTACACGATCCTTTACATGGAGTTGGATGATAACCTTTTACAACAAGTATTGCATTTGCTTGCTGACTTCTATGCCCTCATACACCTTGTGGCTCCATGCTGACTTTTGCTCTTACTTTTTGACTCCCATGCCCTTCATAACTTGTAGATCCATGTGCCTTATTTTTTCATGACTTACAGTCTCAAGAATATTTAACTTCTTGGATTTCATATCACATCTACATGTTGAATCACCCTATCCATGTTCTCCAAGAGGTTCTTTAACCATCATCCAACCTGAAAGATGAACTATTATAACCATATTCTTGGTAATTGATAATAGTTGTAACTGCTCTTAAATTTTACTTGTATAAATATGTAATATACACATCTAGCAAAAATGTTGATGCTTTTTACGTAGTCATAACACAGATAAAATGCTTTGCATATCTACTCTATAATATATGTATTATACCAAATTGTACTATTTTTACCTATTCACCATTAATGAATAGAAGTTATATTTCTTGTAAATAAGAATTCCGCTCTATTGAATGTGTTTGGTTACTTTTGTTTGAATTAGCTTTACACATTCACTCTACACAACCAAAATAAATTATCCACCTTGCACTTGGTCCTGGGCCCCATGGCATGGATCTCATGACTATAATTTACAATTATTCCTAGGCTTATGGGATTACTTTACTAGTCCTCGCATGCCTACAAGAGCCACACCATACCTAGTCTTTGGGTTTGAGGCTATTATCCCTATTGAGATCAAGTTGCCCTCTTTGCATATTTCTCTATAGAATATCATTGAAGATGAGGTATATAGATTTTCCAGATTACAAGCGATATGCCTCTTGGATGAGAAATCATAAGTAGCATTGGACCATTTATGAACTTATCAAAATAAACTATGTTGCAGTTATAACCAATGTATTCTCCCTAGAGAATTTGAGATTGGTGATTTGTTGCTAAAATAAAGTCAAAATAACACTAACACTAAATATAAGAAGAAAGGAAATTTTGAGGCCAATTAGATTTTTCCCTTTGTTGTTACTACAAATTATGGTTATGGGTCATACAAGCTGGGTACACCAGATGGACAAGACCTCAAGGAACCTATGAATATCATGCATCTCAAACATGTATATGCTTAATTAATTTTGAACCATTGTCTATGATATCCCTCACTTGGGGGAAACCATTTTTCCTTCATCCATTTCTCATGCCATTATATAAATAATTCTTATTCTTTATCCTATTTCACATTACCATTAAAATCTTTATTACGACTAATAAGTATTATAGGCAGATTTTAGTGACTATTTTTACAAAGGCCCTCCAAATTAATCAACATCAATAAACTCATCATAGATAAGTGTTTCATGGTATGTCAACAAGGGTGTTACCTAATTGATAGTTCTTTGAGACTTCCTATAATTGTTTATCCTCATATTATTTACCCACTGTGTGTTGTTCCTATTCCAATTGTATTGTTACCCCAATGCCTTAGGTTTTGTTGTTGGTTCATGATATTTACCATTACAACTTGTTTAAATATTATTTGAGCCTCTACCTAAGATATAATTTCCTTTTATATATGGTTCATTGCACATTTATATATATTACCTTGCTTTCCTTATTAAAAAAACCCAAAAGTACTGAAAAGACCTAGAAAAAACCCTAAAAATTACAAAATCAAGAAAATTAGCTTACATTTTCCATGAGAGATATAAAGACAAAAAATGTTTTGGGAGGGATCATCTTATATAATTTAATTCATTTCATATCATCACTACCATACCATTCATTATCCTCCCATTTCTAGGTGAACTACATCATCCTGATGTCTGCACAAACTATGTAAGTAGCATTTGGATGCATAAGGCATCTTAGGTTAGCTCGACCACTCTTTATTTCCACTTCTATTCCCATATATTTCAAACCATTTCCAAAAATATTTTGCCATTTTAATATCAACCATTTCCTTTATTCTTTCACCATTTTGAGACCAACCTTTGTCAAAATGATCTCATCATTTTGTGAGCAACTATTACCTTATGTTTTTGTTATTTTACAAATAACTATTGCCTCAACACTCTTGTCATTTTAAGAGTATGAATTTCCTATTCTTCATAAATAATCAAATACCTAATTATCATCACTTTTATTCTATCCCAAATCCTAGGATAATTACATTTGGTTTGAAGTCCATATAACTACATAGGCAACATCCATTTATATGGGGCATTTGGTGTTAGCTCAACCACCCCTTCCATATTATTCTCTTTCCCATATTTTTATAGCTTAACCATTGTCCCTTTAGCCTAGGGGTAAAAAAATATAAGTGTAATACCTTACTAATCTCTCTCTCTCTCTCTCTCTCTCTCTCTCTCTCTCTCTCTCTCTCTCTCTCTCTCTCTCTCTCTCTCTCACACACACACACACACACACACACACACACACACACACACACAAACACACACACACACACACACACACACACACACACACACACACACATGCACACATGTGCATGTACATGCATGCCCACACATAACACACACGGACATAATTTAATTACTTCATGGATTTTTTATTCTTGCATGGTGTTTTTAGTATATTTTACCTATTATTTTTTATATTGATTATTTATTTTATTATTTGTGAGTAATTGTTACATTTTGTTTATATATATGTTTCATATCTTCATTTTAAGTTGTTTACATTTTATATTTAAATTATTTTATTGTTTGCTTGTGTTTATTACATTTTGTTTATGCTTAAGTCTTGATATTTCATGTCTTACATTTAATTTGTTTACTCTTATATTTAAACTTTTTTATTGGTATATTTTTGGCTCAAATGTATTATGTTTTCAACTTAGGTTTTGATGATCTATGTCATTATATTGAGCTATAAATATTTGCATCTGAACTAATCTACATGCAACTGACATATAATTTTATGATAGATTATTTATACTTATAATGCAAAATCTTATTTTCAAAATTAAAAACCAAGTGTTAAAATCTTATATATCAATGTTTCACCAAAATAATCTCTCTAAGCATGACCTATATATTTAAATTCATGATCTAGATGACATAACCACATCACATGACAAACAGTTATAATAAACATGGCTATCACTATGCTAAATAAGGACTTGCATCTCCTAATGTAAACATCTACCATATAGTCATACCACATGATGTATCCATGAGATCAACATAATGTGTAAAATGACATAGAAAGGAAGATAACATAATCATTAAAAATAAAGAAGCATCAATATCCATATTCCATTTAACAAATCTACATCTAACATCTCTAAAGGAACTATGTAGTAGCATCATGTATAAAAAATAATATTAGAGTCTGAGTACATGAAAAATGAACATAAATGAATGTCATATATCTCAAAATCAAAGTTTTCTACATCATGAGAATATATAGATCTCATACATAATTAAAATGTATATCTATAAACAAAATATCAACTCTGGCACTCTTCATACCAAGGGGGAATTTTATTAAAAATATGCCCTATTCCTTGAGCTTGTGGGTGTGGTAGTGGTGGACCCATCACTCTCTATTATGGTGTTAATTAGGCCACTAACTACTTAGATGTTGTAGTATGCCATGATATTGAGGTTTAGTTGTTTCAATGAATTTTAGCTTATATTTTAGAAAGGGAAAAGGAGAAACTAAGCATGGGTATGGTTGAAAAACTTATTTGGTTGTGCATGTGCTGAATCAAAATATTGTGAAGAACTCCTCTTTAGCTTGGGAGGAAGACTTGTAGATAAGAAAACACTAAAACAACTTTTTTTTAGATAGATAGTTGATTAGATTGCCTAGCGATAGCTAGATCCTAAAAACAAAAGCTTCCTTAGGGGATGTCAATCTACACATTTTAAATAATTAAGTTTATAAATATAATAAAAAGTAGTTACATCAATAATCAAAAGGTACTAAAATTGAACACAAGAGATACTAAATAAATAGACTAAAAATGATTAAATAATGATAAATTAATTAAAACTAGTGTTAGAAGATTAGGGTCTGCTTCAAAAAAGTAGGCAAGGGTCTATGAATAGGAAGGTACATTAGAAATTGGATTTGGTTGGGATTTGGTAGGTGGAAATAGCTTGTTGGAATATACTACCATAGTAACCATCAGTGGTTAGTCTAATCATCATCAGTTAAGTTGACCATCAGTGGTTAGGGTGAGTGTTGGTGGTTAGACATATTGTTGATGGTTAAGGTGACCATTGATGATTACTATGTGTAGATATGGGTTGATAAATGGCAAAATGATGGGATCACAAGGTTGTATTTTGAGAGAGGGTTGGTGCTGGGCTAAGTGAAAAAGGAAACTAAAGAAATTAATACTAGAAATCAAGTACTTATCTGGTAAAAAGCTAATCAAGTGATTGATTGAGGTGATGGAATCATTGGTGGAGTCTGACATGATTTTGATAGAGTAACGATACTTGACACTTTGGTGGAGCTAGAATGGCAAGTTGACTCCCTGGTGTAGTAGCTAGTTCATTAGATTATTGATGATGAATGACCTATAAAAATAGAATTCTAGATGCATAAGCTCTTGATAATAATTGTAAGGCAAGGTAAAAGAGCTGCAATAAGGTGTTAACTAGGCCTTCTAGTTATAACTCACTCATGTAATGTCTTACACATGTATTTAGATGAGTTATATTTATAAAATCAAGGTGATTAGTTTTCATGTTTCTGGTTGAGGAGGTGGACCCTGACCATCAACAATCAGGGTGACTGTCGATGATCAACTTGACCATCGATAGTTAAGGGTGAAGGGTCAAATTAGGTAAAATCTAGGGTAAACTAGTTTGAACAAACTAACTGTAGGTTATGATTGGTTAGGAGTTATAGGGTTAGATTGGTCTCAAGGGGGTCTAGGGGAATTTTGACATTGAAAATCATAGGTTGCATATTTTTGGTGTCTACAAATTTCCCCTTTTTGTTATGCAGCTTTGAATTTAAAAAGCTACAAAACAAAAATGGATTATTAGTCAAAGGTCTAGTTACCCTGAGTATGAGAGGAGGTATTCCCCATCAAATGAAGAGTTAATAAGGTAAAACATAATTAGGTGTAGGTTTGATAAGGTTGATGATGATGGTGATGAAGGTAGATGTCATCAAGGTGGGTGATAGGTTGGGCACTGAAGTGTAAATAAGTGCAAAGTATGACAAAAGGTGTGATAGCCAAGATCATGCATAGACTAAGTTTACAAGTTGGTAAAAATAAAGCTAAACACTAGAAGGATAAGTGATAAGTAGACTATGTGATCACATTTAAGTATGGCAGCTAGGTACACTTGCAAGTTTGCTAAGTGATGTATATGTTTCTATGGGTATCTAAGGTAGGAAGTGATCTTGGTGAAAACATAAATAGGTCAAGTGTCATGGGTATCTAAGGTAGGAAGTGATCCTGAAGAGATAAAATTAGGTTAAGTAACCATGAGTGGTGTGAGTTCAAAAAGTGGTCAACATGGCAATGTTACCATAGTGGTCAAAGGATTAAGAAAAAAGTGTCATAAAATGCATACTAGTTGGGTTGAAATGGACTAATGATGAGGTGACAAGGTGGTTAGGTTAGGCGGTTAAAGTAGCCTCTAAGGGTGGGTAAAAATGGGGGGATATTGCTAAAGAAGGTTGCTTAAGATAAGAGCAAAAAAAGTGGGGCCCCTTGATCATTGATGGTCAGGGTCTTTAAGGGTGATCATCGATGGTCAGGGTGGAAACCCTAAAAGTATATAAGGTAAAAGTGAAATTTGAATCACTTTTCATTCATTTTTAATTTTATTTGTGTTGACTTGGATCTCTAGTACTTATCATGTAGTGGTGAAAGTGAGTGCTGATGACTTGTTTGCTAGTGGGTGAGAGTGTGTTGAGGTGGATTGAGGTGATCAATCAAGATGTAGGGAGCACATGAATGTTTAAGATGAGCAGGCCTATAAATGACTCAATGGTGGTGATCATGAAATGAGGTATGGGATGTTAAATTTGATAGCCTATCATAAATTTTGTAATTGCATTAGGATTAGGGTAGGTTAAAATGGGTGGGTTTGAACTATTATGCACTAGTTAGGTATTTGGAGGATATGGGTAAATTTATAGGTAAATGTGACATTTTTCAGTGGGTAGGGGAATTAGTGTGGGTAGAGCTCTTAAGGTAGAAAAGTGGGATGTACCAGTTGTATTTGAGGTAGTTTTAAGGTAGGGTAGGGTTTGGGTGTTTCATTCATTAAACACCCATTATGACCATCAATGGTTTAGCTTGACCATTGATGATCAACATTTATATAAAAATGGATACCTAACCATCGATGGCCATCATGACCATCAATGGTAAATTATTGGAAAAAAGGTTTTGATAAGTGTTACAAAATAAATTCAATGAAAATTAGGTGGTAGTTGCTAGGTAGGTTGAATTTGTAGGTTTAGAGGGCAAATTTGGTGGGCCTTAGGTAGATAAGTAGGATGGATAAGGAAATAGGTTAGTTGATTTAGAGGGTAAGGTAGGGTAGGGTAGATGATAATAGTGTAGGTGACTAAGACATGTTTTCAAATTGGTGTAGGCTAGGGAGTAGATACAAATGCATGACTAACTGTCACATATTTTTGTAGAGATCTAGTAGGGGATGACCCCAACCAATTGGGCCCACATGGAAGAGGTTGGGTTGAAGGTGATAAGGCACTATCAAAATGTGCCTTGAGATGCTTCCATGGTCATAGTGCTCATTGAGAGATGGGATCCTACTATGAATACCTTATTACTGACTAGTGAGATGATGATCTTACCCAAAGACATTCATAAGATCACATGGATTCCAATCTGAGGTGACTCAATCTATCATATAGAGTGAGAGGAGTGGGAGGAATTTGTGGAGATTTTATATGGAGATGACAATGATTAGGTTAGATGGCATGCTGGTAGGTTTAGTTATAATGCTTTGTATCAGAGGGTTCTAAGAAAGAGGAGACTCATGATAATGTTCATGATGGACATCTCCTATTTTGTGCTTCTTAACTTGAGTATCAGGAGGTTACCATACTTGATACTAGGGGCTCTAGTTGAGATATTGCTGGTATGAACTATATTTGGTTGGGTACCTATTCTCTTATTACAGATATATAGGGAGATATGGGGGTTTAAGGCCCACAAGATGTATGGTATCAACATCAACCTAGTTTTACATTATTAGGCCTATGAGCACATCTAGGTGCTAAGGATAGTGGGGTTATCATGGTCAAGGTACACATAGATAGAGTTATTCATTAGCTTTATGCAATGGGGGAGTGACTTTGTTGTATTGGGTATAGGAGGTGGTACACATGATGTGGAGTGGTTCAAGGGTGCACTAGGTGCACTAATGATAAGAGACATCACTTGGAGGCCTTATGTCTAATTTTTAGTATGGCCTAGCTACAGGAGGTGGACACTCTACCTTTAGAGTAATAGATGGATACTTGATAGGTAGGATGGGGAGGTGGATCTAACCCCTTTTAATAGGGTATGTAGATAGTTTGACCTAGTACAAGGCATTCCAAGTCCATTCTCTAGGTATAAGTGAGAGGACTCAATGAATTTATTGCTAGACCCACATCTTATGCCAACTTTGTTAGACTACAAGGAGCTACCATCTAGGGTATAGATAGATGACATTAAGTTTATAGATGGGTACATGGCATGGTACTAGCCATTATATATAATGATAGATATTAGTGGGGATGATGGAGGTGTGAGGATGATGGCTATGCATCTAATTGACCATAATGGATAGGCAAGAATGGATTTAGCCACTACATAGGTATATGTTACAATTATACAAGGGTAGGTGGCCACCTTATAGGGTTAGATTGCTGCTATCATAGGTGATAGGGACCTGGCACGATCTTTACTTACCTTGGTTACATAGGAGAGGGACTCTCTGAGGTAAAGAGGAGGAAGAGCAGCTATAACATAGATATGGACACCAAGAATGATCCCCATGGCATGATACCTGACTATAGTGGAGGATTAATGTTATTATGAGGCCATAATTTTAACATAGTGTCCATAGGAGCCCTGATGGGGTGAGTATAAAGCTATCTTGGTAGGTGGTGCTAGCATATCAACACCATGTTAGAGGGCAACATTAGTGGCTACTTAGATAAGTACATTTGGGGGATTAATAGGTATAGTAGGTGGGTAGGAACTAGGATCTAGTGGTGCTCCTAAAAGTAGTGGTACCCTTGGGGTATAGGCAAGATATAACTTATGACACACTATATTATGTTGTAAATCATTTTGATTCTAACTTGTGAGCTTATGTGGTGAGATGTACATTTTGATAGAGACATGTCTATCTACTTTGTACATGTTATGCTATTTGACTCATGAGTTATATATATGATCTTTTTTTGTGCTCATGTTCATGGTTTGTGTTGATGTTTAATGCTTATGATGTGATGTTATGTTGCTTATGTTGTGGATGTTAGACACTAATGTAGCCTTAACTAGTTAGGCATGAGATTGTTTTGATATATGGTTATGCTTCTTGGTTACTTACGACATGATAAATCTTAACGAGTATTTGGATTTCATTATTTATATTTTAGGAATGTGGTGGAAAGTGGTTGATTGTTTTAATGCTCATGGATGTTATGGTTTTATTATGCTTATTATGGTTATGGATATGCTTGTTGTTAATTTAGTTTAAGATAAAATTCATGAGGTAGTTTAATTAATAAAATTAGAGGGGAGAACAAAGAATGTAATCAAGAGAAAAATTCTTGAATAAAAATATCAACTAGTCATGACCGAATAAGAAGAGGGCATGATGCTTCTTATTTGATAATGACTAGAATAAAACTAAAGTTGGATTAGCTTAATGAACATAAGTCATTTTAATGATTTTCATTAGCATTCGTTAGTTGGTTAATGAGGTGTCTTAACCAAATAATGTTAAGTAAGCTCAAAATCCCTTGCTTATAAGGGAGATGGATGAAAATGGAACCTATTTATGAGACTAACATACCTCTTCTATGGGTGTCCAAAGAGTTAGTATAAACAAGTCTATGCCAAACTATATAGATTGATTGATGCGGTATGTCTACTTGTGAAAGATGATTGAAATTTACACCTTATTATGTTACTTGTGGGCCAATTACAATTTCTTAGATTAGTTTTATTTTGTTATGATTTTGATAATGGGTCTTTTGATTTGTTACTATATATGGGAAGTTGATCGATGTGATAAGCTTCCAAAAAATTACTATGCTTTTAACAAATGCTTTACTCAACCATCCTTCAAGGGAGTGGTCTAATTTTATACATTTTGTTTAAGGCTTTATGATAGTTGTCCTTCAAAGGAGCAATCTACCTTATAGTTATGCAATTTTATATACACTTATGTAGTTGTCCTTTAAAAGATCAATATATGAAAGCTAAGAATGTCCCATGATTGATATTGGTGTGGATTTTGATTTTTTCTTGTTTGATTTTGCTATATATATACTTGATTATATAGGCTTAGGGGTTCACCTTTATGAAGGAAAAATTAAAAGCACAAGAAGGTTGAATAGGTGTGAAAAGGTTTAGGTGGGAGGGGTGGAAAGTACCATGAGAATCATGCCATGGGTAGAGCCATAGTACTAATCATTTAAGATTTAGGCCATGATTGTGATAAAATATCACATTATTTAGTTTTAATCGATTACCCCTAAAGGAGATAGAGGGGATGTGGGTGGATATCAAGGGATGAGCTTAAGTTAAATAAAAGGTGAACCTGATCCTTATTAACAAAAGAATGGACACAAATGTGAATCATTAAGGGTTTCAGGTTCTAGGTGGCCTTTGAGAGAAGACAATCAGTAAGCTCTTGATCCATACTTGTGGGTTATGATATAGGGTCTAAGCTAATTAAAAACAAACTTGTCCCACTTTCTTTTATCCATATTGGTGATATTCTAATTTTCCTTTAGGGTGAGATCTCTGATGTTAAATTCCTACAATATAAGGTGTTTATTATATGCACACTTGACATGCTATTGATAGACATGGATATGGGTAAGTGTTACTAAATGATGCTCATCAAGTAGCTCAAGCTAGACTAAATAGTGTTGATGATAACCATCTTCAGAAATAAGCTCTTGAAAAGATATGTAAAGAGATGGGATTTGGGATTTAAGAGGCAAGATGTCCTCCGCTTCAAACACAAGGGAGAAAGGGGTAGCACCTATAGCGGTCCTAATGCTAGTATGATATGCCCATAAGAAGAAAAGGATGTACAAATGCCAATCTTGACCATATGCATTAACCATTTTAGTTAGCATGTTGTTAAGAGTTTTGTTAAAGGCTTTAACTTGTCCATTAACTTGAGGGAAATAGGGCAAGGAGAAGCTTAAATTTATTCTAAAATCATCACATAGAACCTAGACTTGCTTATTCTTAAAACAATTAACATTTTTGGTGATAATCTTATGAGGAACACTAAAATTGTAGATGATATGATGGTTGATAAAGTCAACAATATTTTCCACTTTGGTTAAGACTAGAGGAATAACTTCTACCTTCTTGGTAAAATATTCAATCGTAGTGATGATAGAATGGTATCGCTATGAGGAATGGGGATTAATTTCACCAATGAGGTTTAAACCACATTGTGAAAGGGATAAAAATTGGTAGAAATGCAGATACTATGGCTAGGTGCATGATGTAAATTATCATGTTGTTGGTACTTGACACACTTTTTCACATAATAAAAATAGTCTTGGTTGAGGGTAGGCTAGTAATAGCTGAGGTGAGGGATGTTTTTAGCTACAACAAGGACACTAAAGTGTCCCCAAAAAAATTTATCATGAATTTCCCTGATAGCATGAGAGGCTTCATGACTACTTAGGCATTAGAAGAGGAGACAATAAAAGCTGCATTTATAAAGTATACCCCCTAGTATGGTATAACATGAGGTACTTTAGATAAATGTTCTTCAATAATTCCTAGAAAGATTAGAGGGAACTATGGCAAGGTTGAGATAGTCGAAGGTTTACTGATACCAAAGGTTGGGGTGGGTATTTTCCATGTTGAAAATGGTGGGATAATCTAGTTTGACATAAGAAGGTTGGGTGAGTCTATGGATAATGACTTATAAATTAGAGTCAAAAGGTACAAATGGTATCTGAGAGGCAAGGGAAGCCATGGTGTTTGTGAACTTATTAGTAGATCATGGGGTTGATTAGATGTGATAGTATTCAAATGATGTTAAGAGTTCATTAATTAGTTTCTTTTACTATTGTAGGACATCATTATTACACTAATAAGATCCATTAATTTGATTTACCACAAGTTAGGAATCACCAAAGATGTTGATTATTTTGACTCCTAGGGCTAAGTTAGTTTGAAGGCCTATCACTAAGGATTCATACTCAACCATATTATTGGTATATTTAAAATCAAGTTTAAAGGATAAAGGGATAGGTTCACCATCAAAGGGTATGAGGATTATACCCATTTCCCCACCACATTTACTTTTTGATCCATTGAATAACATGGTGACTTGATAGGTGAAGTATACCTAAGAAAGAGTCATGACGGACTCATTGGGGAGTTTAAGAGGAGGAGGTTAGTTGTCTGCTAAAGGTGCTTTAGCCAACTAGTTCGCCATGACTTGGCCCTTAATTAAATTTTGATGAAGGAACTCAAGGTCAAACTATACTAGGAGCATGAGCAACTTGGCCATATGCTAGTTTTAGTATGGCTTAGAGTGCATGTACTTTATTGGGTTTATGTTGGTTATGACATAGGTTTTATGGTTAAGAAGGTAGTGGTGAATCTTGGTGGCCATGAATACTAGAGATAAGCAAATCTTATTGATATAGGTTTACCAAGTCTCATACTCTACAAACATATGACTAATGTAGTAGATGGATTTCTCTTTGTGTTTTTCATCTCTATGAGCCAACATTACCCTTAGGTAATGGTTAGTGGTGGAGATGTATAGGTAGAAAGGTTGGTCATCCTTTAGAGGGGCGAGGACATGTAGAGATAAAAAGTTACTTTTTTAATAAATTAGAGGCATTTTAGCAGTCACTATTCCACTTAAAAGAGACATCCTTATTCATAAGGTGGTAGAAGGGTTAGCATCAATATAAAATCTAGGAGATGAAGTGATGAATGGATTGAATCTTTCCCTATAAACTACAAAGTTACTTAAGGTTGATGGGAGGAAGCATGTCAAGGATGGCTTTGATATTAGTAGGGTCAACTTTGATTCTTTGAAGGGAGATGATAAAGACAATAAGATTTCTTGAAAAGACCCCAAAAATCCACTTCTTAGGGTTAAGGCAGACATGGTAATGGATGAGAAGCTCAAAGATGATCTTAAGAATAGCCAAGTGATCTTTTCAAAGCTTGGATTTTTTGAGAAGGTCATCCACATAGTCCTCTACAATCTTATGGATAAGGTCATGGAAGTTATATGTCATGTCATTTTGGTAGGTTATACCAACATTATTCAATCCAAAAGGCATGAATGTATAGCAAAAGGCTCCCCAAGGGGTGGTAAATATGGTCTTGTCTTGATATTTGGGAGTAATTAGATCTGATTGTATCATGAGAATATATCCATGAGAGATAACATCCCATGGCTAGTTGTAAGATTAACTAGTTGGTTGATGCTTAGTAGAGGAAAGTCATCTTTGGGAAAGTGAGGTTGAGGTCATGAAATTACATGAAAATGCATAGTCCCCCTATGGATTTGGTGATAGGTAAAACATTTGAGATCCATTGGGGATAGTCAATGGGCTAAATGAATTTGATAAATAGAAGATGATGAAGATCTTCTTTGATGAGAAGGGCTATATGAGGGTGCATGCATCAAAGATTTTACTTGATAATCCTTGTGTCATTGTTAGTTACTATGTTATGGGTTACAATAATAGGGTCAATTATAAGCATGTCACTATAAGACCAAGTAAATGCTATGCTACTTTCTCAGAGGAAAGAGGGGAAGTCTCGAAGTTCATTGACATTTAACAATTGGTTGATTTTGAAAATTTGGGGGTTCTCTAGAGTAAAAAAGATAATATCCATAGTAGATTTGTTTAACATGGTTGAAGTCTCAGGAGGAAGGGATTTTTTGATGGAGGAATCCAGGGTACCAAGGTAGGTGAGAATGGAATCATCATCCTAGTACTAAATAGTGTTAATGGTAGGGGATTATTCTCCTATCATCTTAGGATGGGTCAAATGGATGGTTATGGTTTCCCCTTCCTTTTGATAAGTTAGGGGTCTAAGGTTGATCATGTTGATAAAAAAATTATTTGGGATGATGTCATCATCCTCACACCTGGATAGAGGAGAGGTTGGCAAGGAAGGGGTATCTTCCTCAACAAAAATGGTGGTAGGTGGTTTGGGTTGCTTCATGTTGGGTAGGATGAAACCAAGGCCATGATTTTCATGAGGCTTTTTGGTCTCAATGGTGACCAACTCATGTGGGCCATGTTCATATCACCTGAGATCAAAGCCTTTCTAAGCACACTGATGGAGGTATGTCTTGGTGAAGCTCAATTTATCTAGGTAAGAGAAATTGATAGTGAATAGTTGGGGTGGAAGAGAGGTGGTAGAAGTACCAAGGGGTTTGTTGAGTACTCTATAAAAAAAATAGGTGTGATAGTAAAGAGGTCTAAAGGGAATAACAATTTTGACTTTGGGGTCATATCCTGATTGGTTAGTATGTTTCCCATACTCGTGAGGAGTAGGGAAAATATAAAGGGATAAAAGGTGGTACTCCCCCAGTGAAAGGTGGTGGAATGTGGAGTGCATAGGATCCATGGTTAGGATTTGGTCCACAAGGATAGAGGAATTGGTGGATGCCTCATTAGTGGAAGGGGATATGACATCCACTTTTGTGCTTAAAGGTTGGTCTTTAGCTAGTGAGGGTGTATTGGATGGGGTTATGAGGACATAATTGGGGTGATAGGTCATGTTGCATGTCAAGAAAGGACTTGGTTAAGATTTTATGGTGATGACCTAGATTTTTTTTCAAATTTGATGAAATGGTGAAGGGTGGAGGGGACACAATCCATGATGTAAATCCAAGGTCATCCTACCAAAATTTTGTATCAAAATTTAATTCCTTCCACTACATAAAATATTTTGGGGAGTGTATGGGGTCCTAGATGGATGTGAAGGATGATAGTTCCCAAGGTAGTGACCATGATATAATTAATAAAAATAAGGGGATCTAGGTCCTTGAGATGGATGGAAGGTATTTTCTAATCCTTAAAGGTAACAAGGTTGGAAATTTTGAAGGGCACTGACAAAGGCTGCTAGAGGTTAAGGATCCTCAGGTTAGACCTATATGGATTTAAAATCTTATATTAGTGCTTATTAGTGATGGGTAAAGGTAGAGATCAACTCATACATGCTCATCTTCATTAGGGTTTGGTAAAGTTGCTTGAGGATAACTCTTTTGATGGATTTTGGGGGGTTATATTGGGGGACACCTAAAATAGATACCTTAGGTTTGGTTGAAGATGGAGATGGATGGGTTTGAGTTGGTTGGGAGGTTTAAGATGGATATGTCCATGAAATGACACCTTATCCTTTTCCTTATCCTTCTACTATGATCTCATGACCATGTTGATAGTATAGATAAGAGAAGAAGTTGGAGTATGAGATTGGTCAGACTCATATCCACTATAAGGTGAGCGTGGAGGAGTAGTTAAGTGTTGGGTAGGTGTGGCTATTAGTGGGATCAGTATAGGGCTCATAAGATATTTTTTGCTAATAAATCATCTTCATCATAAAGTTGAGGGATAATAGTTTGGAGAGCTTTATAGTTCTCCATGTCATAGTTGGGTGTCTTATGATAAGAAAACAATTGGTGGTCATTGTAATAGATGGATTTTGAAGCAAGAGGGTCAAAGGGCATGATGGGAGGTAAGGATAAACAAGAAATTTATATTAACCTATGAAAAATGGTCGATAAGGATTCAGTTAAAGATAGTAAAGGTTTAGCGGTCTTGGCTTTGGTTGTTGAGGCAAAAGGTTATTTGGAAGTAGGTTTGGTGATAGATACCTTAAGTAAGGTGACATGTTTGGTTTATGGATTTGGTTTAGGTGATGAGGTTTATGGGTTAGAGGTAGAAGATTGTAATGTAGGTAACCTAGGTATTGATGGTGTGGTGAAGATAGGTGTGTCAAAATGCAATTACGAAGGTGTAACCAAAAAAGGTGGTGGTGTTTTGGTGGAGATAATAGGATTATTGTTCAAGGTAGAGGGATGAGGTCCTAAAATGAAGGGAAAGGTTGAGGGATGTAAAATTTGGGCCTTCAGGCCTTTGGGTGGTTTTACCTCTTTGGTTTCTTTGCTTTGGCATTTGGTTATTGGTTTCAGTGAGGCAAGTTCCACCTTCACAGATGGGTGGTTAAGACTCTATGTAGGGAAGGTGCTAAAGTTGTTGATTAGTTTGATTGGTTTGGTTTGAGAAGGTGATTTTACCTCTTGGATTTTAGTTTCTTTAGATGGCTGAGGGATTGTTGGATTGGTAAAAGTTATTATTGGTTTGGTTGATAGGGTAGGAGTTCAAATAGTAGAAGTGGTGGGTTAGTTTGAGAAAGGTATGGTTGGAGGTTATTACTTGGTGATATAAGGTAACCCTAATTGATGCCATAAGGTGGATTTATCCATGTCAAAGTTGAAGATAAATTCTAATTTTTCCACTAATTGAGAGAACGGTTTGTAAGCTAGTTTTAATCCCTGAATAGTGAACCTAAAAGATCAGCCCATAGGTTAAGACATAAGGATGGTAACCTCATCCTCTTCCTCAATCAAAGGATGCAAGGTTTGAATGGATGGCATATTTTTGGGATATTTAGACATTTGGATTTCCTCTATAGGAATTATTTTTGAAGGGATACTAGGTTTCTCGATGGTTGATGAAAAAGGTAAAACAGGTGCTTGATCTAATATGTCAATCAAGGGAGGGGTTGATGGCTCCACTACCTTGATAAGTAGAGGAAGAAAAAGGGGGGTTTCCTTGGTTGGGGTTTCCAAAAGAGGAGAAGGTAACTTCTTTACCTTAATAAGTGGAGAGGGTGAGGGGAAGATAGGTTGGTCAGTAGGTTCTTTAACATCGAATGTGTCAAGAACCATGTTAACAGTATGGGCATCATGAGAACAGACAACTATGTTGTTCTCCTTCTTAGAAGGTAGATGGTTGGGAAAATGTTTCCTAAAGATGTTAAGGGCTTGGTTTGATGGTGAATTAGGGTTTTCCAATGTGAGATCCCCCTTGTTAATGAGGGATTAGACAAGGATCTTGAAGGTATTGCACATACTAATGTCATAACCTATTACTCAGTGGAAAGAACATAGATAATTCTCATTATACCAAATAGGTATAGTATGAGAAGATTCACATTTATAGGGTGGTTTGATAGGAGGAAGTTGAATGCTATTATCTTTCAATAACTTCTCTAAGATTGAAGCATAATATTCTCCAAATGAAGTGAATTGCTTTTGGTTGATATGGTTTAGGTTCCTTGTGTTTTGCTTTGAGGAACTAGAGGAATTTGGTTTATTGATAGATGGTGGGGGAGTGGCTTTAAGGATAACTACATTCATGGTTCCCTTTCCCCTAATATTGGTATTGGATTGGTTTTTTAATTTGGAAGAAGAGGCCTCAATGGTTTTGTAGGTGGAGTTCTTATTTTTTAGTTTTAACTTTCCTTCATCAATGGCTCTGTTCTCTAACTTATGTACACCATGATAAAAGCTTCATCAAATGTTTAGAATATTTGGATACGTAGTGTAGAGGAGATATATTTAGCACATGCACAAGAAAAGAGTTTTATGAGTTCAGGTTGAGGCAAGGAAAATGAAAGTTGGTTAATTAAGTTCCTCCAATGAGCTATAAAATTGGTAATGGATTCATCCTCAAACTGTCAAATAGAGTAGAAATTGGTGATAAAAACTTGGAAATATTCATTGAGAAGTGGTCCATGAAAGTTTGAGCCAACTAGGTGAAAGAGAAGAGGGAGTATTTGGGTATGTAATTATACCATGTTAGGAATTAAGTGAATGTAAACCAGATTTTAAACCACCATAAAATCACAAAACTAGATTTTAAATGTGTGAAAATCATATTTAATTATGCAAAAACAATTCCTTCAAACCATAGTTTAAATGAAAGCATAAATGGAGAGAACAAAACCAATAATAACACATAACATAGATATATTTTGGTTCACCCAATGTGGGCTACATCCACCCATAAAGTCCTCAAATAAAACAATAATATGAAATGAGATTACAATGAACCTTCATAGAGATAGAAAAATCTCTTATAGAAAATGTTGCACAAAAATCTACACTTTCACTTGCACCTGCATAATAATGTATCTTACAAGATGATATATCACACCTTGTAAATGAACACCTAAAATTTGAAAAACACCTACACTTTGACTCTCTCTCAAAAGCCACACCTGCAAATAAGAAATATCAACAACCTCTCATAGGTCACTCCACACCTTGTATAAATAAAAAATGGTGTAGACAACATCCTCCAAAGAGAAAAATCACCATCTTCATCTAAGATAGGCTATATACACAAGGTGACACACCATTTTACACCTTTAAATGTGTTAGGTTGTGGAGCTAAAAGCTTCACCTTGATGCAAACATGGAGGTTGCTGAGTATGACAGTCGCCAACATCGGCAGGCCACAACCGACGTCGATCAAAGATCAGTGCAAAGGCAACTGACATCAGCAGGATCGATCGATGTTGGTCACCTCCAGTTAGACAGGGACCGACATCGATCGCCTGTGCAGTTCCAAAACTACTGTTGATGAACATTCAGTTAGGTGAATGGGTTGTTTGTATGTTAAAGACTGAGTCGAGTCTTGAGCTGCAAGTCTAATCATTGTATGCATGAGATCTATATAATAGACTCATGGGGCTATATTTTAAAGTGTAGAACTAGGAGAGTTCTTCCCATGGTAGAATCAAGTAGGATTCTTCATGTATGTAAGATCAAGTTTGATCTGCAGGGTGTTGCAAGATCATGGAGGAGATCTACATGTGATAAGTAAGATCGGGTTGGTCTACAGGGGTGTGCATATGCGAGGGTCAAAAGGAGATCGGTAGGGGAGCAAGATCCAAGGTGATAGAAATACATCAAGGAGCAAGATCATGGTGAGATCTACTTGGAGTACCGATTCATACTTAGTTGTACTGACAGTACAATGAGGTGAACAACAGCTTGTGTTAGCTGTGTGTTGTGACCTATATTGAGAGAAGATTACTCTTGAGGGAAGATTACTGGTATGCCCACGAAGTGGATGAAAGAGTGTGATCTCTTTATTGTAATTTCCTTCTAACTGAGTTGAATATAATTGTGTGTTGCCTCTCATATTTTTTGATATTTCTCATTGATAGTTATTTGTTCTTCTGGTTATTTCTGCATGTTTAAGTTGCTTGTATAAAGGTAATCATATGTGCTCTTAAATATAACAAGTTGTGTCAGAGCTTTGGGGAACCTAGGTCTTATCAATTGGTATCAGAGCGAGGTTGGACATTCTCAGAGTGAGTTTGACTAATAGATAGTTCCAGATCTGTTAAGTGTTGTTGATTACAGGTTACTCATAGGGGTTTCTATTTGAGTGGGAGTATAGCAATGGCAGAAGAAGGTAAGCTGAGAATGCAGAAATTTAGACACAGGTGTAGCACCACAGGGTGTGTGGTGGGTGGTCTTCAAGATTGAGCTTGAAGAGGAATACAAGCTAGGATACAGATTAGACAATGTACTGGTATAGGTACAGGTGCAACTGTTTATCTCTAAGTGGGAGATTGTTAGGTTGTGGAGCTAAAAGCTTCACCCAGATGCAAACATGGAGGGTTACTAAGTGTCACAATCACCAACATCGACAGGCCACACTGACGTTGGGTAGGGGTCAATAGAAAGCAATTGACATCAACAGGAGTCGACCGATGTCGATCACCTCCAATTAGACAGAGACCAATGTCGATCACCTGTGCAGTTCTAAAACTACTGTTGATGAATAGTTAGTTAGTTGAATGGGTTGTTTGCATATTAAAGACTACTTCGAGTCTTGAGCCGCTTGTCTAAATTAGCGTATGCATGGGATATATATAATAGACCCATGGGGCTATATTGTAAAGTGTAGAACTAGGAGAGTTCTTCCCATGGTAGAATCAAGTAGGATTCTTCATGTATGTAAGATCAGATTTGATCTGGAGGGTGTTGCAAGATCATGGTGGAGATTTACATGTGATAAGTAAGATCGGGTTGGTCTGCAGGGGTGTGTGTATGCAAGGGTCAAAAGGAGATCGGTGGGGGAGCAAGATCCAAGGTGACAGCAATACATCAAGGAACAAGATCATGGTGAGATCTACTTGGAGTACCGGTTCATACTCGGTTGTACTGGCAGTACAATGAGGTGAACAACAACTTGTGTTAGCTATGTGTTATGACCTATATTGAGAGAAGATTACTCTTGAGGGAAGATTACTGTAAGCCCACGAAGTGGAAGAAGAGTGTGATCTCTTTGTTGTAATTTCTTTTAAATTGAGTTGAATACAATTGTGTGTTGCCTCTCATATTTTGTGTTATTTCTCATTGATCCAGAATTGCTGTTGACGAATAGTCAGTTAGTTAAATGGGTTGTTTACATGTTAAAGACTACTTTGAGTCTTGAGCCACTTGTCTAAATTAGTGTATGCATGGGATATATATAATAGACCCATGGGGTTATATTGTAAAGTGTAGAACTAGGAGAGTTCTTCCCATGGTAGAATCAAGTAGGATTATTCATGTATGTAAGATCAGGTTTGATCTACAGGGTGTTGCAAGATCATGGTGGAGATCTACATGTGATAAGTAAGATCAGGTTGGTCTGTAGGGGTGTGTGTATGTGAGGGTCAAAAGGAGATCGGTGGGGGAGCAAGATCTAAGGTGACAGCAATACATCAAGGAGCAAGATCATGGTGAGATCTACTTGGAGTACCGGTTCATACTCGGTTGTACTGACAGTACAATGAGGTGAACAATAGCTTGTGTTAGCTGTGTGTTGTGACCTATATTGAGAGAAGATTACTCTTGAGGGAAGATTACTGGTATGCCCACGAAGTGGATGAAAGAGTGTGATCTCTTTATTATAATTTCCTTCTAACTGAGTTGAATACAATTGTATGTTTCCTCTCATATTCTATGCTATTTCTCATTGATAGTTATTTGTTCTTCTGGTTATTTCCGCATGTTTAAGTTGCTTATACAAAGGTAATCATATGTGCTCTTAAATCTGACAAGTTGTGTCAGAGCTTTGGGGAACCTAGGTCCTATCAAAATGCATATCTAAAAGGTCCCAATAGAAGGAACATGCCATTCCTCTCTAAATGGCACAACTTCTAATGAGGAAGTCTAACCCACTTCCATAATACATCAATAAATTATTAAATACATAATTTAATAATTTTTCTCCTCCTAATGCATCATAGAAATAAATAAATACATAATTTAATAATTTTTTCCTAATGCATCATAGAAATTATTAAATACATCATTTAATAATTTTCTCCTAATACATCATAGAAATATTAAATAAACAATTAATTCCCTAAAACAAAGAAATCAATCCCACTTCCAAAAAGTATGGAAGTATACATGAAAATTATCAAATAAAAATTTAATAATAGTCATCCACATGAGGATCAAAGGAAAAATGTGCTCCACACATCTTTGGAGCTCTCTAAGCCCCTAAAGTGTACCAACATGGTCATGTGATAGCCCCAAAGGGATCCACACTCAATAATCTCCCACGTGTAGACCTTTTCTCCTGAACATAATCTATCACTACTCCATAACCACTAAGGCTATCCAAATCTAAACATAGTCTCAAATTTTCCAATGTGACCACCTTGGTCATCATATTTGTAGGATTATGGATAGTATGAATCTTCTCCAACTTCACCAAGTTCTCCTCCAAGGCTGTCCTAATGAAGTGATAACATAACTGAATATGTTTCATCCTCGAGTGGAAAGTAGAGTTCTTTGCCAAATGAATAGCACTCTAACTATAACTATGTAGTATCCCAACTTATTTCTCATGCCCCAACTCTCAAAAAAACTCTTGTAACCAAATTATTTATGGAAACAACATCCTCTACCTCTGTGGTTGACAAAGACACAACCTTCTATATCCTAAAAATCTAACTAATCACTGTATTTCCAATAGTAAATATATAACCTATGGTACTCCTACTATCAATATTCCCTACCATATCCAAGTCCACATAACCATGAAAAGTGGTATCTGATCCACCATAACATAATGCAACATCAATGGTTCCTCTCAAATCCCAAAGAATCCATTTCACTACCTACCAATGCTCATTTCTTGGATCACTCATATACTTGATCAAAACTCCCACTACTTGGGAAATATCTAACCTAGTACAAATCGTGGCATACATTAAGCTACCAACTATCGATGAATAAGGTACCTTGGACATCTTAAGCTTTTCAACTTCCCTCTTGGGACACTACTCTTTTTATAATCTAAAGTGGCTTGTCAAAGGAGTACCAACATATTTATCATCCAATATACTAAACCTCTTCAAGACTTTCTTCACATACTTTGATTGGGATAAAACTAACTTCCTCTCCTTCCTATCATGATTAATCCTCATACCAAAGATTTGCTTTGTAGCACCCAAATCCTTCATAAAAAAGGAGTTACTAAGCTATTTCTTGAGCATATGAATATGTTGTATGTTCTTTCCTAAAACTAACATTTCATCCACATAAAATCATAAAATAATAAAGGAACCATCATCAAAATGTTTGATATACATGCAATGATTAGAATTACACCTTTGATATCTTTGATCCAACATAAAAAAATCAAATTTCTTATACCGTTGTCGTGGAGCATGTTTCAAGCCATACAAGTTCTTCTTTCATCTGCACACATAGATTTCCTTCCCTTTGACCTCATATCCCTGTGGCTACTTCTATACAACTCTTCATCCAAATCACCATGGAGAAAAGCAATTTTCACATCTAACTATTCTAAGTGTAAATCCTCAACTACAACTAAATCAAGAACAATCTTAATAGAAGTCATTTTTACAACAAGAGAAAAAAATCTCATCAAAATGAATACCTAATTTTTGTGTAGACTCCTTGACCACCATCCTAGATTTATACTTTTTTATCCCTTGATCCTCTTCTTTTATTATAAAGATCCACCTATTTGGCAATACACTCTTGCCCTTGGGTAGCCTTATCAAATCCCATGTTTGGTTCTCCATGAGAGATCTATGCTCTTCATCTTTGGCTTGTTCCTATTTCAACCTAGCATCTACCTACATTGATTTCTCATAACACTTTGGTTCTCCATTATCAGTAACAAATAATTCAAATAAGGAGAAAAACATTTAGGTTTTTTTCTTACCCTAGAAGATCTTATTACCATAGGAGTTTGGGGTCCTTGTGTAGAAGATTCCTAAACTGATTCATTAGATAATTTTCCATTTGTAATGTCATCCAATACTATGTACTCTTTTTGTTCCTACAACTGATCCTTATACATGACTTTTTCATTAAAGACTACATCTCTAGACTGAAATATTTTCTTATTTTTAATGCTTCATTAATGGAAACCAAAGTCATCCTTACCATATCCAACAAAGGTGCATTTCTCTAATTTAGCCTCTAACTTGGTCCTATTCTCTTTCTTGATGAGGGAAAAAGCCTCACATCCAAAGACTCTAAGAAAAGAATAATCAACATTCTTACTAGACCAAGCTTGTTTAAGAAGGCCTCTGTCCAAAATCATAAAAGGTTCTCTATTAATTAGATATATTGTCATGCTAACTGCTTGTACCTAAAATTATAAAGGTAACCTAGTATGTAACCTCATGCTCCTAGCACATTCCATTATTGTTCCATTCATCTTTTCAGACACCCCATTCTGTTGTGGAGTTCCTAGAACCATCTTTTGCCTATAGATTCCATTATTAGAACAACAATCAAATAAAGCATTACTACAATCCTCACCTCCATTATCTCATCTAAGACATTTTAATTTGAGACATATTTCATTCTCAACCAAGGCTTTCCACTTATTAAAAGTGTCAAATACATCAGATTTATTTTTAATACAATAAGCCCAAACTTTCCTAGTTGCATCATCAATAAAAGTGACATAATAATTAGAACCACCAATAGAAGATACCTGAGCTAGTCCCCATATATCTGAATGTACCAACTCTAACTTGTGATCTTTCTTTATGGGTCCAAATTTCAGGAACTTAACCTAATTTTATTTCCCATACACACAATCTTCACAAAAGTCTAGATCTATATCTTTCAATCTAGGTAACTTTTCTTTTAAGATTTCCATGCCCTTATGGATCATATGATCGAGCCTGTAGTGCCACATAGTTACATTTCCATCTATAGTAATTAAATCAAAAGAATCAACACTACTAGTTAAATATAAAGTACCAATTTTATTACCTCTTGAAATCACAATAGATCCTTTGGTAACTTTCCAAGAATTTGTAGTAAACATAACTAAACATCCTTCACTACCTAATTACCCCACTAAAACTAAATTCCATCTCAACATAGGCACATGTCTAACATCCTTAAATAGCCATGTGTTCCCATTCTAAATTTTCACCTGAATAAAACCTTTCCCTACTATCTCACATGGTTCATCATCACCAAGATATACATTTCCTAGATTCTCTTGAACATAGTCAGAAAAATAATGCCTATGTGAGGTGGCATAAAAAGAAGCCCCTGAATCTAATACCCAAGACTCAGTAAAATTATCTAAAGAAATAATTAAGGCATCTTGACTTGTTTTACCTGATGTCACATTTACCTCATTCATTTCCTCCTTGTTTCCCTTCTTATCCTAAAGTGACCAATAATCCTTCTTTGAATGTCCACTCGTCCTACAATGCCAACATATCATCTTAGCTTTAGATCTACCTTCTGAATTTCCATGGTTGCATTTAATCTTGTCTTTTTGCCTCCCTCTAGTATCAATAGACAAAGCATTACCTAAATATGATTCACTAGTGCTTTTAATTTGCATCTCCTCACTAAAAATCACACCTAAAACATCCTCAAAATTCAATCTTCCCTTGGTAGGGATTGCATTACTCATAGCCATAACCAAACTATCCCAACTATCTAACAAAGAACATAAAATTAGCAAAGCTCTAACTTCATCATCAAACTTAATTCTAACTAAAGTGATCATACTTAAAACTATATTAAAATCCTTTAAATGATTATCAATAGAACCATTCTCATACATTTTCATATTAAATGATCTTTTCATAAGAATTTTTTTATTTGAAGCTGAGGGTTTCTCATACAACTTTCCAAGTTTATCCATGAGATCCTTTGTAGATGTTTGATCTGAAATGTTAATGCAATAGAAGATGCAAGGCATAATCAAATGGCTCCCAATGACTTTCTATCAAGTAATGTCCAATCTGCATCACTCATAGCTGTAGGTTGTCCTCCTTTCCCCTCTAAGGGGAGTTGAAGTTCCTTCTAATACAAGTAATCTTTCATCTATATTTTTCACAAACTAATATTCTTACCATCAAATTTCTCAACTCTAAATCTGATTTATTCTCCCATAGCTCCCACTCAAGTTAATAACCTTTCCTATGATTTACCATTTTAGCTGAAACACCACCAAATCTTTCATACCAGTTGTTAGGAATTAAGTGAATGTAAACCAGATTTTAAACCACCATAAAATCACAAAACCAAAGTTTAAATGTGTGAAAATTAGATTTAATTATATGAAAATAATTCCTTTAAACTACAGTTTAAATAAAAGCATAAATGCAGATAATAAAAATAGTAATAACACATAACATAGATATACCATGGTTCACCAAATATGGGCTACATCCAACAAGAAAGTCCTCAAATAAAACAATAATCTGAAATGAGATTACAATGAACTCTCACAGAGATAGAAAAATATCCTATAGAAAATGCTACACAAAAAGCTGCACTTTCACCTACACCTATAAAATATTATATCTCACAAGATGTTATACCAAACCCTATAAGTAAACAACTGCACTTTACAAAACACATACACTTTGACTCTCTCTCAAAAGCCATACCTACAAATAAGAAATATCAACAACCTCTCACAGGTCACTCCACACCCTTTATAAATAACAAATGGTGTAGAAAACATCCTCCAAAGATAAAACTTGCCATCCTCATCTAGGATAGGCTCTATCCATATGGTGACATGCCATTTTATACCTTTCAATGCATATAGAAAAGGTCCCAAGAGAAGGAACATGTCATTCCTCTCTAAATGGCACAACTTCTAATGAGGAAGTCTAGCCCACTTCCATAATACTTCATGAAATTATTAAATACATCATTTAATAATTTTTCTCCTCCTAATGCATCATATAAATAATTAAATACATCATTTAATAATTTTTTCCTAATGCATCATAGAAATATTAAATAAATAATTAATTCCCTAGAACAAGGAAATCAATCCCACTTCCCATAAGTATGGAAGTATACATGAAAATTATTAAATAAACATTTACTAATATTCACCCACATGAGGATCAAAGTAAAAATGTGCTTCCCACATCTTTGGAGCTCTCTAAGCCCCCAAAGTGTACCAACATGGTCCTGTGATATCCCCAAAGGGATCCAAACTCAGCATACCAATCCAATGTTGAATTCGATAGGGACATGGGGAAGGTGCAGATAAGGAGGGCATCATCGTAAGTAATTAGATAATAAGCATGCCTAAATTCCCTAAGGTACTGTTGGGGATCCTCCTTACTTTGTAATTTAGAAAACTTTAAAAGTTTCCATTGGGGAGGATATGGCCTAATGGGTATAGATGAATGCATAGCTTCATTATAGATTTGGTCATATGACAAGACATTGTGAGCACTTGAGATATATGACTCTAAGGTATTCATCTTATCCATAAACATCTTCATTAGGTCCGCTTGTGATTGCACACTTGAAAGGTTGTAAGGTGTGTAATGTGGTTGGGGTTGAGTGAGATATTGGTAATTTACCAGAGGTTGAGAAGTTTCAACATATGGGTAAGTGGTCATGGGTGGTTGGGTCAAAGCCACATATGAATATTTTGTTAGTGTTGGTTAGGTAGAGGTTATGTACTAATATGTGGGTAGAGGTGGTCGAGTCATAGGTAAGGGATAAGTGGTAACCCTAGTGGTGATAGGTCACAAGGTAAAAGGTATGGGTGTCACTACATTTTGAAGTGGAGTGAAGGTAACTAGAAGAATGGTAGTGATGGTGGTAGTGGGTAATCTAATAGTAATTATAGTATGGGTAGGTAAAGGTTAGTTGGTACCCGTGTTGGAAGAATTGTTAGTCAAACTAGGAGGTGTTTGGGTGTTACAAGGTTGAATGGGTTAGTTCTATATGGTTGTGTTAGATATTTTGCTAGCTGAGGCTGATGTCTAAGTAGTTGATGGTTAGGTGGTGATAGAAACAATAAAAGAGTTGTCTAAAAATCCTAATGGCATGCCATAAGGTAGGTTGATAGGTGGTGATGAAATGGGTGTACAGTAAGCTACTATGTTAAGATAATATTGTAAGGCTAACAAGTTATTATCCAAAAAGGCAACAAAGTCTGGATCACCTTTAGAAACTACCCAAGGCACAATAGAAGCATCATAATGATGAGGATAACTCTTAGCATCTGAGATATACTCCATGGATGAAGAGGTAGAGGAGACTAGGTAATCTATAGATGGGTCTTGACTTGTTAAGTCCCTTTGTTGTTGGCAAGTAAGAACCATGCAAGTAGGATAAGAATAAAACATAAAGAATATTACAACTCAAATAGAGGGAAAACAAGAAAATGATCAAGGAAATCCATCACACACTAGAGTACATTAAAATTATTTGGTTAATTTTAATCTCATTTTTGGCTTATGCCTTAAGTTATGAGAATGTGTGATAGAAATTGGCTTATAGATTAGGTACTATAAAAGCAATCTATGGTTAGTTTTAGGTTGTTTAGGTGCTCAAAAAGAATCTATATTTTAATCAATATAGGGCTTGGTATTGGGGCCTACCTCCTCACTCCACACATGACAACGATAAGGGTGTCAGGTGCTTAGCCAAGATATATTGATTTCCAGAGTTTATACTCAACCAAAAAGATGATTTTTTTCTCCCCTTGGTAATGACATATAAGTAGGATCATTGGAATAGGTAAGGTTACTACTAGGTGATAAAATCCTAGTCAGGCCTTATCTCAATTTTGTTTCATGATTAATTGATGAAAGTGGTTTAGTTTAGTGTGTGTAATAAAAGTGACGCTAGGATAGAATTATTGTGCTTTAATTTAAAGTGAGCTAAAATTATAAGAAAGCAATAGATGCACTTATTTTAAACCCAAAAAAAAATTTAATTTTTTTAATGAGCATAGATAGAGAGAAAAGCATACAGATGCAAAGAAAATAAATTCAAAGTAAAGACTCAAGGTCCCACTAGGCATGCAAGAATGTTTTAAAGAATTATAGCTTATCTTTTAGAAAGGGAAAAGAAGAAACTTAGTATGGGTGTGGTTTATGAACCTATTTTTTTGTGTGCGCATTGAATCATAATATTTTGGAGAAATATTCATAGCTTGGGAGGAAGACCTATAGATAAGAAAACACTAAAGAAAATTTGTTTGTTAGACAAATAGTTGAGTGGATTTATTAGTGATAGCTAGATCTCAAAAATAAGAGTTTCCTTGGGGCTATCAATCCACACATTTTGAATAATTAAGTTTATAAACATAATATAAAGTACTTACATCAATAATTAAAAGGTACTAAAATTGAACACAAGAGATAGTTGCTAAAAAAATAGACTAGAAATGATTAAAATAATGATAAGCTAAATAATACTAGTGCTAGATGATTAGTGTCTACTTTAAAAAATTAGGCAAGGGTCTATGAATAGGTAGGGACATAGAAAATCAGATTTGGTTAGGGGTAGGTAGGTGGAAATAACTTGCTAGAATTTATTTCCATAATGACTATTGACAATTAGGTTGACCATCAATGGTTAAGGTGATCATCAATGATTAAGGTGATCATCAATGATTAGGGTGACTATCAATAGTTGGATAGATTTTCAATGATTAAGGTGACCATCAATGGTTACTATGTGTAGATATAGGTTGATAAGTGGCTGAATGATGGTATCACAAGGTTGGATTCCAAGATAGGTGTTAGTTATGGGCTGAGTGTAAAAGGTAAATAAAGTAATTGAATATTGGAAATTAAGTACTTATCTTGTATAAAGTTTATTGGGTGATTGATTGAGGTGGTAGATTTATTGGTGAAGCCTGACATGATTTTGATATAGTAAAGATACTTGGCACTTTGGTAGAGCTGTAGTGGCAAGTTGGCTCTCTAATGTAGTGGCTAGTTCAATGAATTACTAATGATGATTGACATGTAAAAAGAGAATTATAGATTCACAAGCTCTTAATTACAAATATAGATAATTTTCACCTCCCTAATCCTCTATTCTTATAGGCAAGGTAAAAGAGCTAAAATAAAGAATCAATTAAGCCTTCTATTTATAAATCAATTATGAAATGGCTTGCATGTAGATTTAGATGAGTTATACTTAGAAAAGTAAAGTGGGTTGTTTACATGTTGTTGGTTGAGGAGGTGGACCTTGAGCATCGATGGTTAGGGTGACTTTTAGTGGTTAACCTGACCGTCGATAATTGAGGGTGAAGGGTCAAATTGGGTAAAAGATAAGGTAAGCTACTTTGAATAAACTAACTATGGGTTAGGCTTGGTTAGGGGTTGGAGGGTTAGATTGGTCTTGAGGGGGTCCAAGGGAGGTCTAAGGGAATTTTGACATTCAAAACCATAGTGTGTGGATTTCTTCATTGGTCCTTAAACTCCATGTATAGTCTATATAAGATGGAGTATTGTCCTCTACTATTACTATTGAGTGATATATGTTATAATAATAAGTGATCTCATCCTTAACCTATAGGCTATCATGACATCATCTTTGGATTAGATCACATCAAATAATGTCTTGGCCATCCCCTATGCAAACATGATCTAATGTGCTTCATCTATCTCCCCATGGAGCCTATAAGCATCATCATGTACCTTATATCACTTTTTATGATCTCTATCTCACTTGCTAATAACTATCATCATCTCAACATAGAATAGTATAATTTGTCCCTAAATACCTATTAGTTGGGAAACCTTCCCCCTCAATGTTGTATTATTATTATCTCAATATGTAATGATTCCCTGTAGTCTAGTAATCTCTCCCTATAGTCTAGTAATTTCCAACTTAGCTTGTAGCCCAGCTACATCCTACTCTAGGCCAAAAATATCCATTAATCTCATCATGATCTCATGTTATAGCCTATTTATCAAAAACTAGTCATATAATAACCTAGTAGTACTTGAGGTCCTATCCTCCCCTGTGCCTATACTAGTACCATGCCCAAAGGGACCAACCTCTCCTATACCTATACCTATACCATACCCTAAGTCAAAACCTATTACCTTGGCCATAGTTATGTCTAATATTAAAATCCATCCCCCATCTCCATATCCATATCCATCTTGAATATCCTCTACATTTGATCTTAAGTATATAACCAAGGGAAAAAATTTGCATTTGGGACCTGTAAAACCTGATATGCCACATGTTGCATAGGGATCTAAACAACTTGATGCATAAGTTGCTACACCTGAACCTAAACAACCTATAATACAATGGCTTTTGGTATCAATTATAGTATGGGAACCTATCCTCGTACCTATACCTATCCTGGTGCCTATCCTTATCTTGGGCTTGTCTTTGTCTCACCCTCCTCTAATGTTACTCTAGATACTAGTACTAGGGTGTAGTCAATATAATGGGCCTGGAGCCTTCCCACCATGATACATAGGCATTTATCAAGATAACATCTACAAAGATACTAATATAGTCCCAAAATATGGGATATACTATCTCAAACTCATGATCCCCTGGGCTCTTAACATGAGTGACCCCCACTATCTCATCTCTTAAATCACATGCATGAAGAAATGTGGTCCCTAAAGAACTTCCTACTATCTTAGTCAAATTGCCAATGGAATCAATCAGGCATTTACCTCTCCATAATGAAGTCATGCTAACCTATGATGTAATGTGGCATCAATATATACCTTGTGACAACCCATCCTCTACCCAACTGAATTGAATGGTCATATATAATTACTAGATGAAGTCACTATCTACCATCTCATTTATGGATCACTAGCAGAAATATAAATATCTTATATGAACTTAGAGGTTGTCCAACATCTAATGCCAACTAAATGAAATTGGGCCTTGTGCTCCTCTTTGCATCCTCTAGGCAAATGGTTGTTGTATCAAGCTATATTCCTAAGCATAGACTTGTAACAGAGTGTTATGCCCAATACTTTGACCCATCTGATAAGAAATCATGTGTAAATTATGATGCAAATACATCAATACCATAGGACCCCAAGAAAAATAAGTGGACAAGTCATACATATCCTCTATCACCCTTATCAGGCCAATCTAAAAGTATCATCTACTCTTGTCAGGTAGTAAGAGGCTATTGATAAGAGCCATTAGAATCACTACTTCACTAGGCATTGATGCTTATGCTACTGGTGGTAAATCTATAGCCTATCTCATTATTTCCACTATAGGAGTACCATTTAGGGGAAATGTTAGGTCCTATAGGGTGTTAATATTTATGGACCCACCTTTGATCATAATATATATCACACCTACCAAATCCTTGAGCATGAATCACCTACCCTCTAGAATCTAATAGATCCTATGACCCCAAATGGGTATACATAGGATCCTCTATACATCATCTAGTATGACCATGGCCTCTCTTATTAGTAAGTGTAAGGTTTAAGTCTCCAAATGCCATCATTTTGTTAATATGATAAATATGCCTTACCAACTTTAATAACCAACATTTAGGATGTGTAGTAAGTCTACATATTCCAAGAATGCTATCAAGGCCCCTACCATAATCCCTAGACAATGTAGTACTCGTGAACATTGCTCACACACCATCACCATATCTATTTTCTCCTGCATATCACAAAGCAAAACAAAATCAAGTCAGTCACTCTATTTTTTCCTAGATGATCATTTTACCACTTTCTTCTGATTTTGGCTTAAACATTTTATTATTTTATCCTAGTTTATTCTCTATTTTATTTCATTTACCATTTTTGGTGATCTCATAATTTTCCCTAGTATTCTCATCATTTATTAGGGTGTTTTTTTCATTCAATAGGGCATTCTCATCATTCCCTCTACTGGTCTATGATCTTGCAATTTTACAGGTCATTCCCACTGATTGGTAGGATGACCTCACTATTTTGTACAAGTTTATGATTTATATTTTTGGGTGTTTTCAACTATTGACTGAAATTTCTATTGATTAACTGATATTTTCACTGATACCTAAATGTTTTTTCCATTTTGGATTAATTTTGTCTAATTTGGTGATATCGTTGATTTGGCAATTTCCTACCATTTAGATGAGGTCATCAAATTATCCATGGGTTTGTCACTTGGCCTATAATCTCATTATTTTCATGGGAAATTTTCCCTTCTCAAATTTTTGAAAATGATGAGTTCACCATTTTGAGTTTTTTCAAAGGGTGTTAAATGACATGTTTGACCCAAAAAATGTACTTATCGATGCCTTATTCCTTGTCAGCCATTAGTAATATCTCACGCACTCACCAAGGTGCTTATGGTATGGGAATTGGCCATTTTCTCCTTGGATCTCATGTATAAAACTAGAGCTCCAAAATTCTATACGTTGAGGGTGAAAATGAATAATTTTCACCCTCAAAGGGTAAATTTTATAATTAGACATTTGAAATTTCCCCCCTGGCCCTATTTTTTTGCCATCATTCTTCTTAGGAGACTTATTTTTTTCTTATTTGGTTGTTTTTCATCCCATTTTCTTCTAATTGCTCCATTTTCAGCCTCTTTTATTGAATCCCATGCCATTTTCTTATGTTTGAGGGCCCATTCATCAAAATATTTTTTTCCACCCCACCCTCGAGGGGGCATATTGCGCTTCCCAAAAACTATTTGGGGCATTGTCATGATCCCATTTTTCCATAAACAAAGTATAAATATCAAAAGAGGGAACACGTTTATTTATTCTAATTTTGATCATTTTAAGTGACCTTTTTATTCTTTGAAAATATATTATTTTCCTAAATGTATCACCATGCCCTTACAAATAGGGGGAAAATGTAGACATCCAATTCTCACCACTATCATGTTTAAATTGCAAGTTAGAATAACTTCCTATAATAACACACAAATTGGACCAAACACCAGTAAAATTATCTAATTCATTTTCAAACATCACAAGTTATTTTTAAAACATATTAACATATCCAAAATTGGGGCATGCCACTATAACCAGTTGTTGTCTTCATTCAATTCAATGGGAATAAAATTACCACTATCTAGGAAACATTCAGGGGAAATTAACTAAAGTGAAATAATCAAAATTTGACATTGCATAAGACACCTAAAAGTTAATTAGGATTAAATATAAAATTAAAACAAATTAATTGGCTAAACTAAAAATCCATAGAAATGAGTTAATTATCTAGTTATGAAATTAAAAGTTTAACAAACATTTGAATATGACATCATCAAAAAGTTGTCATGCACTCAGTATTTATGGGGATAAATGTGTTAATTAAGGTAATGTTAAGAATCAAAGCTTCACAGCCAAAGCTCTGATGACAAATATTAGGAATCAAAGCTTCAAAACCAAAGCTATGATACTAGAAGTTAGGAATAAAGCCCTGATACTACATGTTAGGCCAATGAGATATATCCTACAATGGAAGTAAATAATGTAGAAAATAAGATACAAAAATAATATACAAGCAAGAGGACACATTACACAAAGATTACATGGAAACCTTGTAATGTGTAAGGAAAAACCATAGACAAAATTGATAGCTTTCAAACTTTATTAATAACAACATCAACTATCTTGTATAATACCTCCTCCATATGAACTCATTTAGTGCTAACATACAAGCACTCAATGCTTCCACTTAAATTATTTAGGTTTTGAACTAATATAAACTAGTCTATAGGATCCAACCTCCAAGCATGCAATCCCAAGGCTTGCATGGATCCTCTAATAGGATGAATAACAAAGGAGAGATCATGATAATAAAAATCATTTACAACATAGAGAAAAAATAGAAATAGAGGATAAAAATGAGCCATCCTTGAGTGGGTAGCACTGTTCATAAATAGGTAATCATGTCCCCCCTTGTGCCAAGTCAAACCTTTGAATGGTATCTCATCATGCCTACTTGAACACTCTATGTACACATCCATGTGATCACCCATGTGTTATGTCCCACTCCACATATGACCTTAATCTATCATAATGATCCTTGTCTCCCACTTCCCTATGTGCACACATGTGTGAGTCAAAAGATTCTAAAATTTTGACCTAACCAAATAGGACCCCATAGAAAATTATTCCCCATAAACACATGATTAATTAGAAACTTGTGATCCACTATCATTATGTCATCACATGATTTCACAAGCCAACCCATGTGACTTACTGGAGAGATACACCCCATTTATCTTTCCTCTTTTCACCATCAAAAATGCTTTGTGAGTCATACCACCCACCATGGGTCATGCCAAGTCATCACCTAGCCACATCACTAACCATCCACATCACCATCAAGCCACATCACCATGAATATTAACTATGAATAGTGACTTCAAATCCTAATAGGCAAGCCATGTCTTATTAGTACACCCTCTTTCCAAAATAATCAATGCATTTGCCTTAAAAATTGAATCCATTTGTGGCCACACATCTTGATTTAGATCTTAGGGTCATAATTAATTTAAAAAATCTATAAATACTAAGGCTATTACACACTTCAACATGCCTTTTAGTGTAAATAAACCATGTATAAATCCATCTAAAAGTAACTTTGTTTTAATCCTAAATGAGGGAATTTAATGCATTGGTGAAAGGTGGAAGGGAATGCTCATACTCCATGGATATAAGGATGACCAAGAAGCAGATTATAGAGAAGCTCTATGTCAATGGTATGGAAAAGGGTGTCATGAGTGATACGCCCAACAATGATAGGGAAAATAAATAGTACCTATAGATTGTTTAACCCTGAACCATTATATATTATAACTTGTTTAACTTTGTGACTAGAAATGATGGCCTTGATGTACAAAGGATTATTATGGAGGGGACCAAGGGATGGCATATATCTTTGATCAAATTTAAGTTATTGAATTATCAATAATGTTAGGTTGTGGATCTAAAATCTTCACTGATGTAGACATGGAGAAGGCCATTAGAGGAGTTGCTGGAGTGTCACAGACACCGGCATCGGTCAGGCCAACCGACGTCGGTAGGTAGGAGACAGGAAGCAACTGGCATCGATTAGAGATCGGTCGACGTCGGCGACCCCCAGGTGGACAGGGATCGACGTCGATCACCTGTGTGGTTCGATTGCGAGTATATTACGGGCAGTTGGTTCACGAACCAAGTGTTTGCATGATTAGAGCTAATTATAGACTGGGAGCTACAGATCTAATTATTGTATTAGGTGTCTAATTATTGTTTGGATGAGATCTATATAATAGACTCATGGTTGTATTGTAAACGTGTGCTAGAGAGTAAGAGAGCATTATTATAAGCTCCTTCTATGTGTGAGGTAGAGAAATGGTGTGTTCCTCCTAGTGCCACAGTATCAAGGTGGGTGTTAGATTGGAGAATCCACAGGGTTCTTCAGGAGTGTATGATCTTGGTCATCAGGTGAGCATGGCTTCTATAGGAGATCTACATGGTAAGTAAGATCATTGATATGCAAGTGTGTGTGTGCAAGGTCAAGGTTCACAAGTGTGCAAAACCAGCTTGATCTGTAGGTGGAAGATCAGATAGGATAGCAACACAACAGGGAGCAGTATCAGGAGAGATCTACCTGGAGTACAGGTGTGTACTCATAGCATAGAGGAAGGCAAGGAAGATCCTTCCATAAGTAAGGTCTATTGAGGTGCAAGTTGATGCAGGTTCAGGGGAGATCTACTTGGAGTACGTTTGTGTACTTGTGGAGTGCATGGAGCACAGGTATAAGGTAAACACCAACTCAGTGATTGAGTTGGGTGTTGGGACCTAAGAGAGAGAGCTTTGAGGAAAGAAGTATTGTTCACTTGAGGTGTGGGAAGCCTCTGAAGAGGTGGTGGAGAAGAAGTGGCATCTTATTTATTGTATTCTTTTCTGTATGAGTATTAATATAAGTTGTGTATTGTCTCTCATATCTTGTGTTATTTCTGGATTCTAGTTACTTGTTGATTTTGGTTAATTCTGCATATTAAGTTGCTTGTATTTTGGTAATCAATTGTGTGCTTCCGGTGTTTCATATCTCCTATCAGATAAATGACCTACAAGTTATTGTAATTAGGTTGGATTATTGTCATTGGGTAGATTGGATTCTTGGAGAAAATCATTTAATAGTTTTCTATAAACTTTAGATGTATGCAAGAGATCTAGGATATAAATCTATGTAGGAATTTTGTTTAGTTATTCACTAATATTAAATGGCTTCTTAGTATAAGGGTGAGGTAGTTTGGATTTTAGTGATGTAATGTCCTAATTGGAATTGGTATTGGTATTATAGGGTGGAAAAGGGCCTTCGAGAGTAACTCTTGGATGTCTAGTTGTAACTACACAATTTTGAGTCAGGAAAAAGTTACCTTAAAGAGTTACCCTATCCTTAGTTCTAATTGTGGCCTTACCCTTGATTTTTATTATTTCTTTTCTATTGATCATTATGATTTGGAAAGGTGTTCTTATATATACCCATCTCTTGGTTGGATTCAGTGTTCTTTTCTCCATTTCAATTTCCCCATTTTTAAGAAAATCCTAGATAAGGTGCTTTAATTACATACATCTATATATTTCATGACTTACCACATGATGGTAATCATAATACTCATTATCTCGATACCATGCTATCTTGGGTTGACCCTCTAAAAAGGGTTTTGGAATAATCCAAACAATCATATTAGTTGCTACTAATATTTAAAATACTACTTGTTGAGGTCAACATACCCCCATTTCTAAAAATTAGGACACTTGAGATACTTTGAACTTTAACACTAAAAGCATGGATTGTTTTGAACATCATTAAAATTTGAAAGATAATCCACTTTGATAAAGATAGCCTATTGGTTTGTGGTTTTAATTTAAGGCTACCTAATGTTGCTAACAATTGCTCTTCATGTGATAAGTTTTAGGTTTCATGGATACTTTATGAATAGATCATGATTAGATCCCCACTGTTTATCTTCATTTAGGCTTTTACTATCCTTTGATATGAAGAATATCATTGTTGGATTTATGCAATGAAACCCTCCTTTTAACAAACCCTAACTTGAACCCCTAGTTCAAATTTAAACATTTGGTGGGAATAATTTGAATTTTAACTTAAGCCTAATTTTATGCTAAGTCTTAGTTGTGTTTCACAACTTGACCAAAACTTAACTTAAAATCATGCTTAGCCCCATTTATTATTTTTCACCCTTTTGTTTCCTTTATTTTCTAACTAGGTCTAAATTTTGTATTAGCAAGGTCCTTTTATTTTCCTTAGCATGGTCCCCTTTGATTACCTATTTAGCCTAAAACCTTAATGCTAAGGCCATATTCAGGTTTATCAACATGAATGAGACATTAAGTCTTAACATTTTAACCTAAGCCTTATTTCATCCTGGGTCCTAAATTAAATACCTTGTTTCTTTGTAGATTTGATGGTCCATAAATCATCATGGATTTTAATCCAATGGAGTGAAGACAACATTGAAATGTCAAAGGAAAAAAAGAGTCCTACAAGGATGAAAAGTGTCATCATTTCAAGGACTCAGACAGAGATCAATGGCCTATGGGTCCTCCTAAGGTCAACAGGGTCAAATTTCAAAAGCCCCATGAGGTCACCACGTGGCACTCCCAAATTTAAAGCTTAAATTTGATGAACTTAAATTTGACATTATTTCAAACATCATTTGACATCCACAAGGCCATCATTGATGTCTGTGAGACCATCAACTTTAAGCCAACTGAACCTAAATAACTTCACAAGCCTAAATTTGACATTCTCACTAATGTCATTTAATATCTATGAGACCATCTTTGACATTCATGAGATCATCAAATTTTACCTCATATAACATTTTGTCTAGGCATAGGGGCATGTTTTATGTCATTCAAGGGTTCATTTGATATTATGGTTTAAAACTTAGCATAAAATGCTTTAACCTAAGTCTGTGGCATGTTCATTAATATGAAATAGACTTAGATAAAAGAATTTTAACCTAAGTTAATTTTTATGACCATACTCTGATTAAAGTCCTTACATCTCATAGGATCAATGGCTCGCACTTCATCAATCTCAGATGATCTAATGGAGTGAAATCATCGATGACTTTTCAATAGATTTACAAGAGCCCATGGGCTCAACATATGGTAAATACTCATTTAATATGCGATTGACATAGGAAATAGAGCTTAGAAATATTTTGGAGGTGCTAATTGGCATAACTATAGGGCTTGATATAAAGATGACCAATAATAGGAGAGGTCCCAGATCTCGATTAATGGCCTATGTTGATCTTTAGATCTTGATCAAATGGTGCAAAGTGAAAGGCAATTTTAAAATAATAAAGAATAGTATCAAGGAGGCTTTAGGAAGAGATGACAAAGATTTCAAAGGCTTGGCAGACCAAGAAGATGAAGTATTCATGGAGCCTGTGGTCAATTTAAAGTTAATTGACAAGAGCATCAAAGAGCAATAAAGATCTTACATTAGCAATAGGGGATTTCATTAGCTATAAGGTCTCAAAGTTAATTAGATGAGGAATATTCCTTGTGTAACTAAACTTATATAATATTCTGAAAGAGAATATTCTTTTAAAAAGGCATGTACAACTTGTTAAGTACACTACCTATAGGTTAGTCATTTGGAGTCTTTTAAAGAAATGTTCTAAAAGGATAGTTGTCCTTATCATTTGACAAGGCTAACCAATATACCTCCTTGGCATTCTATGAAATGGGTATTACCATTTTTAAATGAAGGAAGAGCTCTTAGAGATAAAATTAATTTTTAAACTTGGATCAAGCAACAAAAGCAAGGAATTTTGCAAAGATTATCCATTATTTATCTGTGTGTTTGTTATCATGGATTCTCTCTCATTTGCTTATTCTAATTTCTAAATTTGAATGGTTCTTATGGATTTTTTTGTGTGCACCTTTGATTTTATAGTTGTTAACTTGTGCCAGTGCTAGGTTGATTGAAAGTTCTTAGGTCATTTCATTTTCTTTCTCTTCTTGTATTTAGGCCAATGTTGTTTGCTTATAGGGGTAAATATTTAAAATGAGTCTGGTTCTTATCTACATCTTTCCATACCTTCCTTAGAGGTTCATCTAATGTGTGATGTTATTTGTAATAAATTGTTTCACTTCACATGTTGGTTTTAAGTGTATGCTTGGATGAAATTTGAACTTTGTCATGATGTTTGGAATGAAGATCAATAATATTTATTTTTGCCTTACCCTAGCTTTTGCTCTTTTTTTGGCCTAGATCACCTTAATTTAGCTTGTCATTATAAATGTCTATCCTAAATTAATTCTTAATTTATTTATTGATCATAATTCACTATTTTTTGCATAGTTACTACATATTCTACATAGATCTATTGTTTGACCATGGTGGCTCCCAACCACCAACTAATATAAATTCTATGAAATAGTCACTTGTTATACCTCTATTCCACCAATAGGTAATAAGATTACCATAACTTGTAAATCATGCATTAGATTCTTATGAATTTATAAATGAGAAGTGTTTCTTAACACTCTAGGCATGTGTGGTACACATTTAGGCATCAACAAGAGCTTCACTGTTGCTAGAAGGAGGGCCTCAACAAAATCTTTGTGAATTTTTAGGATCTTTACTTGTTTTAGTGTATTTTGATCAAAGATCACTCTATTATTTACATATTTGTGTTTCTTATAGAATAATTGTGTAAAGGTTGGTGATCTTCATGGTTTTAGACTGGTCTTTGGGCTTGTTTAGACAAAGATTGACATTCTTTGAATACATATGCTTAGTTGTGATAAAGATAGCTTTAGATCTATAAATCTAACCAGTTTGAGGTTAGTAATAGCTATTTTGATCAAAGGTTCATAAAGTGTTTGAAAATTTGAGTTTATTTAGACTTGAGCATGTAAATATCATTCATACTAGCGTATCTAGACACTTTTTTGAGCTAACTTAGTTAAAGAGTGTTGTCCTTTATATGAATCTTTGAAAATTTTGCTTAATGTGCAAATATACTCATTATTATTTATAAATATTGATTTAACACATCATATTTCAAATAGGTTTCAAGGTCACAAGCTGGAATTACCCAAGGCAAGGCTTGCGAGAAAAATTCCCAAAGTCTCAAACACTTCACCAATTCAAGGTACTCATGTGTTCAAGGTATGGATTGGCTAGGTGGTTTTTCAATCAATGTGCTAGGTATAGTATATGATCTTCCCTAGAATATTGAAATATATTTGCCTTCTTATAGTCCTAATAATGTTTTCATAGTTGAAGAGCATGTTATAAGTTTCAAATTTGCTCTGAGATTGTTGAATGTGACTCATGAAGATGTAGCATGTAGATTATTTCCATTTACTTTTAAAGATGCTACCTATGAATGGTTTCTTAAAATTCTAGAGGATTGCATTACTAGATGTAATGAATTGAACAATATATTCATTAATAAATTTGGCAAAATTATTAGTCCTTGTGTCTTGTATCAATAGTTCACCATAATTAAAATGTTGATGAAACCATCAGAGCCTTTAAGTCTTGGTTCCAAAAAATGTTTAGTAAAATTGTAGCCTTTTATAGACCCAATGAGGATTTGGCCTTATATATTTAAAAGAAAAATATATATCCCTTGACCTCTATGTTCTGGAAAAGGTCTCTTATAATCATAAACACACTGATTTGGGCCTATTCTGAAGCTCTGATCATTAATGACCAAATGTAGCCCCAAAGTCAGGTGGTGTATTCCATGCCTAATGTCACTTTAAATTGGCCCATCCAGAATATCATTCCTAGTATGCCTACTTTAACACCAATTCATAACTATTTTCCCTTAAGTCATACATATCTTGGACAAGACCTAGAGTTTTTGAATAACACTGTCAGTGGATTTCATCTAGAAAATCATAAAACTATAGTGCCCATAGCCAATAATAATGCTCCAATTCATGAGCTTGACACACCAAAAATTTCAAATGACTTAATATTAGAAATGGTCCAAAAAATGAGTACTAACTTTCATCGATTGCAAAAACAAGTAGGAAATACTAGGGAAGGCTCTAACAGAAACCATTCTTCTCAAAGACTCAATAGGCCTCCAAATGGGTTTCATGATAACAACAATAATATATCATCTGAAAACATACACATGAGTTTTTATGAAATTTTTGTGGATGATTAATGTAATATTTACAAAACCTCTAAAATTATGCCTAATCAAGACTTTGCTATAGGGATATTTGGCTTTGTAGGAGCATCTCAAGGTTTTATGATAGAGTCTTTGGATTTCTTATTTGAAGATGAAGATGAAATAGAAGATGATCCAATTGAAGAAATTAAATCTAAGGGAACTTATATTCCTGAAGATGTAAAAGAGATTACAATTGAAGATCAATAAGACATCATCATTGGTACACCAGATGCCATCATTGGTACACATGTAGATGAAGAGAAAGAGTTGCTAGAAGTATACCATTAAAGAAGGTGATCACTGGTAGAGGTCATTCTGTGATTTATTAAATGGAATCAAAGCATTGGAGATGGTAGATGATGCAATAAGATAACACAGGATGCTTCATCTGAGGATTTCACTAATGATCTAGAGTTATTAGAAAATGAAATTTTTTTGGAGGCCCAAAACCAAGATAAGCTAGAGTTTGATTGGATAGAATAGTTTCCTCCCTTCATTAGGAATGAAGCTAAAGTGTGTGAATCAGATCAGGAATTATCATGTGACTTCATCAAGAGGTTAGTAGTATGGGACAAACATGTTTCTCATGATGAGATTTTAGATGAACATCATTCATTTGATTAGGATGAAGAAGCCTTTGGGAATGACTTGTAAGATTTTTGTATAAATTTTGGTAGTCCACTTCCCCTCCAAAAAGAATCTAATGAAGACACCAGTTTGAGGATGTAAGCCAAGCTGCCATTATCAAGTTAAGATGATATAATCCATTGTCTATCTATGGATGAAAAAAAACTAGCACTCTTGCTAAAAAGTGGGAGAATGTAGGAAGAAGATGATTGGGTCTTAGATTCATATTTCGATCCATACATCTAAGGAGGATGAGAGGAGATCAAACTACATCACCTAGAAAACACAAGCATACTAGTGATCCCATCCACAAGAAGAGGCCATGGAATATAATTAATCATGTTTTAGGGTTCTGTATTAGACTAAATAAATTTCCATTTGATCTTGGAGGTAGGTATTTTATGAAGTTAGTATAGGGATTAGATTAGTTTCTTTCCTATTCTTTCTTTCTTGTTTGTATATAATGCCTATACATATTTATTTGTCTTTTTTGATTTATTCCTTGCTTTTAAATAAGTCCTTTTGGATAGCCCTTAGCTTGAGTTTCATATAGGATGCTCAAGAGTTCTTAAAGTTAAAAAATGTAGGTATGCACCTCATGCACATGTTGACCATGGATTTGAAATATGATCTTGATGTTCTAATTTAAAGGAACTAGTAAAGACTAATGAATAGGTTAACTATTTTGTGAGAACTATAACATTTTTCTGATCTAAATTTGGTTTTAAGAGGAGTTACACATGTGGAATGAAATATTGAGCTACTAGGTCATATGTTAAGCATGAGATATACTAAGAGGGGGGTTAATCAATATATCATATATCTTATAAAATTTCCCTTAATCAAATTCCACTTTAACATAATTCAAGATATGCAATAAAACTAAAATAATAAACACCACACAAGATAAAGAGACACTAGATTTAATTTGGAAACCCAATGTGGGAAAAACCACAGAGAAAAATCTCAAGTATATGAATGAACACCAACTCAAAACATAATATTCATAATCACCAACTTGCAGGAGCACCAACCCCTTTACTGAGCACCAACACAACAAATATTCATGATCACCAACTCATAAGAGCACCAATCCCTTTACTGAGCACCAAAATAGAAACAATTCATGAGCACCAACCCACAGGAGCACAAACCCCTTTGCTGAGCACCAAAACAACAAAAATTCATGAGTACCAACCTATAGGATCACCAACCCCTTTGTTGAGCACCAACACAACAACAATTCATGAGCACCAACCCCTTTGTGTATACTACACAACTATCTCACAATGTTGCTATCTCAATAAATGATATTTCATTACAATATCTCTTTCCTCTCTCACATTTGCTCTTCTAAGCTAGACATAACAAATACAAATCATACTCATCTCTCACACTGCTCTTCTAAGCTAGATATTACTATCTCAAATCAAAATCTATATCACTTATTATAAATGGTTTCTCAAGCCTTTATTTATAGCTTTCTAAATGACCTTTGGACTTCCCCCTTTGTGACCCTTCAATCCTCATGGAAAATGGTACCAAAATTGCATGACCCTTCATATCCTTGCATTTGAAAAGTCATGTGGTGACCCTTCATAAGCAAAAACATCCTTTCCTCTTTTGTCTTTATCTTGGTGACTTTTCATATTCCTCAAAGCGTCCCTTCATGAGAAATTGTGCCCTTCCTCTTTTGTCTTCACTTGGTGACTCTTGGAATTCCCCAAGATGACTCTTCATGGGAAAATGCATCCCATTCTTCTTTTGTCTTTACCCCATGACTCTTTGACTTCTCCATGGGCCCTTCTTTTGTCTTTATGAAACCAAAAATATATTCATTAATATTAAATAAATATTAACACACATTAACCAAGATATAACTATTACAAACATCATTAAATGCAATGGGGCCTTTATCACCAATAATGCTAGCCCTTTGAAATCAATGAAAATATTTCCAACAATCTCCCCCTTTTTTATTGATGGCAACCTCAATCCTAAAATTGCCACATCCTAGATCCTACACATATTGTCATCTAAAAAACCTACAGTAACTCCCCCTTATTGTAGCAACTTGTACCTATTCCCTAGACTTGTTTTTTCACCTGTACCTATACCTATTATTCTCCCCCTTTGACATCAATGGAAAAGGGCCTACCTAGAGCTAACACTTATCTCCCCCTCAACTGATGTTGAACCTTAATGGTAGGAAGTAATAGAAATTACTCCCAACTCCTCTTGTAGATCTTTGAATGTGTCCTTTGATTGTGCCTTTGAGAAGATATATGATAATATATATAAATCATTACCTCTCCTTTGAGCATTTGAAATCAACTCATTTGAATCTTTTCTTCTAATCTCATAACCTTCTATATAAAACTTTAATGTGTATCCCTGATCACATATTTTACTTACACTCAATAGATTATGCTTAAGACCTTTTACATACAAAAAAATCTTAGTCTTAGTTCTACTATTATCCAAACTCAAAGTACCTTTTTCAACTATCCTGGCAATGGTTTTATCTCCAAATTTCACTATGCCACCATTGATATTCTTTAGATTTTTGAACTTACTCTTATCTCCTGTCATATGCCTTGAACAACCGCTATCAATGAACCATGGCTGATCTTCATTTCTTGCATGCAAAGTTGTCTGTATCAACATAGAATCTTCAGGTTGTTTCTTCTACCATGAACATGTTTGAACCTTCTTCTTGATGAATGGAGCCTTGAAACTTTGGTCCTTATTGATTGATTCTGCATGAGTTTCCTTCTCCTTATTTTTGAAACTGTTGGATCTTTTTCAACATTCTAATTTCTTATGACCATATCCATTTGAAACAATTTAAAAATTTTAAACACTTCATATGTAAGAAACATTCTAATAGCCTCTAACATTAACACTGGTGCAAAAATTTCTTCAAAAACTATTCCCTCAAATGATATACAAAATAATCTGTCAATTCACCTTCTTTTCATGCAACATATCCAAGACCCAATAGCATCCTCCATGCTTTAATTTTTCTTAAAAGTGTCTCCTTAAAGCCTAGAAGAGACACCCCACACAAAGGGTTCTAGAAATAAATCTCAGGAGATTCCCACATCTCCTCTATTTCTTCCTTGTGTCTTTCTCTTAGAATCTATTTAAGCATGTCTAACTTATTTGACTTCTTAACCTCATTATTTATGATGTTTTTCATCTTTTCAACTCTTGCAACTGTCTTATCTTGACAAGGCTCATTCTCAAATGTAACAAGAGATTTTTCATAGTCCTTCTTATTTGATTCTTTATCTATTATAAAAAGTAATTTATTCTCACTCTTAAACTCAACCTGATCAACCTTTACTATTTTAGGTCTCCAAACCTGAATTTGAATCTTCTCATGTCTTTTAGGGGCTCTGTATCCTTTGACATACCTTGAATATCTCTTTACTTTATTGGGACATAATTTAGCAATATGGCCAACCTTATGACAACAAAAGCAAATAATAGTTTTCATACCTTCTTCTTGAATGTGACTGAGATCTCCCTTTGATTGATTGCTTCTCCTCATATAGTCTCTTGCCCTATGACCAACATGACGACAAACAAAACAATGGCCATGAAAAGAATTTGAAAACTTGAAAGCATTGGGCTGCCTGATTGGCTTATTTACTTTGCCTTTAAAACTTGCATCCTTCTTACCTTGGACTAATATTTCATGATTTTTCTCAACCTTGATTATGAGCTTCTCATGATTATCCTTTAAAGAACCTAACTCAACCTTTAACTAATTACACTCTTCTTCTCTTGATTTCAAACTTGAATTTGCAACCTCTAGTTCATTCTTAAGATCTTGAACAAATATCTTATTTTCTTTTACTTCTATATCCAACTTAGAATCCAAGATACACACCTATTCCTTAAGATCCTTAACCACATATTTTAACTCTTGATTCTCCTTCTTTAGCTGCTTGACCATCTTGTGCTTTCCTTGATCTACCTTCAAGCTGTAAAATTTTTTCAAAAGGAACCTGTTCTGATACCAATTGTTAAGCACATGATATATTGAGGGGGGGTGAATCAGTATATCATATATCTTATAAACTTTCCCTTAATTAAATTTGATTTTAACATACATTCAAGATATGCAATAAAATTGAAATAATAAACACCACACAAGATAGAGAGAGATACTAGATTTAACATGGAAACCAAATGTGGGAAAGACCACATAGAATAATCTTAAGTATATGAATGAACACCAAATCAAAACACAATATTCACAAGCACCAACTTTTAGGAGCACCAACCCCTTTGTTGAGCACCAACACAACAACTATTCATGAACACAAACTCATAAGAGCACCAACCCCTTTATTTATTACCAACATAGCAATAATTCATGAACACCAACCCACAAGAGGACCAACCCCTTTACTGAGCACCAACATAGAAACAATACTTGAGCACCAACCCATAGGATCACCAACCCCTTTACTGAGCACCAACACAGCAACAATTCATGAGCACCAACACCTTTGTGTATACCACACAACTATTTCTCAATGTTGCTATCTCAACAAATGATAGTTCATTACAATATCTCTTTCCTCTCTCACCTTTGCTCTTCTAAGCTAGATATAATAAATATAAATCATACTCATCTCTCACACTACTCTTCTAAGCTATATATTACTATCTCAAATCAAACTCTATATCACTTATTACAAATGGATTCTCAAGCCTTTATTTATAGCTTTCCAAATGACCTTTGGCCTTCCCCCTTTGTGACCCTTCAATCCTCATGGAAAATGGCACCAAACTTTCATGGCCCTTTGTATCCTTACATTTGAAAAGTCATGTGGTGACCCTTCATAAGAAAAATCATCCTTTCCTCTTTTGTCTTTATCTTGGTAAATTTTCATATTCCTCAAAGTGTCCCTTCATGAGAAATTGTGCCCTTCCTCTTTTGTCTTCACTTGGTGACTCTTGGAATTCCCCAAGATGACTCTTCATGGGAAAGTTCATCCCATTCTTCTTTTTTCTTTACCCCATGACTCTTTGACTTCTTCATGGGCCCTTCTTTTATCTTTATGCAACCAAAAATATATTCATTAATATTAAATAAATATTAACACGCATTAGACAAGATATAACTATTACAAACATCATTAAATGCAATGTTGCCTTTATCAACAATAATTATAGACCTTTGACATCAATGATAATATTTCCAACATCATAGTTATTCTTGCACTTAAAAAACATCCTTGCCTAAGATAAATTTCATAGCCATAGGTGATTACCTAAAGATCAAACACTTGAGAAAATCCTTCAACTTGGATACCCTAGTTCCTAACCTTGTTGAAAGCATAAAAGTTATAAAAAGTACAAAATAAATGCAAAATCAAAAGATTTTCAATCATAGGTGATTTTGTTAATCTCCATCGAAGCTATGGATGCTTGGCTGGAAGTAGAGCAAGGTCATGAGTAGAACCAAAGGCATTTCTATCAGGGTTATAGATGCCTAGTTAGAAGTAGAGCAATGCCCAAGCCTTCCTTGAAATATAATCATAGCCCTTAATGGATCTCCAAATATGCTATATGTCAATGTTAATGATTAGAGGCATAGAACTTGGAATTTATCCCCTGAATCTGATAGAAAATAGTAAGTGGAATCAAAGCACACACACACAACATGGCTATGTATTAATGTTTGACCCTAATTTTACATGTCAAAATATTTTTTTAACCATGAATTAATCTTGTTGATGGCATATATCAATTAAAATAGGTGACCCAATCACTTATCCAAACTAGAGCCTCTAAGTTCTAACATATTGTTATGTTTCCCTTGAAATTCAAAATTTTATAAGGTCAACATACCCCCATTTTTGAACATTGGTACCCTTGAGATAATTTGAACATTAACACTAAAATCATGGCTTGTTTTGAACATCATCATAATTTGAAATATCATCCACTTTGATAAAGTTGGCCTACGGGTTTGTGGTTTTGCTTTAAGGTTACTTAATGTTGCTAACAATTGCTCTTCATGTGATAAGTGATAGGTTTCATGGAGCCTTTATGAATATATCATGTTTAGATCCCAATTTTTTATCTTCATTCAAGGTTTTACTAGCCTTTGATCTGAATAATCTCATTGTTAGATTCATGTAATGAAACCCTCCTTTTAACAAACACTAACTTGAACCCTTGGTTCAAATTCAAACATATGATAGGAATAATTCAAATTTTGACTTAAGCCTAATTTTATTCTAAGTCTTAGTCATGTTTCACAACATGACCAAACCCTAACTTAAAATCATGCTTGGTCTCCTTTATTATTTTCCCCCTTTTGTTTCCTTTATTTTCTAACTAGGTCTAACTTTCATATTGGTAGGGTCATTTTATTTTCTTTAGCATGGTCCCCTTTGATTACCTATTTAGCCTAAAAACTTAATGATAAGGCCCCATTTTTGTTTATCAACATGAATGAGACCTTAAGTCTTAATGTTTTATCCTAAGTCTTATTTCATCTTGAGTCCTAACTTAAATACCTTATTTATTTATAGAAATGATGGTCCATGATTTGTCACAACTTTTAATCCAACAGAGCAAAGAAAACATTGAATTCTTAAAGGCCAAAAGAAGTCTCATGAGGATGAAAAGTGTCATATCTCAAGGACTCAAATAGAGATCAATGACCTACAAGTCCTCTCAAGGTCAGCAAGGTCAAAACTCAGAAGCCCTATAGGGTCACCATGTGGTGCTCCCACATTTGAAGCTTAAAATTGATATTCTCATGAACATAATTTGACATTTTTAAGGCCATCATTGATGTCTTTGAGACCATCAACTTTAATCCCACTAAACCTAAAGAAATTTACAAGCTTAAATTTGAGATTCTTTTGAACGTCATTTGACGTCTGTAAGGCCATTTTTGATGTCTATGAGACCATCAAATTTAAGCTTATCTAACATTTTATCTAGGCAACTAGGCATGTTTTATGTTATTTAAGGGGTCATTTAATATTATGCTTTAAAACTTAACATAAAATGCTTTAACCTAAGTCTGTGTCATGTTTATTAATATGAAATAGACTTAGCTAAAATAATTTTAACCTAAGTTAATTTTTATGACCATACTTTGATTAAATTCCTTACATATCATACAATCAATGACTCACATTTCGTTGGGCCTAAATGATCCAACAACATGCAATCACTAAAGAATTTTCAATAGATCTACGAGAGCCCACAGAATCAACACATGGTAGATATTCATTTGATATCGACTAACACAGGAATCAAAGCTTATAAATCCCATGGAGGTACCAAGTGGCATAACTATGGGCTTGATATAAAGATGACCAATGATAGGTGAGGTCTTGAATTGTGATCAATGGTCCACATTGGTCTTTGGATCTTGATCAAAAGAAACAAAGTAAAAGATAATTTTTAAATAATAATGGCTAGTATCAAGGAGGATTTAGGAAGAGATGACGATGATTTCAAAGGCTTGATAGACCAAGAATATGAAGTCTTCATGGAGACTGTGGTCAATTTAAAGTTAATTAAGGAGTAACATCAAAGGGCAATGAAGGTCTTGCATTAGTAACATGGTATTACATCAACCATAAGGTATCAAAGTTAATTGGATGATGAATATTACTTGTGTAACTAAACTTGTATAATATTATGGATAATATTCTTTTTAAAAGGCATGTACAACCTGTAAAGTATACTGCCTATAGGTTAGTCGCTTGGAGTCTTTTAAAAAAAGGTTCTAAAAGGATAGTTATCATTAGGATTTGACAAGGCTAACTAGTATACCTCATTAGAATTATATAAAATGGGTATTACCATTTGTAAATGGAGGGAGCTCTTAGAGCCAATATTACTTTGTAAACTTGGAGCAAGAAATACAAGCAAGGAATTCTGAAAAGATTGTCTAGTATTTGTCTATGTGGTTTATATCATGGCTTCTCTCTCATTTTCTTGTCCTAATTTATAGATTTGAATGGCTATTATGGATTCTTGGTATGCACCTTTGATTGTAGAGTTGTCAAATTGTGCCAATTCTAGGTTGATTGAAATTTCTTAGGTTCATTTCATTTGTTTGCTCTTCTTGCATTTGGGCCAATGTTGTTTGCTTGCAAGGGTAAATATTTAAAGTGAGCCTAGTTATTATCTACATCTTTCCATACCTTCTTTATAATTTTTATTGATGTGTGATATGATTTTTACTAAGTTACTTCACTTCACATGTTGGTTTTAAGTGCATGCTTGTATGAAATCTGAACTTTATCATGATGTTTGGAATAAAAATCAGCAATATTTCTTTTTGTCCTACCATTATTTTTGCTCTTTTTTGACCTAGATCACCTTAGTTTATATTGTCATTGTAAATGTACATCCTAAATTAATTCTTAATTTAGTTCTTGATCATAATTCATAGTTCTTTGCATAGTTACTACATATTCTACATAGATATATTATTTGGCCATGGTGGCTCCCAACCACCAACTAATATAAATTTTGTGAAATAGTCACTTGTTCTATCTCTATTCCACCAACAGGTAACATGATTACCACAACCTAAAACTCATGCATTAGATTCTTAAGAATTCAAAAGTGATAAGTGTTTTTTAACACTCTAGGCACCTATGGTACACATTTAGGCATCAATATGACCTCAATGGGCTCCCTAAGGTCATTGAAAACTCTATCTTGGTAGTCACTCGAAAAATTGTCCACCCAAAATACATGGAAACAATAAAATAAAATATATATTATTGTAAGCTAATTCTTGGCACGTGACAAATAATGCCTATAAATCTTCTCTTGGGTCACCTTTCCCTTCATATTTATCAAACTTTGGTATATTTAAATGAGGGGGAAAGGTACTTGGATAAAGTTAAAGGTTAAAATTATAAGGGCAAATTCATCAAATTTATACTTCTTGGGCGCTTGGTTACCTACTTGAAGTCTAGAAATAATTCCCTTCATCATATTCCACTCTTGGATGTTGGGAGAATTTTGTGTAGAATGGAAGGTATTATTTTGAATTTTATGGCCTTAATTAGTAGTGGCATAAGTGGGCATGACTCCCATTTACATGGTTCTATTAGGGATATTCACCCTATATCCTATATTTTGAGTTTAAGGTGGGATTTATTATTGGTTTAAATTTGGATTTGGATATGTAATGTATTGTTGCTTTAGAAGAAGTGTAAATTATAATGGATATGCTATTATATATTATAGGGGATCTATTTTTGGTTCATAATAATCTATTGTTAGTTTTTAGGAACTTATTTTTGGTTCACAATAAAGCATTTTTATTACAAATTAGAAGTAGTAGGTAATGTTTTGGGAACCACCCAATGCTTGTTGTGGTGGTGGAATGTTAGTAAATTTTTGTTACATATTTTTTGGCACTTATTATGCATTATTTGGCACTTATTTCACATTATTTGGTACTTGTTTCATGTTTGAAAGGATATCTTTGTGGTTGAAAAAGGTATGTTGTGTGTCAAGTGGAACTTATTGCATAGAACTAGTTAGAAGGACCTATTCAAAAAGAGCCAATGGATCTACATTAGATGTAACATTGGATAAAGGTTATTATGGTTTCTTGAGAAATTGGTTTTTCTCTATAAAGGTGGGATTATTTAATGATATTGCCTCTAAATAAGTATTTAAATCAGCTACCAACTGGTTGGTATATCATTGGAATTTTTTTTTGTATTTCAGATTCAATGATTTATCCATGTTGGGATGGGTTAATAAGTTATCCCTTCCCTTTACTGGATGATGCAATGTTTGGTTTTATATTTTGATTAATGGGATAACTTTGGGTGAAAACTAGTTCTTGAGGTAATTATTTTATGCGAACAAGACTATGTAATTGGTTTATGAGGAAGTTATGTGAGATCTTGGCTTTAGATTCTAATATTATTATAAGTTATTCATCCTTATCTTCCATGTTTTATTGTTCTAATTGACCTTGACTAGTTAAAATTTTAGGAGGGAGGCTTTTGGAAACTATTGGGTTGTCCTCACTATCCTCATTGTATTCAAAATTCCTAAAGGTATCTCGAAGGATAGTATAAATTTTCCTCCTCAAAGTTAGGGCCATAATAGGCCCCACTATACATGTACCTAGGCATGTCTCAAATGGTTTTTGAACTAGAAAATGATTTTGACCTTGTTTGGTATTTGACTCAATTTGTTTGAAATTTGGAATATGATCAAATGATTTTGGACCTGAATTAGAACCTAAAATTGGATTTTAGAGTTGATTTTTTTGACACAAGTAAGGTTTTTTAAGGTCCCCTAGGAAAAATCCCTCTATAAAATGTTTTCAAATATTAAAACATACATTTAAATTTTTTGGAAAACTAAAGGTAAACTAGTTTCATTATAAAGGTGAATCCTAGGCATCACCTGACCACAACATTTAAGCACTTCTATCTAAACCATCTAGATGGAATTCAAACCTTTTGGATGACATCCAAAAACTATGGACAATGTTTAGACACTATGGATAGTGTGCAAACCTTATGGACAATGTCCATACCTTGTGGATGGCATCTAAACCCTATGGATGTTAGACTACACACTCTAGACATTAGATTGCACACTCTAGATGCTCATTTGAAAAATGGGAAAAAAATATCATCATCATATATATATATATATATAAATATTATCCTAAAAATTATTGCATATTTGGATTTATCTCAAAAAATTAGACAATTTCAAAAAAAACCATCTCAATCTAAATTCATATGCAAAAGCTATGCCCATTTTAATTTGTGGATGGTGATTAATTATTACATGTTGAACCAAGACCTAAAACCATCACCTTTGGAAATATCATGTCTATATGAGTCAACTTTGTATTTTTCACTTAGCATAAAATTAGAGTTTTAACCTCCTAATTTACACTTGAAGCTTGGCTCTCTTATCTCTCTAATCTCCCTTAGCCTATTATATGAGGTCATTTAAATTTCCATTCCCTCTGATCTCCCAAAATTTATCCCATGTAATGACCAAGTCTAAATGGTAAAATTTCATAAATAACACTTGGCCTCAAATCAGAGTTTTGGTTCACTCCTACTCGCATGGCATTCTTGCATGCCTACTCATCTTCCTATAACTACTTCATAGGTCACTTTGATTAACATGCCTATTGGATCTTTGGGACCTATCAAAACTAGTCAACCATGCTCATGCAAATAATTTGTATGTTTTATTATTTGGGTAGAAACACATTTTTGACACACTTATCCCACTTACAAGGTCTCTTAAATATGCATTATTTATCTTTCCTAAGCCTTTCAATCTATTATGGGGGTTACTTTGGTTTTCATGCCATTTCGATATCTATAACTTGCTCCATCTTGCCAACTAGGCTTTTTTATTAAGTTTTTTGTTTTGTACTTCCCTTGAAATGACTTCTCAACCCCTGTTCCACACTTACAAAAGTTTGCTAAGTCAGGTGAATTTTTTTGTTAAAGTCTCCATTTAGGTCTAACTAAAAGTGACCAAAATTTGTATAAATCTAATCAGGCTTTCAACCCTTGATTAGGTATTTGGGGTCTTCACCTTCCTTTTCAAGTCCTAGTCAAACTTTTCCATGCATATAGGTCTAGGTTTGAAAAAAATTAACTCCCTAGACCTAATTGGGTCCCAAACCTTGATTAGGTTTATGAGGGGAGTCATTTGGCCTTCGTATGTTAATTAAACTATAAATATTTATTAAGTCTACATTTAGGGTCAATTGAATTTCATTTATTAATTTAATTCTAACATTTGAATAGGTCTAGTGAGCTTTTACTTAGCACTTCCTTTATTATTTAATAGAATTTTCTTGATTAGGTCAAGAGCTATTAGGCTTCAATATTTTAGTTGCAATCAGAGTTTAGAACCCTAACCAGGTATTTGAGTGTTTTGATTGGTGTTGAAAGTTTTAGTTAGGACCTCAAACCCTGACTAGGTTATCATGGATCTTGGGCCCCCTTTCCTTTGTTAGTCAAGGGAAAAGTTATAACTAGGTCGGTGACTACTCCCTCCATTGAAACCTTTGGTATTCAAGTCCCCCCCCCAAAAAAAACCATGATTAGGTTTGTCATCCATATTTTATCCCTCAACCATTGATAAATAGCCCAATAATTATAATTAGGGGTCTAAACCCTGATTAGGTCTTAGACCCCCATGTTAATTTAAAACTTAATAACCTACCAAAATATTAGTTCTATCTAGGAAATAAAAGACTAGTTAGGTTTATAAGCATACCAAAAGTTCCCTTAATGATATTTGAGATTCTAAACCCTAATTAACACTAAGACTTATAATTTTTTCAAAAAATAATTTTAATATTGCTTAATCATAGTGGATCTAATTAAAAACCATGGAGGATATATTGAAGGACTTAGAGAAGGAGGTGGACTTGTTGGAGGTCTTGCTATAAGAGGATGAGCTAATGGAGGAGGAGCTGACAGATGAGGAGCTATTAGATGAGGAGTTGATAGAAGAAGAGGAATATGAGGCACTGCTAGAGGAAGCTATGGAGGTATTTTTGGAAAATATCAAGATTCAAGGGTCAAAGGTGGAGCTTGGAGAGCACCTTAACCTATTTGTGGTTCTTAGAAAGAATGTTGCTCTAGTTATGCTTGAGAACAATAATATTAAGATAGAAGTAGCTCCTTGGTGAAAAAAATGGGTGGCAAAGGAGCTTGGACTAGAGATACCTTTCTCTCCCCAGAATATGTGCCTTTCTTTAGGAGAGCCTATGGTAGATAAAGGAGTCATGGGCTCATTTGAGAATGGTGTTATAACTAAATTGGCAAAAATGTATCAAAAATCTGCTTACTCTTTGACTTTGGGGATAGAGGTGGTTGGAGTTGGTGTTTTTTCTATCTCAAGAAGACTGGAAGAGAAATAGGAAAAATATAATCCCCTTTGGGATGGAGAATACTATGTTAAAAACTTGGTGTTTTTGATGGTTGGTTTGGATAGGCTTCTTTTCCCACTAAAAGGTAGTTGGCTATCTTAGCCTTTGATGGGACAGCTTATTTGGGACCCTATCATCTCAATATCTAGGACCACGGGCCTCTTAAATATTCTTGCTATGGAAATACCATTTTTTATAGTTGGGTAGATAAATTGTGGTCTATTCCAGGATTTTTCCAAATTCAATTTTGGAGATATGGTCTGCATCTATAACTATTAGTAGGTAGAAAAGTTTCAAATTCATGTTATTTTTTCAATTCTAGGGGTGATGATTGTTAGCGATGGGTTTTTAATAAGACCAAAAAGATTGGAAGAGGAATCAAAGATATATTATATTATTTAGAATGGTGTGAACTACATCAAAATCTCAAACCCACTGATGGCTAGGGAAGAGACTAGTGTAGCTATGGTAGGATGGGATTCATTTTCTCACTTAAAGACCTCTTTAAGACTTTCATGCCTTATCCCTTGTCACATTTTTAGAGTAAAATGGAAGCTATGTTTTTTCATGGTTAGCATTGATTGTGGTCTTTGATGATATGGTGCATGATTGTAGCTATCAGGATATGAACTAGACCATTTTAGTTAGAAGGATTATTTTTTGTCATAGCCTACCTAATTTTTCTCCTCCATTCGACCCTACTTGGATGGATGTTGAAGATGATGGTATCATCTTGGGAAGTTGGAGTGTTCGTCATCCCTCAAACTAAATTTTTAAAATTATTCACTAGTTATCTACTCTTAGGTTGGCCTTGGGTTAGATTCTACCACCTCCAAAATGGACATCAATGTGGAAGGAAGATGTGGCCATATGGGATATGACCTTTCTTAGCCATTAATTTTGGACCATTATATGTATTAATGATTGGCCACATGGTTGTTGTATCGATTTGACTCTTGTGATGGGATATGATTTTGAGAATTCAAATTCTATATTTATTCATATTTTTGGGTTTGAATGTCTTCACATCTACCTTGTCAGACTTGGGTTATTAAATTTAAAAATATGGAAGTTGGGAAGGATCTTGTATACATGTCATGAATCATAATTGGTGGCTTTTAATACTATATTTGTTATCTCTTTTTTTTCACAATACCCTAGGGCCCTTATTGGGATTGTGTTACTTAAGGACCTATTATGGTTACACTCCCACTTCTAATTATTCAAGAGTTCAATTGGTTTTATTTTTTATAACTCAGATCCCCTTAAGTGTCCTTTATCATTCTACAACTCTATTAGGGGACCTTGGCCTCCTTGTATCAAGGAATAATTTGTCTTGTTTTTCACATCTTACTATGCTTAGCTAGGCTATGTATTTTATAGGAAAGATAAAGCCTCTAGCTACAACTTTTCTATTTGAAGGATATGTGAATGACCCTAATAGTGGAAGACCTCCCTCACATGTGGATCTTCTAGTGTGTAGTACACTCTAAAAAGACATGATGGAAGGTTTTCACCTTTCAATATTTATTTTTAAACAACACCTTTTATGTTCAACATTAGGAACCCATAGCTTTGGGAACTTTAAAAAACTCTTGTCCTCTTGTCTCACCTTGATCTTGAGGTTAAAAATGATCCATTATTTGCTTCTTATTGAGCTTTGCTAAGCTATGATTCTTAAAGGAAAGATAAACCCCCTAACTATAACTTTACCACATGATGACTATGTGGCTTTCCTTGTTGGTGGAGGACCTCTCTCTTAGGGGGACCTCCTAGTGTGCAGTACCTTCCATGAAGACATGATGAAGGGGGATCACCCTTTGAGCTTTATTTTCTAGCTATTTCTTGGTTCTAGTTTCCTGTTGTTTGCTCTTGGTTTGATTCTATAGTTGTTTGTATTTTGTTTCCTTAGCCTTGTTATTGGCCTATTTAAATTGTTTTACTTTACTTTGGTGGTTCCAAGTACCTTTAAAACTTGGATTTTACCCTATCAAATAAAAAACATTGCTTAATCAAGCCCAGAAGCTTGAATAGGTCTACTAGGTCTATTTTTGACATACCTTCCACTTTTTTACCATAATGTTTCACTCACTTGTCCATTTTAAAAATCATTCACGTTGCTTAATATTTGAATCCATCACAAATGCAATGGTACCTTCATTTTTTATTTATTTTTCCTATGGAAAAACTTTCTTGTATTTTAGTTTGAAATTTACTATTCATTTCTTTCAAATCCTTGTCTTAACTTATTTTTTGGTCCCTTTATAGGAAGTGAAAAATAAAAGTGGAAAATTTGGAAGGAGAAAAATAAGGATGATGTATTTGGGGAATTAATTAAGGTTGTTGGATGGTTTTTGAGGGAAAACACTCCCCTTAGAGAAGGCCATTGATGTATATTTCTTGCATTTTACACACAAAGGGTTGAATTTTCTTCTCCACGCAAGAGATTTGGAGCTAGCCTCTTTCAATTTTATACATTTTTTTTTATTTTCTCTCCCTCAACTCCTTTCTTACCATAATTTTGGTGAAATATTTAGGGAATTATTGTAATAGACCCTAAATATGATTGTCAAAATAATTAATATTGATTAATTGAAGACTTGGAAATAATTTACACTCAATTTGCGCATGTATACAGTGATTATGGTTGTTCCCTCTCCTTGTTTTTTATCCTTAAAATCTTGAATTAGATTTGAATGTGGTTATTCATATTCTATTTAGTTCATTAGTTGTTTTATGAAACTCTTACAGTCATGAAATTGAATTTAAAACCATTCTTGCAAGCTTTTATTCTCTTTCCCTTTTCCCTATCTTTTATCATTTTTTATCAAGTTATTAATTAGGGTTTGAATGAATTCAATTTATTTACATGTCTATCTTGATTGCTATTAATATCTCCTTTATAATGTTACATTTTTGAATAAAACATAATTTAATAAACTCTAAATCAGTCGTAAACACACTAAACAAAACTTTAAACATGCTGATTATAACTGGGTAATATCTAAATGAATTCTTGTTTATTTATTTTTAACAGCTAAATGAAACATAATTAAAAAAATGTACCCAAAAAACATTAAAATTAAGTTTATGGTGAATACCAGTAGTCCCCTTGAAATGGAATGGTCACAATAAGTTGTTGAGTGAAGATCAATGCCCCTAGACCAAGTAGATATAAACCTTGGGGAGATTCCCATGAATCTCCTTTTAAGAGAGGAAAGTTGGAAGACCTACCCATAATTTTTGGCACATGCCAAAATGAATTTCAATATTAAATAGAAATATAAGGAGGGCTACCAATACCAAAAAACATAAAAATGAAATTTTAGAAGAAAATTTTAAACTTGAACACTTAGGAGCATTGCCCATGTTCGGCTAGTCCAAAAGCTAAACTGGAAAGTATATGGATACCCATGAGATCAAAGTTTTTAAGGGTTGATTTTAAGTTTTTAAAACTCACTAAGCATAGAAAACTAAGGGTGAATAAAGGGAAACCAAAAAATTGATATATTCACTCAAGTAGTAGCTCACCTATGGCTCTAAATTCATTTATCAACCCATTTTCTACCCTTGAGAACCCACCAATGGTTATTAATACTAATTGGCTTGGTGGAGGTGGATGCCCTTTAAACATTTCAGGGTCGACCCATGGCTTGCATAAGAATATCAATAAATTCTATTTGAAGTACACACCAAATGGGATTCAAACAATTAAGTAGTATATTCAAGAATTTAAATATGCTTTGATTTGAACATATATTCAACACAAGGATTTGGCTTTCCACTTGTTCCCTTAATCATTTGGAGAGGTTGTTTATGTCTAGTATTTTAAATTACCAAATAGATATATAACTTCATGAAATGATCATTAAACCATGTTTATTAACCACTTTAGGCTACCCATTGATCTGACTATCCTATACCATCACTTTGTTGTTGCCTATAAGGATCCAAATGAACCTATGAGTGTCTTCAATTCTTGATTCCACAAGCTTTATCAAAGGTTGAAAGACCCATACACACAAATGAAAGTAGCTGCCATACAAACATAATTGAGGGATTTGTAGTCAATGAATTTCATGTTCCTTAGAAGAACTCTAGTATCCCTCTTATCCTTATCCTTAGCCTATAATGAATCTATCAACATTGAGTACAAAATTATTCCACAAATATATGAAGTTGGTCCTTTTCCTTCCTTAGGCCAACTAGGTGCTTACAACCAAATTTTTATGATCAATCATAATCTTCATCACAATACACCATTGATGAATCTAATCCTAAGTACTTTGTATAAAATCCCAAATTTGATCTAAAATCCAATGCATATGAACTATATGCATAACATTCATCCTTATGTGCCTCCCAATCATGTTTCGTCATAAGTAAACAACCAAAAACTTATTTTAATTACATATAACAACATTGCTTCCATGCCTAACAATAGTGGTTGTGTTGCCTATAGCAATAATAAATAGGCTACCTCATCATTTTTGAATAATTAGACACATGTTAATAATGCTCATAACCAAGCACACCTTATTGTCCTTTCATTTAAAAATGTTGGGGTACTAGTGACAAACACCTTTACACAAGAAAGAAATCCATAGAATGCTAACATGAACCTTGAAGTAACAAATTTGTAGCAAATGGTTCAGAGGTTGACAAATGATATGGTTAATTTTCATAGACAAGTGCCACAAAACACTAAATAAAATGTAAATAACCCACCACCTAACAAAAATTTCAACTTTCATAGGACCAATAGGTAGTGTAACACTAGGACAAATAATGGAGGTGTGCCAAGCCCACTAGACAATAAAAATTAGAGCAATAAAAATAGTGCTTCCAACATGGTAAATGTAGATACTTTAGAGTTTTCCATCAATTTTAGGATACATAATATGATTGATCACACTAAGATTGATTGTGCTGAGTTCATATGTGCCTGAAACATCTTCCAGAAGGAGGTGGACAACTTAGAATGAGTCCAAGCACTTGATAAGAAATCTAACCAAGGTAGAGTAAATATTGGTATAAATTTAATTTTTAAACTTTACGAGTGTCCATTTGAGAGTGATAATGATCCTACAAAAAACTTAGATGAGGTCCACACATTTAAATAATTTCAAAGGGGATGTTGTTGGAAATATGATTGTCATTGATGTCAAAAGGGATTTATAAGCATGTCATTAATATTAAAGACTAAATATAGTGATTAATGGATATGGAAATGATATTATCAGAGGTCAAATATGATTGGAGTGCTTATGTGAATGAGTGGAATTCATCCGGTTCTTCATATTGATCATTTAGATATTTTGGGTCTATGACAGGAAAATATGAGAAGGCATTTTGATGATGTCACCATTACCATGTGTGGATGAGTCTAGGGGAGCTGGTCACATGGTTGTGATCACATTAGTCCCTATTTATTATACACTAGAGTTAAAGACATATGATGAAGCACAATTTAAGATATGAAGATGAAAAGTTGGCTACTTAGACATAATTCACTAAGTTTCTACACTTAGCCAAATTTAGAAAAGAGTTAAGCAAAGCCAAGTAATCACATTGATGAGGTCAACATTCATAGATATGGAGGTTTGAGGATAAAATTATCATATGAGTTTATTCACTTTTGTGCCTAGTTTTTATGCATTAAATATCATCTCATGTGACATAGCTTGATAAAAGATATGTTTGAGCAAATTAGGGCTCCCAAACATTTTGATAGTATTTTATAACATAGTCAAATTTTTAGGTTTCAAGATAAATCTATGTAGGCACTTTGATGATGCCATATATTACACATATGAAGGGTTTAAGAGAAATTGGATATATGGATGGAATCCCCTATGTAAGAGAATCTTATGTGATAAATTATAGGTCATGAAACTAAGCATAAATAGAGTTATGCAGGTGTAAAGTTAGCCTTTTAGGCATATTGACATGGTTTCCATAGTCAAAATCTACACAAAGTCATGCAAATTTTTCATGCTTTTACAAAGATCATTTATGGGCATTTTCAAAGAAATAGATAGAAGATATGTTATGGGTTTTTCATGAGCATTCTAGACATATAGTCCATAGGTTCAAATGAAAAGGAATGAGTTTAAAATTGAATTATCTTTACTCTCAAACAATATAGGGTTTATGAGATAAACCCTATGGTTTTAAGTTATGTCATCTATATTCATTTTCTATTTTAATGTTTACTGGATATAGCCTGGACCTGGTAGCTTAAGTTATAACTTAAGCCTCTGATGTCGTTGTAAAATAGGCCCCTTCAACCTAGCAATTACCATCTTGAGCAGTGTTTAAAGGACTTAATATTTCCTAAGTCTTAGATTTTTTATTTTTCCCATCTTGATCAATGGTTATCTCTTAATTTTATGCTGAAAATTTAATGAAGCAAAGCAAAGTCAAATTGTCAAAAGGGTCATTCGAGTAAACGTGTTAGTGACAAGTATCACATTCACAAATCTTGTTAGATAGAGACCTAATGAGTGTAAGATTGTCAGAGTTAATTATCAATATTGCCAAAAGATCTAATAGTTATTGAATGATTATGCAAAGGAGATCCAATATATTGATTAGACTGAGATGAACATAAGTGCTCGATGTTTAACATTAAGTTAGAGATAAATTTCATGCAAGTTTAAATAGCCAACGACATGTGGAAGCTCAAATTAGGAAGAACAAATGGATGCATTTTAAAGTTGATCTATTTGAATAAATACCATTATATCATTGTTCCAAATTCAAGATCAATGATTGATATTTAAATTTATGTTCAATCTAACAATCAAATTAAGGAACATGCAGGGACATGTGAGTAAGCCATGAATCAGGACATAAACAATGAGATTGATTGATTTAATCGATCAAACCTCTATAAATATACATTTTCATCAAAACTAGAGTTAATAAAATGCTATAGATAGTTAAAGACTAAGAATCATGATAGTGATACATGAATTTGAGATGTAGGAAACTTACAGTTCAAGAAATAATGAACTGAGTCCAGAATAGAGTGTGATGTGTTTGTAAACAAGTGTGAACACAAGGAAGTTATGGAGCCCTAGATCAATTATTTATATATATGAAATATAGGACCTAATTACATGTGACTATAGCTATTTATATTAATTATATTTGAATAGTGAGATAGAGGTAGAGAGCAATAAAAATGAAGTGTGTCAAATAGAGACATATCTAGACATAAAGACAGAGGGGCAGAGAGTAAGAAAGGCACAAAGAGATTATGTGTAGAGAATGAATAGTTGTAGATTATACCTATAATAGAGAACATATATTTAGATGTATGTATGAATCTATTTTGTAATCTAGAGTTGTATCTCCATAGTAGATTTGATTGGTTGGTGCCATCAAACAAGCTGAATTGGTGCTCAGATTAGGGAATGGATGATTGCTTAAAGTTAAAGCTCTTAAACTAGGGGATTGGTGTCTCCTTAGGGTTGTTTCCCTTAAACATTATAAACATATATGTTCCTTATTATTATGTTAGATTAGAATAGTATATTCTAGCATCTAATCTCATGGTGGTTTTTCTCATATTGGGTTTTCCATAAGTTGTGTTTATTTGTGTGTTTGATATCTTTGGGTGTATCTTTTAATCTACTTTAAAAGTATGAAAAGGACTAAGTAAATTAATATATTTATTCACCCCCTCTCAATATCCAATTGTGTTCCAATAATTGGTATCAAAGCTCTAGTTCCTTAGAAGAAGCTTAATCAACTCAAGTAGATCTTAGAATTGTGAACACAAATGGCTAGTCAAGAAGGATCTTCATCAAACAAGGCACCTCTCTTTGATGGATCAAACTATATATTTTGGAGCATAAGAATGGAATCATATTTATCCTTATTATGGTTTGATTTATGTATGTCTATGGTAAATGGATATATAGCCCCTACTACAATTCCTACTGATCAAGATACCAAGAAGGCATATGAGAGCAATGCTAAGGTTAAAAATTTTATTCTATGTGGATTGTCTAATTTAAAGTTTATCAAAGCAATGAATTGTCAAAATGAACAAGATATATGAAATAAATTAAATATCATCTATGAAGGATATGACAAGGTAAATTAGGCCAAGATACAAACTTACAAAGGCAAGTTTGAAAGCCTTAAAATGAATGAGGAAGAGAAGATTTTAGATGACCTCCTTAGGGTAGATGAAATAATCAATGCAATCAGAGGCCTTGGAGAATAAATTAAATAATTAATCATTGTCAAAAAGGTATTAAGATCTTTTCCATCAATATAGTATTCTAAAATCTCTACAATAGAGGAAGAAAGAGATCTAGATAAACTCACTATTGATGAGTTGCATGGAACCTTCACTACCTATGAGATGAGAATGAGAAAATCAGACAATTTCAAGAGAGAAGATACATTTAAAGTTACCAAGTAATTAAAAGTATAAGCATCCTCATCTATATCTAAGGAGACTAATGAACAAAAATCCAACTTTGTCAGAAGATTGAAAAGAGGGTCTGGAAAGTATAGAGGTAAGTTACCCTTTAAATGCTTTAATTGTGGTAAAGTAGGACATTTTGCTTGTAAATTCCCTCACAATAAAGAGGATAATTATGAGCAATTAGAGAGTAATAAAAAGGTGAAACCCTACTATCCCAATAAGAAGAGCTCCTTCAAAAACAAGAAACGCCTATACATAAAATAAGATAGTGATTTAATAGATGACAATGATAATTCTAATGATGATCATGATTATGATTTTGTGGCTAAGGAAAAGGAAGTCCTATTCATGACAATAGGATTAGCTTCTATAAATCAAGAATAAGTTGAAGACTCAAATGAAGAAGAAGAAGAAGAAGAAATAGAATTGGATCTAGAGTGTGAACTCATCTATGCTTTAGAGGAAATTGACAAGCTTAGAAAGGAGAGATTAAAATAGAAGAAACTTGGAAAAAAGGAAATTGAGGAGATGTTCAAGAGTCTTGAGAAATCTGGTCAAATGGTGATTAGCCTAAAGACAAAAGTTTAAGAGGCTAAAATAATAGAGGATGTAGTCAAACTTGAACTACAATCTAAATCTGTAGAGTGCATGAAGTTAGAAGTAGAGATAGTGGCTTTGAGAAAAGAGCTTGAGAAAGTTAAAGGACAACTAGATAAAAGTCTAAAGTTGATAAAAAGATTAGATATTCTTGATGAATTGATCAATTCTCAAAATCCTTCAAAAGAGAGATTAGGTCTTGGTTATGAAAAAGGAAAAAGTTCCACTACTAGTACATCTACTAAACTATATGAAAATTTCAAAGAAAAAGGAGAATCTAGAGAAAATAAAGAGAAATCTTGCAATGGTATAAAGATAGACTCAAGAACTACTGATGTGAAGAAATCTGAAGGAGAAAACAAGTCTGAAGAAAAGAAGAAGTCAAAGGTAGATGATGCATATGGATACATAAAGGTGAGAGACTTGAATAAGTTAGAGTTTAGAAGAGTTCCTTATACTACACCAAGAAATGCTATGACCAAGTATTCCTCATTTTTATATGGTTATTGTTATAGTTTTAATCATTTTGGTCATAATTCTATTAATTATAGAGTTGTACCTACAAGGAAGAATAATTTTGTTATAAAAAATTCATTTGCACCCTTGTAGATACAAATTTAATATTCTATAATTGTATTAATTTTGGTCACATATCTAAATAATGTAGAACTAACTTTGTAAGATCAAAAGTTCATAGTGTAAAGAAAGGCATGCATCCTAGTGTGAATAAAGGTTCAAAATTTTCTAAAAATAATCCAAATAAGAAACCGAAAGATGTGTGGAGAGTGAAAATTTAGTCTATGATTACTCAAACTACACTCCATACTAAGGAGAAGAATTTGTGAGTGATAGATAGTGGTTTCTCAAAGCATATGATTGGTGACAAGATCAAGTTCATAAAATTAAGAAAATGTAAGGAATGATCTATCATCTTAGGAGACAACACAACAATAAAGATCAAAGGCAAAGGAATCCTGAACATATATGGTAAATTGCCTACACATAATGTCCTTTCTATTGAAGGATTAAAGCATAATCTTCTAAGTGTCATCCAAATGTGTGATAATGGATAAAAGGTTACATTTAATGTAAAAGGCTACAAGTTAAATATATTTGGAAGACTAGTTATAGAAGGTAAAATAACTAAAATTAATATCTATAAGCTTATTCAAGTGAATGGTAATAGCTACCTAATGTGAAAAAATTGATGAGAGTTGGTTATGGTATAGAAGAATGGGTCATGTTAACTTTGATAACCTAGTCAAAGTAAGCACAAATAAGTGTGTTATACACATGCCCAAGATAACCAAACTTGTATACATTACTTTCAATGAATGTCAATTAGGTAAGTAGATAAGGGTCAAAATTTAGATAAAGGAGTATGCAACTACAAAGCCACTAGAATTAGTTCATACTAATCTTTGTGGTCCTACTAAGACAAGAGGATGTAAAGGAGAAAGATACTTCATGTTATTTGTAGATGACTACTCAAGAATGACATGGGAAACCTTTTTGAAGGATAAGTATCATGAATTTAAAATATTCAAGATATTTAGAGCCATGGTGGAGAATGAGATTGGATGTAAAATCAAATTATTAAGATCTGATAAAGGTGGAGAATTCACTTTAAATGAATTCATATATTATTATGAGAAGCATGGGATCAAAAGGCATTACTTTTTAGCAAGGACTCCACAACAGAATGGAGTTGTTGAGAGAAATAATGGAATAGTCAAGGAGATGGCCAAAACAATGCTAAAAGAGGCCAAGTTACCTGATGGATACTAGAGAAAAGCAATCCAAACAGTAGTATACATCTTGGACAAAGTTCAACTAAGGGTAAACAGTGACAATACTCCCTATGAGCTATGGTATGGAAATCTTGCATCTATTAAGTACTTCAGAGTGTTTGGAAGTAAATGCTACATTAGGAGAAAAGAGGACAAATCGGGAGGCTTTGAATCAAGATGTGATGAATGAATATTTCTTGGTTATTCCACTCAAATCAAAGCATATGTATGTTACAATAAAAGGTTACATAAGATTGTAGAGAGCATAAAATTCAAGGTTGAATAAGGATTGAAACATGTTGAACCTAACAAATAAATTAGTATTGAAGAATCATATCTTGAATAAGAAGTAGATAATGAAGAGGTTGAGGAAATTAATGAAAAGTCACCTCCAAGATTTGTTTAAAATGATCATCCTAAAGAGTAGATAATTGGCAATAAGAATGAAGGAGTTCAGATAAGGAAAAGAGTTGCAATGAACAAAGAGAAAGTAAGTTTTGATCTAATGTCTTAAATTTATCCTAAGAGCTATGTTAAAGCCTATAAGGATGAGAATTGGCTAAAAGACATGGAATAACTGAATAAATTGAAAATAATAAAACTTGGCAGTTAGTCCCAAGACCTTCATACAAGAATGTGATAGCTATAAAATGGGTATATAGAAACAAGCTCAATGAAGATGGATCTGTTATAAGGAATAAATCAAGATTGGTGTGCAAAGGATATGCACAAGTTAAGTGGATAGATTTTGAGGAAACATTTGTTTGAGTTTCTAGATTGGAAGCTATAATAATGTTTCTAGCATTCTTTATTTACAAGAAATTAAAAGTCTATCAAATGGATTTTGAGTCTACTTTCTTGAATGGTAATCTAGAAGAAGAAGTCTACATAGAACAACCTAAAGGTTTCTAGTTATTAGAGGAAGAATATTATGTGTGCAGACTAAATAAATCACTGCATGGTCTAAAATAGGCACCTAGAGTATCGTATTTAAGATTGGACTAGTACTTACAATAATAAGGTTTCAAAAAAAAAATGTGTAGATAATAATTTGTACTTCAAATCAAAAGGTGAGCATATGTTGATTGTTTTTATTTATGTATATGATATCATCTTTGGTGGTATCAATAACAAAATGTGAAAATAATTTGATACACAAATGCAAAGTGAGTTTGATATGTCTATGCTTAGATAAATTTCTTTTTTCCTTGGTCTATAAATAACACAAACTGATGAAGAGATATTCATATCTCAAACCAAGTATACTAGGTAAATGATCAAGAAGTTTGGAATGGAAGACAACAAACCAGTTAGTACTCCCATGATAACTAGATGTAAGTTGATCAAAGAGGATGAGTCCCTTGATGCAAATCAAACTATATATAGATCAATGATAAGTAGCTTGTTATACTGAACTGCATCAAGATAATATATCATGCAAGAAATGTGCATGGTTGCAAGATTTCAAGTTGTTCTCAAAGAATCACATGTCAATTCAATGAACATGATCTTCAAATACATCAAGAGCATAATTGACTATGGCCTATGGTACCCTAAAAGTAAATATTTCACTTTGACAACATATATAGATGTTGATTGCGTAAGAAGTATGGATGACAAAAGAAGCACTAGTGGTAGTGAATTTTTCCTTAGAAATAGACTTGTTTCATGGATGAGCACAAAGCAAGAGTTAGTGACTCTTTCTATAGTAGAAGCATAGTATGTGGTGGTAGTGGCATGTTTCACTCAAGTCTTGTGGATGAAACAAATAGTTAAAGACATCAAGGTAGAGTACAAGTCACCTATCTTGATTCTTTGTGATAATTCAAGTGTTATCAATATAGCAAATAATATAGTGATGTATTATATAACTAAGCACATATCAATCAAATATAAATTCTTAAGAGAGAGTGTTGTAGATCAAGAGGTCACAATGGAATATGTGCCAACTAAGGACCAAATTTTAGACATATTCACCAAACCTCTTCCCAAAGAACAATTTGAATGTTTGAGATAGAAGTTTGGAGTGGTGGCTCCTACACCACATAACTAGATCCTAGTGATAGGGTATGAGTCCAAGGGGAGTCTCACAAAAGCTTTATTAATCCCTGGAAGATTAGAGAAAAGGCAACTCAGGTATGCATACTTTTGCAAAGACCTAATGAGTTGATGGTTGTAAATTCTTGGATAAACTCATTTATCTAATAAAGGGGGAGAAACATTTGGAAAAAAATTTAGAAAGAGTCTTTTTACAAATGATGTTAAAGGGGGAGAAAAAGTGCAAATGTTCTTTGTGGGAGAAGTAGAGTAAAATTATCTCTACACAATTTTGGAGAAAGAGTGCAAATTTCAAAGAATAAGTAAAACAAGTGTCCAAGCTAAGTATTAGGCAAATGTGTCATTGCCTAAAGGGGAGCAAGTTTGGTATGAATAGCCTCAGTTCAAGTTCATTAGAAGAAAATGCAAGTAATACCATAGAAAGATAAAAATATTGGAAGATTAGAGCATTTATTTTTCCATCAATGACAAAGGGGGAGATTATTGGAAATATGGTTGTCATTGATATTAAAAGGGTCATTATGAGCATGTCATTGATGTTTAGGACTAAATATGGTGATTATTGGATATGAAAATGATCTTATCAGAGGTTAAGGATGATTAAAGTGCTTGTGTGAATGATTGGAATTCATCTAGTTCTTCATATTGATCATCTAGACATTTTGGGTCTACGACAAGAAAATATGAGAAGGCATTTTGTTGAAGTCACCATTACCATGTGTAGATGAGTCTGGGGGATCTAGTCACATGGTTATGATCACATTAGTCCCTAGTTATTATGAACTATCTTTGAATACATGCAATGAAGCATATTTGAAGATATGGGGATGCAAAGTTGGCTACTTAGACATAATTCACTAAGTTTCTATACTTAGCCAAATTTGTAAAAGAGTTAAGCAAACCCAAGTAATCATTTTTATGAGGCCAAAATTTGCACATATGGAGGTTCAAGGATAAAATTATCATATGGGTTTGTTCATTTTTGTGCCTAGGTTTTATTCACTAAATCTTAAGTTACACGATGTAGTGCAACAAAATTTAAGCTCGAGCAAAGTAGGGTTCTTAGACATTTTGAGAGTGTTTTCCAACACTTAGTCAAATTTGTAGGTTATATAAAGCTAAGTAGGCACTTTGATAATGTCATATCTTGTGCATATAAAGGATTCAAGATTAATTAGATATATGTATGGAATCCCCTATGTAAGAGGATCTTATGCACTATATTGGAGGTCATGCGACTAAGTGAAATTAAAGTTATATATGTGCAAAGTTAGCCTTCTAGGCATATTGAAATGGTCACCATACTTAGTCAAAATATGCACAAGGTCATGCAAATTTTTCATACTTTTAAAATGATCATTTATGGTCATTTTTAAAGAAAATAAATAGAAGATATGTTATGGGTTTTTCATGAGCATTCTAGACATATGGTCTGTAGGTTCAAATGAGAAGGAATGAGCTCAGAATTGAATTATCTTTACTCTCAAACAATATAGGGTTTATCAGATAAACCCTAAGGGTTTAAGTCATGGCATAAATAATAATTTTCTATTTTAAATTTGATTAGATATAACATGGACTTGGTAGCTGAAGTTATAACTTAAGCCTTTGATGTCATTGTAAAACCAGTCCCTTTGACCTAGCAATTAATGACTCGAGAGATGTTCAAAGGAATTAATATTTCCTAAGTCTTAGCCTTTATATTTATCCCATCTTAATAAATGGATATTGATTGATCGTACATTGAAGATCCAGCAAAGTGAAGTAAAGTCAAATTGTCAAAAGGGTCCTTCAAGTAAATGTGCTAGTGACAAGTATCACATTCATGGATCTTAACAGACAGAGACCTAATGAGTGTAAGGTTTTAAAAGTTAATGATTGATCTTATCAAAGATCTGATGTTGAGTGGATGATCATGAAAATGAGATCTAATGGAGCGAGTGGACTAAGATGAAGATAGGTGATTGATGTTTAACCTTAAGACAGAGATAAAGTTCATGTAAGTTTGAAGATCTAATAGCACATGGAAGCTTAGATTAGGAATATCAAATAGACATGTTTCAAATCTGATCCATTTGAATAAATACCATTAGATCATGGTGTCAAATTCAAGATTAATTATTGATATTTAAATTTGTGTTCAGTCTAACAGTCAGATATAGGAACATGAAGGAACATGCGAGTAAGACATTAATCATGACACATACAATGATATTGATTGATTTAACTAATAAAAAATATTAAATATATATGTGCATCAAAAATATAGTCCAAAAAATGTTATAGATAGTAAAATACTAGGTATCATGATAGTGATACATGAATTCAAGATATAAGAAACTTATAGTTTGAGATATAATAAACTAAATCCAGAACAGAGTGTGATGTGTTTGTAAACAAGTGTGAACATAATAAATTTATGGAACCCTAGATCAATTGTTTATATATATGACATCTAAGACATAGGTAAATGTGGTTAAAACTATTGTTATTAAGTAGATTTGAATAGTGAGATGGAGGGCAAAAGCAAGATAAATGAAGTGTGTCAAATAGAGACATATATTAACATAGAGACAAAGGGGTAAAGAGTAATAAAGGCACAAAAAGATTATGTGGAGAGCATGAATAGTTTTAGATATACTTGTAATAGAGATTAGTGATTTGGATTCATGTATGAAAATGTTTTGTAATTTGGAGTTATAGCTCCATAGTAGATATGATTGGTTGGTGCTATCAGACAAGCCAAGTTAGTGTTCAGATTAGGGAGTAGGTGCTTCCTTAGAGTTGAGGCTCTTAAACAAGGGGATTGGTGTCTTGTTAGGGTTGGTTCCCTTAAAAAATGTAACCAGTGAGGTTTCTTATTGTGAGGCTGGATTAAAATGGTAGATTCTAGTAGCTATTCTCATGTTGGTTTTTCCCATATTGGATTTTCCACAGTATATCTTGTGTTATGTCTATTTGTGTGTTTGTTATCTTTGAATATATCTTTTAATATAATTTAAAAGTGTGAAAAGGAATAAGTAAATTAATATACTGATTCACCCCCCTCTTAGTATCTAGTTGTGTTCTAATAAAGACAACTACTAGTTAGGGAGTAAATTTGCAAGCTCATTGACCACTTCTACTCTTCTGAAAAACATTCAATCCCTTACTAATGAGAACTCAATCAATAACCCATTTCCATGTATAGGGTCTACCATATATTAATATTTGAATAAAAAATCTATTCCTCGATAAAATGATATACCAATGGAACAAGATAAATGTGGATGTAGAATTACATATGACATAAAATAAGCTAAGGCTAACATCATGATGTTTGAATTGCTTATATTTCCAACCAAAAGGATATGTTAATAAAATAATTATCTAATCCTAAATGGAAAGAATCCAATAGGATAGTTAAAACTCATATTGAAATTTATAAAGAGAAGACTGAAACTCCTCCTTTCCTCCTAACAATTTATATTTTTGGTAAAAACTTGAATAATTATTTGGTGGATTTAGGTGATTCAAGAAACATTATGCCTTATGCAATTTTACAATAGATGGGTTTGACACCAGCAATTTAAATAGGAATTTTTTTTATTTGGACAAATAAAAGGTTAAGGTTGTTGGTGAATTGAACCACATCCATATGTAGTTGTCCTCTGATCCTAGGGTGCAATAATTTATTGGCATTCAAGTAGTGGATAAACTTGATGCTTTCAATATGATTCTAAGTATATATTGGTCTAGAACACAAAATGGTCACCTGGTAATTGAATTATCTCATATTTTTCTCCCATGATATGGCATACCCAATTAGTTCAAAATTGAATGTGAGCCCAAAATGACTCACATGATCATGGAGTATATCAAAACAAATGAAATAGTATTTTAAGAGTCTAAGATTTGGGTCTATGCACTTGAAAAAAGGTGAAAGCTTATAAGGATTTCTCCATTAACATGTTGTCTATGCAAGAATTTTAAGAAATTGAGGAGTTAGATGAGCCATATGAGGATTATTTCCTTTGTGAACCCAAAATAGCCTCATTTCATAGTATGACATAGTATACGAAGATGTGAAATCAGCAAATGTAAGTGTAAACCAAGGTTGCTAAAAACTCTTATCAATATTGAGAATGGTTGAGTCAAAAACTAGAAAGCTTAATGGGTGTTTTCCAAGTGAAGATAATGAGTTTGTGAACTCCCTTGATGAGAGAAAAACTATTATGTACAACCCTATACTCACTTGTGCCTTTGAGGACTTAACCATAAGGTATCTATCATCTAAGAAACAAAGTGTGTGCCATTCTGGCATTGATAAATTTAATGAATAAATTAATGTGGTAGTGACACCTACTCATTAGAATCTTACACATACAACTAAAAATCATTTTAGGATTCTAAAATTTTATGGTTCTAAATCTAAGAGTAGGTGTGGTTCTAGTGTAGAGATCATCAATCCCTAAGGGAATCCATATTTAGAATTATTTTGCCTATAATTTCATTGAATGGATAATGTATCTGAGTATGAGGCACTAATTTATGGTCTCTTGTTCACACCAAGGAATAAAGTCAAGAATCTCAAGGTGCTCAGTGACTCAGAGATAGTGGTTAAACCTAGTAAAAGCCAATATGAATGTAATAACAATCATTTATCTAGATACCACAACTAATTATAGAACTTAATAGAATATTTTGATGTGTTCAATAATCAAAAATTGACTTATAGGATAAACTACATGGTGGATGAATTGAAAATAGCTACAAGTACTCTGTAACATATTGTTGACTCCAAGTTGAGAAGGTTCTCAAATGAGTTAGTTTCTACTCCTATTCTCAACAACATTAGGAACTTTTAGGTACTCAAATATGACTAGAATATCATAAAATTCATCACAAATATGAATGTATTTGAATCACAAATTATAGATGAATATGATAGGGAAGAGTTTGAAATGGATAAGGAAGGGGTGATCAATTTGAAAACAAATAATATACCTAAGGGCATGATCTTGATATAACATCTATTTGACATGGATTACCAAGATGAGAAGGAAAAATCAGCCCCTACCAAAGGTATGCTACACTATCATTTCAATCTAGGTAATGTTAATGAATCAAAGAACATGCTTCTAGGCATGACATGTATGAAAAAGGAAAAATAAGAGTTTCTTCAAGCCTTGAAGGATTTCAAAGATGTTAGATCATGGAAATACAAGGAATTTAAGGTGTTTAACACCTTTATTCTCACTCAAACCATTCTACCAAAGGTAAGGATTAGTGAATTCATTACTGAAACTATTGATATTCAAGGAAGTGTCGAAGTTGTTCCAAGTAAGGATAATCTTCCCTGTCAGGCACTCCATGTGGGTGGCTAATTTGGTTCTAGTTAGAAATAAAATTAGAGATATATGGATATGTATTAACTTATGTAATTTGAATAAACCCTCATAAAAATATAATTACTTGCTACCTTCACTAGTTGAATTTATACAAATAGTAAATATTTCTCAAATGATGTCATTCCTAGATGGGTACTCAAGGTATAATCAGGTAGTGATCAACTATGAGAATAGAATCAAGACAATTTTTACAAAAATGTGGAGGGATTTCAGATACAAAAATATTCCATTTGGCCTAATAAATGTAGGTGATACCTTCCAACATGTAATGGATATTATATTCAAGGATATTATCAATAAGTACATAGTCATATACATGGATGATTTAACTATCTTTTCCATTAATAGAGAAGACTACATTAAATACTTTAACATAATATTTTAGAGGTGTAGAGATCATGGAATATCTATGAACTTGAAGAAGTCATATTAGGGGTGACAGAGGGTAAGTTACTAGGTCAAATCATCTTAGAATGACGTATATCAATAGACCTAGAGAGAGTGGAAGCAATTATAAAATTCCATTGCTTAGTAGTAGAAAAGAGTTGAAGTCATTATTAAACAATATTAACTTCATCAAGAAGTTAATTTTGGGCTTTGTAGATAGTCTAACTAATAAATAACATGTTGAAAAAGGACATGAAGATTGAATGGAAGGTTGAAGCATAAGTGGATTTTACTCAGATCAAGAAATCAATTATAAATACACTTGTGTTAATCAATCCTGACTATATGCAAACCTTCTACATCTATTCATTTGCATTAGAACACTTGAGTGATGTTTTTTTAACACAAAATAAATAATCTATAGATGATAGACCTATCTCGTTTATGATCTCTCCACTCTGTAATGCTAAACTAAGGTATTTAGTTATATACAAACAAGATTTTACCTTAATCAAATTAGTTAAGAAGTTCAAGCATTGCATCCTACACAATAAGGTATTTACTATTGTGCCTAACCCAACAATGAAGGCTATGCTAATTAAAAATGAGTTAGGTGAGTGAAGGGGTAAGTGGATGACTATTATCTAAGAGTTTGACTGGGATATCCAACTAATGAATATTCTACAAGGTCAAGGAATCAGTAAGGCTATGGCTGAAGTAGATCCATGTATGGTTTTCCAATAATACATAGTGAAACATATTATAAATGATGATTGGTATAAGGATGTGGTCTACTATTTGATCAAAAATGAGTGTTTAAGACACATGAATTACACTCAAAGAAGATCCTTATGCATGAAAAACAACAACTTCATGATCAAATAAGGCATACTATATAGGATAAATCATGAAGGCATATATCTTAGATGCCTAAACAAACAAGAACCAACTAGAGTACTCAATGATTTCCATGGGAAATATGGAACTAGTCATGATTTAGGGAGTGCTACATCCAATTAGATACTCATGGTAAGATATTACTAGCCATAATTTTTTAAATATTCTCATGCTCATGCCTAGAGCTATCATACCTACCAAGTTGTCATTCATAGAGAATGTACCCCTGTCATGCCATTATAACTAGTTATTGAGGTCTAGCCATTCACAAAATGGGAATTGGAATTCATTAGAGAGATCAATGATAATTCATATTATTACCAAATCTTTCACCCTAGAGGAGTTTGATAAAGACTCCTCCAAATTTGGGAAACATAAAAATACTTCTAGGTATGTGGGTTTACATATAGTAGAAGTAGACCTATAGGTTCAAGGGCTAGCTCCCTAAATTTGACTTGAAGTGTTTATCACAATAATAATTGATTTCTTATGTCAAAATGGATATAAGTTTGAATTAAATTAAAATAATATAAGGGGGTGATACACCTAAATTATTTCCCCAATACCATCATACTTCTTTCACTAAGCAACAAGACCTACAAACCAACTTAACAATCTTAAGAAGTTTTAACATAAGTGTTTCAATATAGAGGTGATATGCATGAGAAAAATAAGGTAAGTGAAATAGAGGGTATATTTCACACTCTAAGGACAATTTTACACTTTAAAAGAGATTAACACACTAGCCACACTCTATATGACTTGTTAGAATAGGAACTCTTGCATAAACATGAGAGGATAAGGAGAAACAAGGATAAAAGATTATCACTTAACATCACCATACATCACTTTACACAATTAGAAAAAATGTTGATGAACTCAAAACTAAATTTCATTTATTGTTTAAAGGCAAAGTAAAACATTAATCTAGTGGGGCTTTGCCATACATGGAGTTTAATTATTATATAAGATCCAAAAAAGGCTACTACTTATAGAATTTGAGAAAGGCGAGAAGAGAATCAAGTCCAAGAGTCACTATAACATGTGTCAAGCTAAGAGGATTTAAATTTTAATGACAATGTAATATTTAATAGACCATTCAAGGCCTCATAGGACAAATTTCCCTCAAAGCATGAAACTCCTGAAATGTGGTGTATGACTCTTCATTTTCATGCCTAGAAACTAACTTCATCATTTGGATTTCTTGTAATGATCCATAATAGACTAAGGATAGGTGATATGATTTAACTAAGAGAGAGGGGTTATAAATAATCTCAAACATGTATTAGAGGTGTTCCTAATCATCAAGATTCTTTTGGACATGAGTTATCACTACCTATAGTCCAAATAACTCCTCTTTCAATCATCCTTCACACTTGTCACCAAATTAGTCTTCAATTTTACAATAAAATACATATATAGGAGTATATGACACTTTTTAATAGACCTCATTCCTTTATATACATCAGGTAGACCTTAAGAGGCCACCCACTTGGAGTTTATACCTTCTCACTTTCTTATTCACTATGCCAGTTTTGACTAGCTGAGATGAAGGTGTTAGTAGAGGCCCTTTTGGGATTTTATGAAGAAAAAAATGAGTATGAGAGGTTATATTAATTCCTATCATATCTCCCAAAGTGACTTTCATCTCTTATAATCCTTCCATACTTACAAAACACATAAAACTATCAAGAAAAATCCATTTTCCACCCTATTCATACAAGTAGGGTAGACTTAAAATAGGTGGGAAGGAGACCTTGGGATTCCTTTACAATATATAATCACTTACAAATCCATTTTATGCCTCTTTTATTCCTCTCCTTCTTCATTTTCCAAATCAGGTATTTAGCAAGGGTTTGAGAGGGTTTTAGGTGGTTTTCATCATTAAGGTTTGTTCATAAAGCTCTAACATTAGAAACCTAAAAAAAATCCATAATTAAATTATTTGGTACCATATATAACATCTCTTATCTCCTTAAGATCCCATGCTAAGCCTTCATGTATATGTGAGCTCTCAAAATTGCCTTCTCAAACTCCTTTCTCCATCTTATGTAGGCTTGAGTTGGATTGAGCCAAAATATAGATTATTTGGGGCTTATTATGAATTAAAAAATATTTAACACACCTGATAAAACCATATTAATATTTTACAACTCATTTTAATGTTTATTTAGTGTCAAAAGTGATAGCATACCCCCTTGAGGATTTTAGACCTAGACTAGACCAAATAGATCTGCCTACATACCTATGGATTTGGACCACACTATTATGTTTTAAGCATTTGTGAAACATTTAATTTTTTTTTAATATATTATTAAACTTAATAAATCCTCCTACAAGGTTTAACTACCTTTCAAATCATCCTCTTGACCTTACTTGTTAAACTTGCAAGGTTTCAATACTTTGGGAGTGCCCTCTATCTGAGATACAATAGAGGGAACTTAAACTATTTAAATAGACCAAATTATGGTATGTTGGGATTTAAAAAGTGGTGAGTACCATTTATGAAATATTTTAGGGTTTGATAATATCATTATACCCTCAAAACATCAACAAATCCTCAAGGTAGACTGTAAAGTAACTCACTGTGTGTAGGCTGTCAAGTATGACTGTAGGTTGCAATACTAAAATATCTAATTCCAATATTTTCAAGCTATGGGAGCCTCATGAAGTGTTAATTTTCACTTTTGATCCCATATGATGTATATTTATCATCAAACCTTTTCCAACTTTCCATTTCTCACCTCTCACTTTGGCTAGTCATAAGTATTGATTGTGCGTGATTGTGTTCACCTACTTGTAGGTGGTACCTACATGTCTATATCTTGTATAATTACCAATATACCTTATAAAATTCATAATTATCACCCTATATACATTTATTTCACTTAAAATCATGCATTTTTTAGGCAAATCACCAAGAACACCAAGCTCTATCTCACTGTCAAACTATAGTCAAATATAGTTGACCCATTTGGAGTAAGCAGGGGTCTTGTAGGTTTATTTAAACTTTTGAAAACTTATGTTTCAAACCTTATGACCAATTTTTAATTTTTAATAATTTCCAATGAAATAATTCCCCATGTTTTCATGCTTTAACCTATAGGTTCATAGCATGTACTTTGTGAGTACCTATAGTTAGGTTGTAAGCTTTTTTAGGGAAATATACACATGTAGGTAGTAGTGTAGGTCTATATATTACAATACAACTCTTCTTTAATCTCTTTAAACTAAAAATGTGCCATCTCAAATTCAAAATAAACACCTACCATGAAGGTATGTTCCTACCATGCTATCTTTGGATGATGAAGACACATAAAACTCAAAAGTATTGTAGTAAACACTAAAATTTTAAAGTAAAGAGTTACATGAATTAGAATCTTTATAACATCATTCTCATTTATCCAACATCCATATTATTTTTAAAGGTATATCCCATAATGAGGCTACCAATTTTTTACTTCTATAGCCTTATCCATGCTTAGTATATGTCTTTTCTTATGTAATTTCCATAACTTTCCATGGCCTATGACATTGAATGAATGAAGTTGTGATTTTGTATGTTCATTGATGTGTGTGTGTGTGTGTGTGTGTGTGTGTGTGTGTGTGTGTGTGTGTGTGTGTGTGTGTGTGTGTGTGTGTGTGTGTGTGTGTGTGTGTGTGTGTGTTATGTTATGAATTATTTATGCTTTTCCTTGATTTAATTAGATTGGTTTGAATTTATCTAACAAAAATTTTAAGGGTCATGAAAGGTTACAGGATATTGCTAAGCCATAGGCACTGTAGGATGCCCATAACAACTATAGGCTTCACCTACAAGTTTCTTACAGTCACTAAAAAGTGCTCACAAAAAAATGTAGGCTTCATCTACAAGTTATATGTAGTTACTACATAATACCTAAAATAACTATAGGATTTACCTATAGGTTACCTATAGCCACTCTAGAGTGTCTACAACAGCTAAAATTTTTACCTATAGGTTGCCTATAGCTACTGTAGAGTCCATACAACCACTATGCAAAACCAAGTCATTATTGAGGAGATATTATAGACACATCTAACTATCTTGGGAAACCAAATGGATGATTATGAATAATCATAGTTGTTGTATGGATTCTCTACATGCAAGGAGACATTGGATGTGCTACCAAACATGAGAAAATACAAGGATAATGAGAAGACACAAAAGAGATAAAATAGTAAAATAGTATACATTATCTTTAACCTAGTCAATCTTAAAATAGGAAACTACAGTTACCAACCATTTGAAGGTTGAATGGGGTAATTTCTAAAGCATTTGTATTTTTTCCTAGTTTGGTGTCTTCAGTTAAGAGTCAATAAACTGCCTTCTATATTTAAAGGTAAAACCTAGATTAGACTAGGAGTGAGATAATTTTTGATAAGGTAATAGCAAAAGTTTTTGAACTATAGCATTTGTATACATAATTGAGTAATGAGAAATTTGAATTTATAACAAGTTTGTGAATTCTCTCAAAGAGGGATTGGAGCTCAATCCTAAATGAGGAAGGACCCCTTCAAAATGAGCTACTGTGAAGATCTTGACCCTCTTTAATTTTAGTGGTTAATGTAAGTTGATTTATTGTTAAGTCTGATTTTATAGGTGTGAGTGTGATGCATGTATGGTACATAAGTGTGGAAGAGTTCTGTAATTCTATCACAATAGTTTCATAATATATCTTTCTAGTAAATTTAGCATAAATTCATTATACTAAAACTAGAGAAGTAAGTTGTTTTTTGAATCAATAATGCATATATAGTACTGACACTCTTAACAAGCATACGTACCCTAGTTTGATAATTAATTTTTAATTAGACTCATGAATCTCGTAATCACTAGGTAATTAGTCTGCATAATATTTTGATGCCATTATCAAGGAAGGTGTCAATTATTATTTCTAAAATCAATCATTAATTTTTTTTTGGTTAATGTAGTATTCTACCTAGATGGTCAAGTCAAGTGAAGACATTACAATGTCTTATGCTAGATGTTTAAGTTCTTGGACATATAATTTCAGTTGGGCAAGTTGAGTGAGGGCACTATGGTGTCTTATGCCAGATGTCTAAGTTTATGGAAGTAAACAATGCATAAGTTACTTAATTCATGTTTCTAGAATTTATTTCTTGAAAAGTGATTTATTATTGGAAAAGTGTGCTTTTAATTTTCATACTTTAATTTCCTACTTTATAGAATAATTTTTGTGCTTTCATTTTCTAATTTCTAGAATAATTTTCCTACTTTTAGTAGATAATTTTCACTGCTTTCTAGAAAGTAGAATTTTAATTCCTGATTATTTTGATTTCTGCACTCCTTTATTTCCACATTATGTTTTTAGTCTAAAATAACCCCTAGAACATTTGAAAAATGAAAAAAACTAACCCTATGCAAGAAGGGATAGGAAAACTAAAGGAGTGGTATCACATTTATGCAAAGAGAAAGAGATTCTCAAGGGAGATTCCTACCAAACAAGACACAAGTTATTGTTGGGAAAGAACCATAAATACCTAAAACAACTAAGACTATTGTTGAAGAATATATCATAAGCTAGAAGGGTCTTGAAGAATAAAACACTAAAAATCGAAGGAGGTAGCTTATAGAAAAAACACTATTGGCTTTGAGAAAGGAAATAGAAATAGAGAAATCATTAGCTAAGCTAGTAAGAAGAAACAAAGGAGAGGAACTACATGAACTAAACACTCTGAAGAGTAACATATTTATAACATTTCATCAAGTCTTTCTTGATTAAATCAAAGGAAGCTCGGGAGAATCTTTAGACCCTTGATCTAATAAAGAGATTTAGGATCAACACACAAATGTTTATTATCATGTTGACCAAAGGATTGAAACATAATTTAAGGATGAGATCCTGAGTACCTTTGGTATCCATATCACAAGAAGAGCCATCATGAGCATATAAGGAGACTTTGTGGATGACAATGGGACTCCAAACACAATTACTTTTAAATTTCCTAAATGAAAAATATTATGCCCTCAGCCCCAATTTTAGAAGAATATTATCAGAATACCTGAACACATTCTTGTTAAAATTTTATATCCTCTATAGAAGATAGAACTATAGGTAGGATACACAAAAATTGAAACTTTTTCTAGCTACTCTCAAAGACTTAGCACTTCACTGGTTTATGAGACTAGGTAGTAATTCGGTCCACACTCGGGAGGACATGAAAAATTAATTTTTTGACTAAGTATCAATAATATTAAAGAGGAATAAGTTATATAATAAATGACATCTTCAAGATGACTCAAGAGGGGGATGAATCCTTGGAGGAATACGTTGAATGGTTCATGTTCAGTGTACAAAAATTCAAGTAAAGTGCACTTGGAGAAGAACCTTTAAAACTCATCTTCCTGAAAGGAGTGAGAGAAGATTATTTGGAAGCCCTAGACCTAATGAGTGGAGGGGATATTTATCATCTACCATTATTAGATATCAAAGAGCTAAGCAAGAATTATTCTATATCTACCATAAATAAAGTTAGGGGTAGCAAGCTCCCACTGGCAGCTGTAAATAGCCTATCAAAAATTAAGGTTAGTAACATGTTACAAGATGTGAAATATGATATCATTAGCCATTTGGCCACCCAACTAGATAGTCGGTACTCAAGACAAAAGTAAGCAGCTTTGGATCAAGCCTTGACCACTTGCTATCTAGACTGTAAGAAGAAAAAGGCTAATTGTAGATGTCACAAAGTTTGGGCTAAAGTGGCTCACATCATAGATGGAAAACTAGAAATAGTAGAGATACATGCTATAGGAGGATATAGTGACCAGGTTTTCTATGTTGCACAAAGAAGACCATGGGTTAAATTATCACCTTATCAAGGTATGGGATAAAACCCACCTATTGTAAATTCTACCTCCCTTAATTCATAATTTACAAATAATACTCCCAATTAGACTAGTCTATAGATGAATATTCCACCTAATTCTAGTTAGTATCCACCTCAAGCAAGCTACCCCACCACCTCTTGGTATCCTCCACAAATTGCATCCCCATCTTGGATGCAAGCTTGGAAACCACCCTAAGGCCCACCCTTCAAAAAATAATGGCAACAACCTTGGAGACCTAACCAGCCATGGGGAAGATTTATAGGAGGATTCCCTCCATAATAATAACAACCTCGTGCTCTTATGCCTAATACACAAGCCTCACCCAAGCCTAACCAGCTACCTAGCTAACCCATATAGAATCCTAAAAATAATCTAGTGCAATCCGCATTCAATATTGATCCTATTCAGTACCTGACATACATGATGAACATTAATGAAGTTCACCTCCATTTAGGGAAAGTTATACCACCCCCAACACCACCCATAATAAGGGAGTCAGATGATGAAACCCTAGAATAACATGTTAACCCACCTCCATCACCTCAAGAACTATCTAAACCAAAAAATAAAGTTGTTGATGAAATAACCCCCCATCTTAGCCTTTAATGCCATATAATTAAACTTGAGTTTGATTTCATGGGATAGATTAAGAATATTTGTGTCAAAATCCCTCTATCCTAGGCCATTAAGGATGTACCCATATATTCCAAAGCTATTAGAGACCTATATCTATGAAAACTATGAAGGAAGAAAAAAGATCCCAATACTTTGCATGTGGTTATCTAGCTAGCAGAGATCATGCTGGAGAACACCCTACCAAAGAACTATCTAGATCCAGGATAGCTAGTAGTAACAATCTAGATCCATGACCAACAACTATCCAACATAATTATATACCTAGGGTCTACAATAAATATAATGAAAACTAAGATTATGCACAAACTATAGCTAAATAATATTCATCCCACATCTACAATGCTATAAATGGCTAATAGGTCTATAGTCAGACTAGAAGGAATCATTGAAGATCTTGTCATCACTATAGATTCTTAGGAGTATTCTACATATTTCATTATGTTATAGCCTAAATATAATTTAGGTGGATATCCTCTTATCTTAGGATGACCTTGGCTTACCACAACTGATGCCTTCATCATCTATAGATCAGGTAATATGATGATCTCCAATGGCAACCACACTAAGAAGTTAGTCCTTTATCCCTGAACACAACTACTTTTTACACCTGAGCTTTCATTATGGGTTGAAGAAGATGAGGTATAGAAACTTCTTTGATTCTTGTATTTACCATAGACCATGCATGCACATTAGTTGATCAAGAGGTAGATATCATTCTCTCTAATATTCTTCAACATAATTATCACTCCTACAGATCTCAACCACTTGCAATGTGTTGAGTGCCCATTTTATAGCTTCTGGGAATTGGATAATTTTGATGCATCTATATAGAAAATATTACACCATCTACTTCCTCATAATTATAGCTAAACCAGATCTATTAGAAATATATAAATAATGAAATCAATCTCACAACAAATTGAAATCTCTTCAAGAAAAATATTACTTATTAATAGCAAGTTGGAATTAAATGAGGAAAAACACCTAGTCAGCATGTTGCATGTAAACCAAAATGATTTTACATGGGATTATGAGGGCATGTAAGGAATCAGCCCAAAAATATGCACACATCATATATACATCAAAAAAGAGTGCCAACCAATCAGATAACCATAATGTAGGATGAATCTAACTCTTTGAGAAATAGTCAAAATGGAATTACAAAAACTCCTGACTGCTATATTTATATATCCCATCTCAAATAATGAATAGGTGTCACCTTTGGTAATTATACTAAATAAAAATAGAGAATGGCATGTATGAATTGATTATAGAGAACTCAACATAACAACTAAGAATGATCACTTTCCTCTACCCTTCATTGACCAAGTGTTGGACACACTAGCAAGGAAGAAATATTTTGCCTTTTTAGATGGCTTCAATGGTTACAACCAGATTAGAATTTCTCTTAAGGATTAGGAAAATACCACCTTTACTTTCCCCTGGGGTACTTATTTTATATTACCCTTTGGGTTATGTAATGCTCCTGTAACATTTCAAAGGGATATCTTGAGTATCTTTGCAGATATGGCCAATGAATGTGTAGAAATCTATATGGATGGCTTCACTATCTATGGAGAAACATTTGATGATTGCCTCAAAAACATAGAAAAAGTGTTACAACACTGTTATGAGCACCATCTATCCCTCAACCACAAGAAATATTACATGCTTATAACATAAGGTATTATCTTAGCCCACCATGTATCTGTTGAAGGAATTAATGTTGACTCTACAAAAATCAACATCATAAAAAACTTGCATGTTCCTCAAAAATAGAAATATTTTAGGATTTTTTTAGGACACGATGGTTATTATAGGTGATTCATCAATAATTTTAGTAAAGTAACAACACCATTGTTCACCCTTCTGACTAAAGATGCTAAATTCTCTAGACTCTTGCTTGTGATACAACCTTCAAAAAATTGAAAGAATTATTGACCACCACCCCTATTCTACATGGTCTTGATTGGAATCTTCCCTTCCACATTCACATAAATGATTTAGATACTACCCTCGAAGTTGTGATCAACTAAAAAGAAGAAGCACTAAATTATGCCATATATTTTGTAAGTAAAAACTTAAAGACAGCAAAATTAAATTACACAGTTACTAAAAAAGAGTTATTCACATTATTTTATGCTATAAACAAGTTCTATCACTACATCATAAGGTATCAAGTCTTTATTCATACATACCATGCATTAATTCAGTACCTTATGAACAAAGTAGTTATTCTAGCTAGAGTGATAAGATGACTACTCTTATTACAAGAATTTGATATCACCATTATAGATAAGCATGGTAGGTAAAATGTAGTGTCTAAATTATTATCATGCCTACAATTATTTGAAGAGGATACCATATTGGATGACTCATTTATAGATGATCACCTATTCTCTCTCACCCTTACCACACCTCGGTATGTTGATATTGCTAACTACCTTGTAACAGGGTTTGATGAGTTCAAAATATGGCTCATCATTGACATGTTATTACCTTCAAATCATCTCTTGAAGGATATTATCTTATACAAGTCTTAGATTCTTAGATATCTATTACATGGAAAATAAATATTTGTCTTGCTTATATTAAACCAAAGATTGAATCTTTACTTTGTCATTAATTTCTAATATATAGCATGTTTTAGTGATATTTTATGTGAAGAATGCTCAAGAAGACACAAGTGATGTATAGTGAACATTCCATTTTGATCTCCATCCAACAAAACTATAGACTCTGCAGGTTTATTTCTACGGACTCTGCAGGCTTGTTTCTATGGACTCTGTAGGCTTATTTCTATGGACTCCGCAGGCTTGTTTCTACGGACTGTAGGCTTATTTCTATGGAATCCAAAGGCTCATTTTTATGGACTCCATAGGCTCATTTTTATGGACTCTATAAGGTTAGTACTGAGAATTCTGTAAGGACAATAGGAAGCTGGAGACCAGATAGGATAGGAAATAACCATTTCGGCTGGAATCAAATAAGGAAAATAACCGCTTGCTATTTTGAAGGACTTACTTTTGATAAATTTGTATATAGTCAGATTTTAGGACTATTATAGGATAGGATATTTATTTCATAAAAATAATTAGATCTCTTGGGAATCCAATCTCCTATCTTTGGAAGAATGGATCGACCAAAGAATCCTATTTCTTTGCATCCTATTTTGAGTTAATTGTATTAGTATAAAGTGTAAGACTTTTGACTATAAATGGGGATTTAGAAAAGAAGAAAATAGAGGATTGAGAATTAGATAAGCATACAAGTTTCAATTAGATTTTAATTATTTCATTTCTATGAATTAATACTTCAAGTTTCCAGCACTGATTAAGCTTTGTTCCTGAGTTCGAGAGGAGCAAGGGCCCACTCTCCTTGGAACCAGGAATTGTGTACAGTATTTATGTTCTATTTTATTAGTTAGAATCTTGTTACTATTTGTATTTATTTATAAAAATATCAAAACAAATTCATAGTTTAAAAAGAGCATTTTCTTATTTCATTTCTTTTCTATGCAAAGTATCTTTTCTTTTATAGCAGAAGTGTGAAGAAAATTTCCTTTCATAAGTAGGAGTGTGAATTTATTTTCCCTGCAAACATAAAATAGGAGTGTGATCTTTTACTTCCAACAAAAGAGTGGATTGATTTGATTTCTTTCTTTTTTAGCAAAAGCGTGAATCAAGTAGTTTAGTCAAAATTAGAATAGGATCAACAAGCACCCCCGTAAGCAAGAATTCTAGATCTACCATCCCATACCTTACTACAGATAGCTTTGGACACCAGCCCTGGTTGATAAGACACCAATTGAATATTGGTTAAATGAGGAGTTAGATGACACTCATCATTTTTGGCACAGTTGTCGGGGAACATAAGGTGTTAGGAAGGTAATAATTATTGATCTAGAGTAAAAAACAAAAATAATTGTAAAAATCATAAAACAAAAATAATTAATAAATTGATGTACCATCCTAAAGATTCTAAAGGATGATTTATTCCAAAGTTTCCACCAAGAACACAAGTGGACACCCCTTTAACATCTCTGAGTAGTGAACCAGAAGATACAAGTGAAACCTATTCGCAAGAATCTTCTAAAACTGGGATAGGAACCAGGCCATTGCCACATGTAAGCCCCATAGGACAAATTCCTCAAGATCAATCTCTTGCAGATAGACATTATTTATAAATTGCCAAAGACTTAGAAGAAGCATTTTAGAGATCCATAGTTGAAGAAAATTATGAGAACTTGGAACAACCTATAATTGAGACCATAAACATTTAGTGGGAAGATCATCCCAATTTTGAAATATCATTAGAAGAAGAAATGGCTCTCTAAAAAAATCAACAATTCACACAACCAGGAAGGACTTTATCCTTTCCTATTGTTGCAGATCCTAATGATCAAACCCCCATGAAAAATATTTCACCAACTAATCTACCAAATTTTTTGGGATGATCTACAGAAGATCCTGATCAATTCTTGTTTGAGTTTAAAGTTCTATGTCAAACCTATTATTACACAACTAATAGCCAAAAATTAAAACTATTTCCCTCTACACTTAAAGATGCAGCTATGAAATGGTTCATGGGTTTACCTGGAAATTTTATTAGAACATGGGATGACATGGAAACATAATTCTTGAACAAATAACAAGATTACTACTGAGTGTGAGAAAGAAAAGAGGATTTCTTCAAAATCAAACATAATGAGGAAGAATCTTTAGAGGTTCATTTGGATAGATTTATGTTCACTCATAAAATAAATAATTATCCACTCATTGAAGACATTCAAAAATTGGTTTTCTTGAAAGGATTGGATGAAGACACTAGATATGCCTTAAATCTGATGGGTGGAGGAGACATAAATAAGTTGGCTTTCGATCAGATTTTTGAGCTTTGTACCAATTACTCTCAAACAAACCTGGAATTAGGAAAGGAAAGTTAGGGAAATCTAATGAAGTGGGTAAATTAATGGAAGAATTTGCTAATCTCAAAATAGATATTCTGGTTACACTAAACAACACTTTGGATGGCCTTCAAGCTAAGGCAAATGCAACAGAGCCTTTAGCAATCTACTGTCCTAAATGTGGACAGAAACATGCCCTTAGAGACTGCCCTCTAGATAGAACCAATATTTCATCATGTGGGATCTATGATGCAATAGATCATGATACCAAATATTGCACCCTTCTACCTATTTTAAAGAATCAAATAAAAACACAAGTCCAGTCCACTGAAGAAGTAAATTATATTCAGAGACAAAACTTTGCTCCACAAAACTAGGCTCAAGGATAGTTTAGTGCAAGAAATCCAGTTAATCCATGGATGGAACCATGGAATGTTTCAGTCCCTTCACCATTTTGGAATCAACCCCAAATTCCATCAATTTAAAACCCATGGGTAGGACAAGATTGGATTCCAACACCTCCATGGATGGTGCCACAGCCACAACAACAATGGGTACCACATCAGCATTGGATGCCATAGCCATATCAACAATGGAATCAATAGTGGAACCCACAGTCATAATTCACCCAACCAGGAAAACTACTTCAACAACAAACCATTATGCCACCCCTAGTTATTCCACAAGGACAAATTAATTAGCCCTCAATGCCTACATAACCAATAGAAAATTTGAAGAATAAACAACCAGCACCTCTTTATGTTAATGAACAGGAAGAAACAATAAATGTGGGAGCTATTAAGTGATCAAACATACATTTGAGATCAGGAAAAACTATACAAAAACCTCTAGTACTCAATTCTGAGATACCTAATGAAAATGAAAAGACAGAATCATCTCAATTAAGCACTGGAGAAGTTGAAATCAAAAGGAGCCCTGAAGTAAACAAAGCAAAAATTTCTACACCAGTAGTTCCTTTTCCTAAAAGATTAAGAGAAACTGATATCAAACCAGACTCAAACTTGGTCCATGAGTTACAAAAGATCAATATTGAGGTACCCCTTCTATAAGCTATTAGGGATATACCTGAATTAAATAAGATAATCAAAAACCTCTGTATTAAGACACCTGGGAGGAAGGTAAAATATCTTGGAACCATTCATGTTGATGGAAAAGTTGTTGATTTATTAGTAGGAAAACTATTAGTTCCAAAATATGTAGATTTGAGAATCCCAGTGATCATAGTCACAATTAGAGGAAAAGAAATTCCTAACATCTTGGTAGATTTTAGAGCAACAATAAATGTCATGACAACTGATACTCTCCATGCATTATCTCTTATGAAAATGCAACCTACAACTACCATTCTTCAAATGGTAGACTAGTCGGTAATGAAACTAGAGGGAATGATAGAAAATGTTGAAGTGTTAATAGAATCTTGGGAATATCTAGTAGATTTCATGGTCTTGCAACCCAAAACAAAGAATATAAGATATCTTATAATCCTAGGTAGACCATGGCTGGCCACTATAGTAGCATTAATTGATTTTAGGTCAGGAGACATGAGCATTTCTAATGGGTTAAAATCCAAATGCATTTCCTTATATCCTATTACAAAACCATCAACAAATTGCATACAATAACTTTGGGTGGATGAATTAGAAAATATATTAAACAACATTACCTCTTTAGCCATGATCACAGTGAAAAAACACTTGGAAGAATTGAATGGAGACACATACTCAGAATCTACGGACTCTACCAACCTAGAAACTATGGACTCTGTCAGTCTAAAAGCTGCGGACTGCCTTAGTTTAGGATTCTTGGGTCAGATAGAAAATTTTGAAACCTCCACTTCTACTTCTGCTAGTACTTCATCATATGATCATAGACTAATTCAAAAAAGTGTGTGGAAATTGGCAGAATAGCAACGAACTCATTTCCTAGATGCATTTCATTGTTCTTTAGCAAGACTGATTCCTCCTAGAAAAGAGTTTGTTGATAATGTAACTATGTTTCATAAGTTACTTCCTCATCCCTGTCCTTTAAAATCATTAATTAGTGAGTTTAAGCAAATAGAATCCAACTATCTAGGTATAAAACCAATCATGGTATTACCTGGAAATCTTTTGAACATCAATAGTTGGTTAACAAATGAAGAGGAAGATCAACTCTTTGAAGTGTTGGAAAGACATACCAAGGCTTTTACTTGGGATTATACTGACATGAAATGAATTCATCCCAGCATATGCACTCATCAAATTTACATATAATCTGTCAAATCGGTTAGACAACCACAAAGAAGAATAAACCCAACATTAAAGGAAATAGTCAAAGCAAAAATCCAAAAGTTGCTAGAAGTTGGATTTATTTACCCCATCTCAGACAGCCAGTGGGTCTCACCTCTAGTAATTGTGCCCAAGAAAAATGGAAAGTTAAGAGTATGTGTGGATTATCGAGAACTGAACAAGGCAACATTAAGAGATTACTTTCCTTTACCTTTTATTGATCAAGTTCTTGATAACTTGGCAGAAAATAAATATTTTCTTTCTTGGATGGGTTCAGTGGGTATAACCAAATAACGGTAGTAGCTAAATATCAATATATATCTCACATTTACCTACCCTTGGGGAAATTTTTCTTTTGATTACTTCCATTTAGACTTTATAATTCTCCAACAACCTTCTAAAGAGCAGTTCTGGCAATCTTCTCTGACCTTACAAATGATTATGTTGAGGTATATATGGATGATTTCACTGTTTATGGTGAAACTTATGAAAAAGCTCTTACCAACTTAGAAAGAGTATTGATTAGATGTGATGAACATCAATTATCTTTGAGCAATGAGAAATGTTTGTTGATTATGGATGAAGGAATAGTCCTGGGACATCATATTTCTACAAAAGGCATTTAGGTAGAGCCAACGAAAATTGAAATAATTTCCAATATGCCCATTCCACAAACACAAACTAAAGTTAAGAGTTTTTTAGGACATGCTAGTTACTATTGATTCTTCATATATAAGTTTAGGCAAATAGCTACCCCTATGTTTGTCTTGCTTACAAAAGACAATACATTCAAATGGAGTGATATTTACCAGTAGGCCTTTGAAACCATTAAAGCTAAACTTGTTACTACTCCAGTATTAAGAGGACCAGATTGGACTAAGCCATTCCATATATACATAGATGATTCTAATACAACACTAGGAGTAGTTCTTGGACAAAAGGATGAAGAAGGTAACATGTATGCTATATATTATATTAACAAAAACATGACATATACTGAAAGAAATTACACCACAACTAAGAAGGAATTCTTAGCTGTAATTTATGCAATGAACAAATTCAAACACTACATAATAGGATACAAGGTATTTTTCTATATAGACCATTCAGGAATTAGATATCTTACCAACAAACCAATTATGGGAGGTATAATTATTAGATGGTTATTGCTCTTACAAGAATTTGATGTTAATATTATAGACAAACCAGGAAAGTCTAATGTGGTTGTTGATTTATTGTCAAGAATGAACACTACAGGTGAAGAAGAACTAGTGGAAGATGACTTTCTAGATGAATAATTATTTGCTCTTTGAGCACAATCTCTGTGGTTTGCTGATATAGCCAATTACTTCGCCATATGGAAGTTTCCTCTGTACTTTTCACAAAAAGAAAAAAAATAGTTAATCAAAGAAAGTTATTTTAAATGGATTAATGGAATGTTATTTAAACTTGGCCCTAATCATGTGTTTCACATGTGTGTGACAAATGGTGAAGCTTATGATATCATTAGAGCTTGTCATGATGAACCAGGAGGAGGCCATTACTCATTTCAAAGAACCGTACATAAAATCCTAGGAGCAGGATATTATTGGCCTCATCTTCATCAACAAGTAAAAAGATATGTCAGACACTGTGATGCTTGTCAATGAATTGGATAGCCTACTCTTTCAATAGAGATGCCCCTGTACCCTCATCCTCAATTGGTTTTAGAACTATTTGAGAAATGGGGAATTGATTTTATTGGTCTAATGGATCCTCTTAGGAGAAAAGAATATCTTCTAGTTTGTACAGACTATGTGACTAAGTGGGCAGAACTGGAAGCATTAACTCAAGCAAGAGAGGAGATGGTAGCTAATTTCTTATATTTCAAAATCATGAATTGATTTGGTGCTCCAAGAGAGATAGTCTCAGATCAAGGACCAAAGTTCATGTCAAACATGATAAAGCATTTTATGCAAGTGTATCAAACTCAACATAGAAAAACATCTCCATACCATCCACAAGTAAATGGACAAGTTGAAGTCACCAACAGAGAACTAGAAACCATTTTAACCAAGGTTATTAATTCTAGTAGAAAGGATTGGGTAGATAAGGTACTAGAAGTTGTTTAGGCCTATAATAATACTTGGAAAACAACAACTAGATTTTCACCTTATGAATTGGTTTATGGTAAGAAACCTTTATTCTCTATTGAATTTGAATTTCAAACTTTGAAAATAGCTGTAGAAGTAGGAATTAAGTTAGAAGAAATAAAAGAAGCAAGACTCTTATAGCTTAATCAACTTGATGAAATGAGGATGGAAGCACTACAAAGAACTAAACTAGTACAACATCAACAAAAAGTTTGGCATGATGCATTAATCAATCCATGAAAGTTTCAGAAAGGAGATTGGGCACTATTGTTTGATTCTAAATTTCAACAGTTCAAAGGAAAACTAAAAACAAGATGGTTGGGACCTTATGAGATTGAAGAGGTCTATGAAAATGGTTTTGTTAAGCTAATACCTATTGATGCCAGTAGAAGAGCTCTGTTAGTCAATGGACATAGATTGAATCTCTATCAAAAACCTCTCAATAAAGATGAATTTATTCAAAAAGTAAAGGATCAAGTAGCTATTTTGGAAAGCTCTACTTCTTCCAGTGAACATGCTACTTGATAATCCAACAAAAAATAAATAAATAAATAAATAACAATAGTGAAAATCCTTCTAGGGATGCTATTGATAATGCATGCCCAAAAAACCAGTTTGCTAGCTGGCTATGCATTGCAAAAAGGGCTTTGGCTAGAAAACTAGCAATGGTTGGCCAAAGGGTAAAAACTAAAATTTATAAATCTCATCATGACACTATAATTGGTCATTTTTGTGCAGTAAACTAATCCATGCGAACCTATTTGTGTAGGACACGTGGCGAGCAAAGGATAACATTTAAGGTTAAAGTAAGTAAGACATATATTTCATTTCTCTATGTTTAGTTAACTAATTATCTTTGATTTGATTAAGACCCTATTCTTCTGAGATGACCTAGATTTGAATCTTCCAAAATGGAATGACACATGCCATAATGAAAAAGCATGCAATGAAGCTACTAAAGGTGCATGGATAAGTGTGTAGCTTTGATATCATCAATTAAGTCATCAAGTACCATAATGATGGGACATCATAAAAAGGGACTTTTAAATGAAGTAATGAATCACTGTCACCATCAATATGACACATCATCATTTCACATGACTTATATTGATGAGTTCAAATGATTGGCACACTCTGTAGAAATGTGTGGCACCTAACTGTATCACATCACTACGAGCTCATAAAGCTATAGCATTTCAAATGAACCGTTTCCTTTCTATGGACTTCAACAAAAATTGATCCTCAAATCCTTTTGCCTATCGACTTTAACAAAATATTGGTCTACACCTTAATTGAATTTAAAGGAACTGAGCTGACTGTAACTCCACATAAAAATGGGACAAAAGACAAGATTAGAGCTAAAGGATCTAGTAAAGTTTTATAAAGACAGCTTCTGTAGTAGTGTTTAGAGCCAATGGCTGGCTACCTTTCATTGAAAAGCTCCAGGGTTTTGATGAAACAATGGTAAGTGAATTTATTACCAATCTCACCCCTAAATTTTCAATTTTGAAAGGCATTATTATTCCTGTTACAACTCAAATCATAAGACAAATTATACAAGTTCCAGAAGAAAGAATGAGAGCTACAGGTAAAGTTTCATTTAGTGATTTAATCAGTCAGTTTAATGGTAATAATCAGACCAAAACTTCATGTCTAGTAGATTCCAAGGGAAAATCAAAAGGGATTAAAATAAATTCACTTCCTAAACCTTGGAAATATGTAGCCAAGTGGGTACTTAAATATATCATTTGTGAAGGGAAACACAGTATTTTAGGGGGAGATGCCATGAAAATGTTAATACATCTTAAGCATGGGAGACAAAACCCTCAATGCAAAATTAATCTCCCATATTTATTTTATGGTAATCTACAAGTTATGTCTATAACCCCTACTACTGCTCTTAGGCATCATGGCCTTATTCATCTTATTATCCAGCATCATTTCCTTTAGTAAGGTCAAGAGGTCTGGGAGGAATTTCAAAATAGTATAGCACAAAAAACCCCAAATGTACCATAGGAACACTCATCTCCACTTGCCCCATCAGCTGAGAATACAACACTAAGAAAACAATCTTAAACTGTAATCTCCATAAAAATCCCTTCTTCTTCTTCAAGAAGAATCACAATGTCTCAAAACCCTAAAATTTCAAGGTCTCCACAAGAACCTCATGAATCTATAGTACAACTAGTTCCTTTGATAGGAAGAAGAAAATTGAGACAGAAGGTTGCTACAAAACTTGAGAAGACCAAGGGTTTGGTGGTTGAGAAGGAAAATCAACCAAGTGTAGCTCAAAGAGTAACTAAAAAAAGGAGAAGGTTAATTTTAATAGATGAAGATGAACAAGAAGTTACAGATATTTTAGATAGTCTTAAAAAAATGTCTCATTCCCCCATACATCAAAATATTCCTACACCTATAGATATTGAAGAAAATCCTTTTGAAAAGAACTCTCCAATCATATTGGAGGAGACAAATCCAAAGGAAGAGCCACACATGGCAGAGGAATTGGGTATGGTAGAACAACCACCTATTCTAGTTGAAACTACAAAGGATAAAGGAAAAACTATATGTACTAATGAGAAACATGAATCATCAAATCTAAATGATCTTATTATGTAGCTAACTTTGCAAATTTCTCAAGCTCAAGCTCTTGAACAACAAAAAATAGCTAACATTGCTAACTTGATCAGTCAATTACAAGATAAGGACCATCTCAACTCATCTTTGGTACATAAATTAGATACAATATCTACTGATCATGATGCAAAAATTCATAGGTTAAAGAAAATAATAAAATAACATGAAGATCAATAGATTGATTTTTGGCTATATGTAGAAATTTTGAAGAAGGAAAACAAGAAATTGTAAAATTTGGTGAATTCTTCCAAAGCACCTACTGTTGCACTTTCTCCCCCCAAAATATTTGTTGACCATGGTTGTCAAACAAGTGATCTAGGTATTCTTCCCTTGCAAATACTACATCAAATTGAAGAAAAATATTCTTTACTTAAATAGAAAAACAAAGAGGTAACTTCTTCAAACAAACTCTTAGAAAATGAAAAGAAAGAATTAGAGGTTAAAGTCCAAGAGTTAGAAGAAAATTTGCAAGATGCATGAAAATTAGGAGAAACTCTTTTGGCATGTAGGAATCCTTCTCCTGCATACAATTTATTTTTATTTGAAATTTTTTATAGATGGCAGCTTTTGCAGATCTCCTATCATCTTCCTTATAAAATTTTGCAAACAAAAACATTTTTGGAAATTTTCTATAGTGCTAAACCTGATCAACATGATTTGCTTTGTGAATTTTATTTGCATGACTTGATTCTAAGAGATCATGAGCACAATAAGTTTTTGATAAATCTTCATGTAGGAGAAGTTCAACTGAGAGCATTACATTCTACATTCAAAAATTAGATAGCATGGAAAGGCAGATTTGAGGACTATACAAATCATGTTAAGACTATAGGATTATGTGTTAGACTAGCCTTTCCTATTCCCAAATTGATTAAATAGAATTTTCACTGTGTAAGGTTAAAACACATTATTTATAGGCCCTATATGATTGTATTATTTCTTTTGATTTATTTTCAAGACAAAATTTTGATTCAGTAGTGACTACAAGTGTAAACAGATGGGATGAATTTTTAGTGCCTCTTAAAAGGTGAGAAGTCATGTCCCCAAATAACTTAAGATGGAGTATGAGGAGAGCATCCTAAATTCTATAAATTTTAATAGAGGTAATCAACTCTAGGGGAGAACAAAAATGGATTGGCATGAGATATAGAACCCCTTTGCTAATCATACCTATTCCAGGATGTCAGAGTTGGGCTCCACAATCAAAAGAAAAATTCAATACATGGAAACAAATGATTCAAACACATCAAGGATTTACTATCAATTCAAATAGACACATAAAAAATGAGTTTGATGAATATGACTTAAGTCAGAGTGTAGAAAGCAGAAGCCAGAGCTATGAACACTGATACATGTTTGCAATGGGACTTGCAAAAGGTAAAGCTTGGGGGAGATGATGATCTCAAAATATGGCTCATCATTGACATTTTATTCCTTCAAATCATCTCTCAAAGGATATTATCTTATACAAATCTTAGATTCTTAGATAGCTATTACATGGAAAATAGATATTTGTCTTGTTTATATTAAACCAAAGACTGAATCTTTACTTTATCATTAATGTCTAATATATAGCATGTTTTAGTGATCTTTTGTGTGAAGAATACTCAGGAAGAAGACATAGGTGATGTATAGTGAACATTCCATTTTGATCTCCATCCAATAGAACTACGGACTCTGCAGGCTTATTTCTACGAACTCCACAGGCTTGTTTCTACAGACTCTACAGGCTTGTTTCTACAAACTCCATAGGCTTATTTCTATAGACTCTATAGGCTTATTTATATAAAATCCATAGGCTTGTTTCTATAGACTCTGTAGGCTCATTTCTATGGACTCTATAGGTTCAATACCGAGAATTCTATAAGGACAATGGGAAGCTGGAGACCAAATAGGATAGGAAAGAACCATTTCAGCTGGAATCAAATAAGGAAAATAATTGCCTACTATTTTGAAGGAATTGCTTTTGATAAATTTGTATATAATCAGATTTTAGGACTATTATAGGATAGGATATTTATACCATTTGAATAATTGGATCTCTTGGGAATCCAATCTCCTATCTTTGGAAGAATGGATCAACCAAAGAATCCTATTTCTTTGCATCCTATTTTGACTTAATTATATTAGTATAAAGTGTAAGACTTTTGACTATAAAGGGGGATTTAGAAAATAAGAAAACAAAGGATTGAGAATTAGATAAGCATATAGGTTTCAATTAGATTGTAATTATTTCATTTCTATGAATTTTAAGTTTCCAGCACTGATTAAGCTTTGTTCCTGAGTCTGAGAGGAACAAGGGCCCACTCTCCTTGGAACCAAGAACTGTGTATGGTATTTATGTTCTATTTTATTATTTATAATATTATTACTATTTGTATTTATTTATAAAAATATCAAAACAAATTCATAGTTTAAAAAGAGCATTTTCTTATTTCATTTCTTTTCTATGCAAAGTATCTTTTCTTTTATAGCAGAAGTGTGAAGCAAATTTCCTTTCGTAAGTAGGAGTCTGAATTTATTTTCCCTACAAACATAAAATAGGAGTGTGATATTTTACTTCTAGCAAAGGAGTGGATTGATTTGATTTCTTTCTTTTTTAGCAAAAACATGAATCAAGTAGTTTAGTCAAAATTAGAATAGGATCAACAAGCACCCCCATAATCAAGACTTCTAGATACACCATCCCAGACCTTATTACAGATAGCTTTAGACACTGGCCCTGGTTGATAAGGCACCAATTGAATATTGTTTAAATGAGGAGTTAGACAACACTCATCAGGGTTACTTTCACAACACTTCATCCTCAAACAAAGATGAGCATTGATTCACAAAAGTGCCAGATATTCATGATTGCATGGATTCATTTTCTATACTAGGCCTAACTCTATCATCAAAATATGTCTCAAAGAAGATAAAGTTTTAGATATCCTAAAACCCTACCATGATGAACCCTATGGTGGCCACTTTGTATCCAAGCATACAACAGTCAAAATTTTGAATATAGGATACTATTGGCCCTCACTCCATAAAGATGGAATAAGATATACAACTCATTATGATAGATGTTAGCATATGGGGAGACCCACATGTTTAGATAAAATGCCTTTATAGACCAAGATGGTGCTTGAACCATTTGAAAAGTGGGGCCTAGACTTTTTAGGACCTTTCAATCTAAAATCCAATAATAAAGAGTACATCTTTATCTGTACTGACTATGTCACTAAATGGGTGGAAGCAAAGGCTATTACACATACCAGGGATGATAAGGTGGTAAATTTCCTCTATGAAGAAATATTTTATAGATATGGTGTGCCATGTGAAATAGTCACTAATTAGGGACCCCAATCACTACTAATTTAATTACTACCTTAGTCTAGTAATACAAGATTAAGCATAAAACATCAACTCCATATCATCCATAGTCCAATGGATAAGTAGAAGTCACCAATAAGGAGTTAGAAAATATTCTAATAAAGACTGTTAGTATATCTCATAAGGATTGAGAAGCTAGGCTTCCTAAAACTATGTAGGATTACTGAATCACATGGAAGACCACTACAGGCTTCACTCCATATTAGTTTATCTATGGAAATAAACCTATCTTTCCAATAGAATTTGAGCACAAGAGCTTATGGAAAACACTAGAACTTAGGATGGATATGTATAAAGCATAGAAATAAAGGCTCCTATAGTTGAATGTCTTAGATGAATAAAGACAATAGGCAATATTAAACATAGATCTTGTATAACAGTAGAAAATTAGATGGCATGACAGGTACATTAAGACTAGGCAGTTCAATACAAGAGATTGTGCCCTTCTTTTTGACTCCAAATATAAGGACCACAAGGGTAAACTTCAGACTAGATGGCTTGGTCCTTTTGAGATTGAGCATGTTTTTTATAATGGAGTAGTACAACTCCAAACCATTCATCCAGTGAGATTCTATTTGTTGGTCAATGGCCATAGAATCAAGTTGTAAAAAAATCCACTTACTCAAGAAGAATTTACTAGTCACATATGCTAGTAGTTACAAGATGGATACAATGATGTCCTGGATAGGCATGTTGCCTCACTAAACAATGAGAGCACTAGTCCACACTCAAATGAAGAAGGAGAGGAGGACATCCTTTCCCTCATTTGGTATGATGAATGAGACATTCACCTAGTCCTTGACAAGTCACATTTATAGGTGACTTGCCTAGGACCCTGAATAAACATTCTACTACAAGAAGCAGTTAGAGTTAAAAATACCCAATAATGAAAACCCATTTTTGGGCATTGCTGGCAGCTTCTCAGTAGAAAACTAGCCTTCTAGTTACCTAGATCTATAAAAAGGGCCTAAGTAAAAAACCAACTTATTAGTTATTTAGGGCTAAAAACAAAAATAAATGAAAAAGTGAAAGTGAGAAAGCAAGTAGAGAGAGGGAAATCCCTCAAATCCTAACTATTCACATTATCATAGTTTTTTCTAGTTATTACAGGCATTTATATAGCTACTATGGGTACCTTCTACATAGTTGGATATCACTTTATAGCTTGCTACAATCACTTCTATAGATTTTATAGGTACCCTCTCATTCTTATTCTCAGCTTCCTATAGAGCATGAAAGATAGATCCTCCTACATATCTCACCTATGGTTTGGCTATTGAATTTTGGGCATTGGATGAAAGTCATCAAACAACATCATGGAAGAATTAAGGAGGATTTAGATAGAAAATGTCATATCTATTACCTAAAACTACCCCTGAATACCAATATATAGAGCCACAACAAATCATACAACTTCCATTTCCATGTGGAAGTATTGTAGACCAGAATTTATGCCTACAAGGACATCCATGATTCATTTTCAATTTGTGGTCATTTTATGAAGATCATTTTGCTAAGTTGACCAGTGAGATCTTATATTTATTTAAAACATAGTTTCCATGTTTGAAGACCCTACTAATTACTATATCCAAGCTCACCAAGCATAAAACCTCTAAGGCATAAGCAACATCCATACACTTATCAACTAGTTCATGCAGATGAAGGTCACTAGGTAGTAATGCCCTCAGCTACCTGCTCAAGATTTTCTAGTCCATCACTTGGATCACTCAAATTTTCAATTGTCACCTTATGGTATGAAATCAATCATTTATCCTCCAAGTATTAGACACAACCATGTAGACTATCCTATATCACATGCACATGAGCTATGGGCATCATCAATGCCTAACCACTGATGAACTCCCAATCACTTCAAAAAGGGTTTAGTTCACTCTAGTTATAACTTCCAACCCAATAATTGAATTTATTAAACATTCACATGCAAATATGTGCATGCCAACACATGTGTGACTCTTCAAGAATCACATTAGGAACATCATTATTATAAGGTATGCCATATCTTTCATCATTAAAACTATCTTAATTATTATAATATAGCACATATGGTATTAATAAAGCATATTCAATTATGACTTTATTAATTCATTCAAAATTCTATCACATCACCTCTAAACCCATAATTATATTCCTCATGATGAAACATCTTATCCTATACTTCCTACGCATTCCACGTCACCTAAGGACATGTGACAGCTTAAGTGGGGGTAGAATGCTATATGTTAGAACCTCACATACCATGAGAACCCTTGAGATGCCATAATTTAAAAATTGAAACCTCACATCCACCATTATTGAGATAAACCATACAACCAATAACTTCACATTTACCATTCATGAGCCAAACCCTGCAACCTGCAAAGCTCACATTTGCCATTATAGAACAAACCCCTACTTTGCTATAAGTAGATTTCCATAGGTCCAAAGAGTGTGAAACTGACTATTGGTTGAAGGGAATAATAGAAAAGTTAAAATAGGAGGGTCAATTATGTGGAAAGAGCCTGTAGACCATAGACACTTACAGGGAGACCAAGCCAATTGGGATGTCTTCCATAGAGCTGATTAGACCACCTATTTTGAATGGTTGTAACATTTTTTAGAGCCTCTTACTAGGGAATTTTTAGGTTATTTTTATAGAAACCAAGCCACTATATGTGGAATTATATTTCCAGTTACTAAGACCTTGGTGAGTCAAGCAACTGGGCTACCAAGCATGGGGGAAAATTGGTAAAATAGACCCAATGGCCAAGAAGCCAGGCAATAGTTTTACTAGGCAAATGAAAGACTGGTATTAAATAAGGGAGGTGTGTAAATATTTATCCTACCTATATAATGGAGAGAGATAAAATCAAATATTATTATGTACATGACCTATGAGGGAAGGTATTCCCTTATTTACACTCTCTAGTTCAAATTTTTAAATCATTTAAGGCATAATAGAGTCATTAATGTTCCAAATTTCTTATGAAATATTTTGAAAAGAATGTCCAAAGAATATTAGAAGGACATTGAAATAACCCTATCTCACCACTACCTAATATGACTCATAATTAAACAAGGAGTAGCTTCTGTCAGACCTGACCTCACTTGGAAACAATTTTTGTCCCTAGAAAATATTGCACCCTAATAAGAAGAGGGCACTAATGAGAGGGAATCCTCTAAGGGTCAAACCCAACAAACTATTTAGGAAGATATTGAGGGAACTAGTGTTGTTGTTTAGCTCGTATCCACTGAAGGTCCATCTAAGAATACTATGGGAAAGAAGAAGAGGAGAAGACTAGTCTTATTCCCTTCTAACATAGAAGAGGAAAGCCCAAAATAACATGTCCCTTCTCCCATTATTCCTTCACCTTAGATTGATTCTTACACATTATCTCTTATTGGACAAGAATAAGTTTCCATATCAAATGATGCATAAGAAAAACAAACTCCATCAATCACCCCTCCTACAAGGAAAATGAAAATGAAGGGGAAGAAACCCATGGTATCAAAAAGGAGACCTCATCTTAGGATATCTTGAAGGATGAATTAACAAAAGACCACTATATCCTCCTTAACCATAATAACAATGATGATGAAGATTCAAGGAAAGAGCATAGGCTTAAGAAAACCCCTAATGGATTTGAAATAGAGGAATGGTTTATTGATGAAGGATCTATTAAGGTAGAATAAAAAGAAGAATGGTCACCTTTCCCATCTAGATTCACTATAGAGGACTTTGATCTCCTTAGAAACATTGATACATAGAGGAAGAATTGAGAGAGGTAGAGAAACATGTAGGAGAAGAAGATTTGGTTGAAGAAGAGGTTATAGAAAAAGGAAGAGATCAAGAAATTTTTTCTCATGATCAGGAGTTCTAAACATTAGAAAAAGCTATGGAGGAAATATACAAACTCAAAAATGAGATAACAAAACTAAAATTAAAATGAGGCATTGAAATGCTTCTAGGAGTAGTAGAGTTTATAGAACCCTCTAGGGACAAATAGAAGATAGTGGAGGAACTTGTAGCTGCATCCATAGAGGAACTTGAAACATCCTCATTCACCTTGGCCATAGAACCCCCTGTAGTAGAGTATGCTCTATCTTTGGTACCCTTATATCATGGATTTCCTCCTCCATTACCCACTGCACCAACACTTACTATAGAAGAAGTCATTGATGTGGATCTTTTAGCTGCCATACCTATAGAAATTAATGACCTCCTACATTTTCTTTAGAAACAATTTGGTAATAATGAAGCTCACCACAAGCAGTTAGTCCAAATATTTCAAGTATATGTTGAATCTAGATAATATCAAGTGGATTTTGAAGAAAAACTAGAAATAACTAAAGCTAAGGTCAAGTATCTGAAAAGGTTAATAGAATGCATGAAATCACCTAAATGTTATGAAGTACAGACCACCTTCTAGGGTGTATACTGTATACTTAGAATAAAAATGGTTGAAATTCAAGTATGATAGGATTTATGATGATCAATCTTATATTGTCTGTGACCCAATATATTTCTTTAATGAGTATAGACATGTTGATCCTAATATTCAATCCTAGCTAAGTGAAATTTACATTCACCAATATGTTGTTCCTAGTGATACATAATAGAATCCCAACATCTATTTGGGGGATGTCTTATTAAATGCATTTTATTCATATGTTTTGAATGAAATTGGAAGAATAAAAAAATAGAAGAATATTAAGAAAGGAGAAAGAATCCACCCTAATGATTAGGGGTGAATCCAAAGATTCAAATGCTATAGTGGATGAATGGATCTCATTTATGAACACAAATGCTCTATGGAAATGAGTTGTCAAAAAGTAGGTGGAAGTCCAAAACCACTATTTTAGTCTCATGGAAGGAGATGGAAGGCAAATTCTTATTGCTTGCTCTCATAGATGGGTAGAACTCTTGGATGCTTTGAAAATAAAGGAACCATACTCTCCTCAGAACCTTTGGGAGGCCATCTATAGATTACACTTATATATTTAACTTGTTGGAAAATGGAGGATATAATGGTTGGGATTGATGTTTCAACCCCCTATATTTTGGTTCCCAATTCTTAACTAGGAGGCAAATGTTCCAGCTAATAGAGAGAAAGAAAAGAAAATATGGGAAGATATTGAGAATGCTAAGGGTTTCTACATATTTGAAGGAATAGGCTTGTCTAAACCCATAGACTTTAGAAACATTTATGGTTTTAGAATGTAACCAAGTCTTTCTCGAGGTTGAACAAGAGGTTAAGTAGGGGGGAGTGATGAGGCCACCAATTTCTTACTTATATAGCCTCATCCATGCTTAGTATATGTCTTTTCTTATGTAATATCTATAACTTTCCATGGCCTATGCAAATAAATGAATGAAGTTGTGATTTTGTATGTTCATTGATGTGTGTGTGTGTGTGTGTGTGTGTGTGTGTGTGTGTGTGTGTGTGTGTGTGTGTGTGTGTGTGTGTGTGTGTGTGTGTGTGTGTGTGTGTGTGTGTGTGTGTGTGTGTGTGTGTGTGTGTGTGTGTGTGTGTTATGTTATGAATTATTGATGTTTTTCCTTGATTGAATTATATTGGTGTGAATTTAACTAACAAAAACTTGAAGGGTCATGAAAGGCTATAGGATCTTGTTAATCTAAAGCCACTATAAGATGCCCACAACAACTATAAGCTTCACCTATAGTTTTCTTGAAACCACTATAGAGTACCTGTAGTAACTATAGTATTTACCTATAGGTTGCCTAAAACCATTAAAAAATACTTGAAAAAACTATAGGATTCACCTACAAGTTGCTTGTAGCCACTTTAGAGTGCCCGTAATAGCTAAAGGTTTCACCTATAGGTTGCCTGTAGCTACTATAGAGTGCCTACAACCACTATATAAAATAGAGTCATTATTGAAGAGATATTGTAGACACATCCATCTATCTTGGGGAACTAAATGGATGATTGAGAAGAATCATAGTTGTTGTATGGATTCCATGCATGCAAGGAGACATTGGATGTGCTACCAAAGATGAGAAAAGATAAGGATAATGAGAAGAGACAAAAGAGATAAAATAGCAAAATAGTCTACCTTGTCATTAACCCAGTCAATCCTAAAATAAGTAACTACTGTTACCAACCACTTGAAGGTTGACTAGGGTAGTTTTTAAAGCATTTGTATAATTTCCTAGTTTGGTGTCTTCAGTTAAGAGTCAATAAACTACCTTCTATATTTAAAGGCAAAACCTAGATCAAACTAGGAATGAGATAATTTTGATAAGGTAATAACAATCTTTTTTGAAATATAGAATTTGTATTCAAAATTGAGTAATGAGAAAGTTGAATTTGTAAGAAGTTTGTGAATTCTCTCAGAGAGGTATTGGAGCTTAGTTATGAACAAGGAAGGACCCCCTTGGAATGAGCTACCATGAAGATCCTAACCCTCTTTAATTCTAGTGTGTTGTGTAAGTTAATTTTATTATTAAGTTTGATTAATAGGTGTGATGCATGTATGGTACATAAGTGTGGAATAGCTCTATAATTCTATCACAATAGTTTCATAGTATATCTATCTAGTAAATTTAGCATAAATTCATTATACTACAACTAGAGAAGCAAGTTGATTACTAAATTAGTAATACATATATAATGCTAACACTCTTGAAAAGTATACACACTCTGAGTTGATAATTAATGTTTAATCAAACTCAGGAATTTGGTAATCACTGGGTAATTAGTTTTCATAACATCCCATATATGAGGGATACAAGATAAATTAATTTTCTAACTGATTTAGGCTCTTTATTACCTCATCATATGGTAGAATCAAAAGTGGCTAGGGTTATGTTTTGGGGTTTTTAAGGAACTTGTCCCTAAACTAAGTTCTTCAACTTGAACATGGCTTCTCAACTCTGCCTACTTACCAATGACTTAAAAAATGGTTATCAAGGTATCTCCAACTTTCTCAAACCTGATTAAGATCTCAAAACTTGTCAACCTCCCTCATACAACACTTTTGGGTCTCTATTGGGAGGCCACCTATAGGTGGATACACAGTGTACAGGGTAGTGAGGATAACAAGTGTATAATATACATGGTGAATGATATTATAACTAGTACTAGACTCTTCACCAACTCTCAAATGGATGCTTTCACCATGAATATCTTGAAACAAGTTTCAATTCTCGTATTCCAATGTTCTTAACTTCCTTTAGGTGTTCATTTATGGTGTATAACTGTGTGTGTAATTTACATTGATTATCATAGTCCCTTATGTGCCATTTGAGGGATTATATTTCTAATTCATTCTCCAAAAATGTATTCAACACCTTGAAACTATTCATCACACCTCCATGACCATGATCAAATTCTTTATACACCATGATTATAGATGGAAACCTATAGGAAGTTAAATGTGTGAAACATTCTTGATCACAACTTTCATGATGTTAGTCTTGGAGAGTAAGCTTAGGAACAAGGATATTTTTATGACATTTGATTTGTATGGAAAATCATATCACATTTATTTGAAACCATTTCATAGAAATAAACCTTTTACAAGTAGTGAAATCTGACTGCAACCTCACTAACATACTCCTCTTGTAACCTAAGATGTTTAAACTCATCAAATCACTTCCAAAAATGAAACCAAACATATGAGCCATGAGATTATTATGTACAAATCCTATGGAATCAATTTAACTAACTAGATGGTATGTACATGCTCAAATAGAAGCAAAACCTACAAGGTGTGGGAAATAATAAGCAAAAATATCCAATAAACTTCTTAAGCATGGTTCATAAATCAAAAGTAAAAAATTTTAAAAATCCTAATATTAAATATAAGTGTACTAATTTTAATATCCAAAACCAAGTCATCTGAACTATAAGTTCTCCTACTAGTTGTATCATCAAAAGACTTGTTGACTAGTTTCATACGCCTAGTAGAGTGATGGAGAATATAAATGGATTTGACCCATTTTTGGAACTTATAAATTAAATAAAGATTGAAAATGGATTCAATTGAGCTTAAATATCATTGTATAAGCTTTTACCACATGTTATTCTCCCCCATAGGCCGTACAAATGCTAAAATTTCCTCTTTTTCACTTATTTTCTTGATTTTAGTTAATACCTAAAATATTTTCAATTAGAAACTAACATATATGATAGGTAATAACATGAGGGACATTGTAAGAGATCTTATAACACTTTCACACCTTTTAAAACCATACCACCTTCATTTATGACCCATAGATGACCCCTAAGTGACATAAAATGACACAAGGACTAAATTGGACTATGACCAAGGCTAGAAACATATTAAATGACATAAAATTGACTATGGCACACCCTATATCATTATAATATAACCCTATTCAAGTTTTTTACTATAGGGGTTGACCTATTTTGACTTGTGGTCATAATAATCAACAATTCCTATGTATGACATAAGTTCATCCTTATGACAATTGATTATTATCCCTGTTGGACCGAAGCTCAAGCATGAAATAATTATACAATATACATGGTAATAAAATTCCAGTAATAACATATCATCACCATGTTTTTTATTCTTGTTAATCTGGTATGTGATGATGGTATCAGTTTCTCTTCTCTTTAATTCACTAAATGGGCCTATAAAAACTAGGTAATCCTTAAATTCTCTTTCAATTATTATCTGCAGGGTAATGGGGTACAACAATAAACTAATAATAATTTAATTGATGTAATTAATAATATATTAGCAAATAAGCTTAGGTATTGGCATAATATTCTTAAATTTGAATTATGGTCTGATAGGACTAGAATTATGTTACCCTTAGGAATGCAACCTTATCATCTTGTTTATGGCCAAGATCTAATCTTACCAGTCAACCTAATAATACCCATGTTATATTTCATGAGAGACTACCTAGAAACATATGATAAGATATAAACTTGCCTCCTTAACCTGATACAAATAGAGGAAAAACATAATGCAAATCTATTGCATTTTGATAAACACCAAGATGTTCTCAAACATTGGTTTGATAAGTGAGCATAATTGAAAGCCTTTTATATCTCTAGTTTAGTATTTCTCTAGGATAAGGCTCACGATAAAAAGGGATAACATATAAATTTTTATGTCTTGTGGTTGGGTCCCGACCATATATTTAAAATCTTAGGTGAGAGTGCATTTCACCTAAGGTATCTAACTACTTAGGATGTCTTGTTCCTATCAATGGATAGTTACTCAAATAATAATTTTAGGATTGAAACAACCTCTCAAGTCCCTATAAATACCTTTCCTTTCCATTTCTTCTTCATTTTTTTTTCCTACTATGTTGTTAGTTTAGGTTTATTTTTCCTACTTTTCTTGCTTTGCATTGTCAGTTTGGCCTCATTGCTTGTATTTTTTTTCCCAACCCACCTATTTTGACCTATATGTTTCCCTATTGGTCAAATAATGAAGAAACAAATTCCTATATATAGGTATCTCGAGTGATGCTCTAGTGTATAATCACTCTGAGTAGTTTGTATCCTTCTATTCTATTTATAAATTAGTATTGAAAGCTTAAGATATTGTCTATGTTCTAAATTTATTTGAGTTGGTTTAATTTTGAGTAAAATTATATATTTAATGAATATATTCTCTTAAAACCAAGCACAAAAATCACAAATTAATGGTTTTTAGTCTTGCCTAAATGAACCCACTATGATGAAGCTCTAAGGTGAAAAATATATAGTTATGCCTTTCACTTGCTACAATGGTCCTCAACCCATAATTGAGAAGCTACAAAAAGTAAGAAAAGATAAATCCAGATAATAAAATCAAAAGAAAAGTCAATATCTAAAAAACTCACTTATGGGTGATTTAGACAACCTCTACTAGGGCTATAAATACCTAATCGACAATAGAGCAAGGCCTTGAGAGGGATTAAAGACAAATCTATTGGGGATATTAATGCTTATCTAATAATGGAGAAATATATAGGTAAGCATTTTCAAGGTAGGATTCACTACCCCGATGATTAGATCCATAGTAGTTAGTCTTTGTAGCTTCTAAGAAGTTTTAAATTAACTCATTTAAATACACTAGGTCAATGAGAATGTCTAAGTTGGTCCTTTATCCACTCTCATATTATCCTCTCTTTAATCCATTCACATTATATGTATAGTCTTATCTAGATATTTTGGGGTTGTAGACAAATTTTTATCATTTCAAAATACTTAGGATCATTTTCTAGTACAGTTACCATTTCTTGCTATTTACACAACATGCCTTAATTCTTCCATGAATTAGGGAACCTCTTTTTACTTTTTATTTCCCTCTTACTTATGCTCATGACTCATTGGTCTTAACACTCTCAAGTTTCCTTGGTGGTCTATATCAATTTATGTGCAAAATCTAGACCTAAAACCATCATTGTTATAAATACCACATCTATGCGAGTCAACTTTGTATTTTTCACTTAGCATAAAAGTGGAGTTTTAACATCCCAAATTGTAATTACACTATATCTCTTATCTCTCTTATCTCCCTTAGCCTTATCTAGGACTAAATTAAGATTTTCATTCCCTCTAGTATCCTGAAACCTATCCCATTATGATGACCAAGTCTGAATAGTAAAGCTTCATATATAACACTTCACCCCAAAGAGGAGTTTTGATGCACTTATACTCATATGGCATTTTTGTTTGCCTAATCTCTCAGCTCCATGTAATTACTTTAGGGGTTACTTTGAGTTACATGCCTATTGGACCTCTAGGACCTATCTCATCCTATCAACTACACTCATTTAAATAAGTTTCAAGTTTTATTCTTTGGGTGGAGACACATTTTCAATGAACTTATCCCACTTGTAAGGTCTCTTGAACATGTGTTCTTTAGTTTGCCTGGGTATCTTAGTCTACTATGGGGAAGTCACTTTGGTATCCATTCCATCTCATCCTCCATAACTTGATCCATATTTTCAATCAATCTCATGTGATTAATTTTTGTGTTTTGTACTTCCCCCCAAAATGATTTCTCGGCCCCCATTCTACACTTACAAAATTTTGATAAGTCAAATGAAAAAAATTGTCAAAATATCCATTTAAGTCTAGATAAAAGTGACTATAATCTATCTAAATACCTACACCTAATAAATATTTCAACCCATTATTTGGTATTCCATGTCTTCATCTTTGTTTTGTTTTCCTAATCAAAGTTTTCCATGCAAATAGGTCTAAGTTTGAAAAAAATAAACTCCCTAGACCTATTCGAGTTTGTAAACCCCAATTATGACTAGGAGGGGAATCATTTGGTACTCATTATGTTAATCAAACTATAAGTCATAATTAGTTCTACATTTATGGTCAAGTGAAGTTATTTTTAAAATCAAATTCAAACTCTAAATAGGTTTGGTGGGCTTTCACTTAGCATTGTCCTTTGTTTTTTGGGAAAATTTTCCTAATTAGGTTGGGAGCCATTAGGCTTCATTATTTAAGTTATATTTAGGGTTTAAAACCCTTAATAGGTTTTTGGGCCTTTATATTATTTTTTATAGTGTTTTTCATGCCCCTAAACCTTGACTAGGTCCTCAAGGATCTTGGGGCCCTATTTCTTTGTTAGTTAGGGTAAAAGTCCTGACTAGGTCGGTGACCACTCCCCTGTCAAAGCCTTTATTATTTGAGATTTTTCTCCTAAAAAACCTTGATCAGTTCTACCATTGAGGTTTTATCTCCCATCCATTGATAAATAACTTAAAAGTTGTAATTGGGGGTTGAAACCATGATTAGGTCTTATACCCCCATGTTAATTTGAAACTCAATAGTCTTCCAAAATACTTAGTTCTATCCAAGAAATAAAAGATTGATTAGGTCTATAAGCATAAAAAAAGTACCCCTAGTGTTATTTTGGATTCTAAATCTTTATTAACACTAGGACTTATAAAATTTTCAAAAAACAACAATAACATTACTTGATCAAGCCTAAAATCCTAGATAGGTCTACTGGGGCTATTTTTGACTTATCTTCCATTTTTTTACCATAACTTTTCACTTGCTTATATATTTTAAGAACCATTCACACTTAGATATAGATAAATCCATCATGAACACAATAGTAACTTCATTTTTGATTTATTTTTCCTATGGAAAAAATTATTTTCATTTTAGTGTGTAATTTATTGTTCATTTCTTTTAATTGCTTGTTTTAACTTTTTTTGTCCCTTTATAGGAAGTGAAAAGTGAAAGTGGAAAATTTGGAAGGAGAGAAAGAAGAATGAGGTAGTTGAGGCATTAATTAATGTTATTTTAATGGTTTTGGATGGGAAAACTCCCATTATAGAAGGTCATTCATATATATTACTTGCATTTTACACTCAAAGGGTTGGCTTTTCTTCTCCACACAAGAGATTTGGAGCTAGCCTATTTCAATTTTCTGCATTTTTATTTATTTTCTCTCCCTCAAATATTTTCTTACCATCATGAGGGATAAATATTAAGGGAATTATTATAATAGACTCTAAATTTTATTGTAAAAATGATGAATATTGATTAATTGAAGTCTTGGAAAAAATTGCACTCAATTTGCACATGTATATGATGATTGTGGCTACTCCATCTCCTTGTTTGTTCTCCTCAGAAGCTTACACTATATTTGAATGTGATTTTTCATATTCTATTTGGTTCATTTGTTGTTTTATGGAGATATTATGATGGTTAAATAAAATTTATCACCATTCTTGTAGGCTTATATTCTCTTTTCATTTACCCTATCTTTTATCACTTTTTTTTATCAAGTTATTAATTTAGGATTTGAATGAATGTAATATACTTAAATGTCTATCCTGATTTTTATTAATCTCTCCATTATAATGATAAATTTTTAAATTAAACATAATGTAATAAACTCTAAATCAACCATAAACACATTGAATAAAACCCTAAACACACTAATTTATAACTGGGCAATATTTGAATGAATGCTTATTTATCTATTTTGATTACCTACACAAAACCTAATCAAACAAAATAATAAAAACACATTAATTTTACATTATTCAAGTACCCAAAACCCATTGAAATTAAGTTTTTATTAAATACCAATAATCCCCTTGAAATGGAATGGTCACAATGAGCCCTTGAGTGAAGACCAATGTGCCTAGACTAGGTAGATATAAACCTTAGAGAAATTCCCATTAATCTCCTTTCAAGAGAAGAAAGTTATAAGACCTACACAAAAGAGTTGGTACTTTTCAAAACACATGTCAACATAACCATCATCCTTTATATCCATATTTTAAAAAATATTGAAGACCAAAACAAGGTTTATAAGATTGTAGTGTAGGATCATTTATTTGTTGGACCATTACATGATGTTTGAAGGGATTAGTATCCATTGGACATGTGTATATAAATCCATGATGAATTATTTTTAAACATGCATACAAATTATATGAAACCACATACATTTCATTTATCCAAGGTCTTCCCAATAGTATATTATAGTTTGAATCATTTGGCATAACATGACACAAAGTAGGTAATGTATGAGATCCCATAGTAATGGTCAATTTTATTTTCCACAATAATTTTCATGATATATTTTCAAATCCTTTGATGTTCATATTAGAATGTTATAAATCATTAGGCCCAATCCAAAGTAAGGAAATAAAGGATATGTTACAAATGTTGAGCCCTGAACTATTATCCATAAAGACTCTTTTTCTAATTTTATTACACACTCCAACCTAAATGTATAATGGTAAGCAATAATTTATAAGGTCTTGAGGTGGTATATCCTCCTTTTCAAATGATATAATATGTTCAAACCTTTTGATAGAATTTAACACAGTAGCCACATATGGAGGATCCACATTAATTGGTAAAAAGGCCATACATAATGCTCTAAAAAAACATTCTTGTAATGGGAAGAGTGGCATAGAAAGTCCCAAAATGGATTTTTAGTTATAATATAATTAGAAGAGTTTGTAACATGTTGGCATATAGATACTATCTCTATAATATTATAAAAGGAATTATGAAGAGAGATTAAGTATTGTTTTTATTTAAAACTCACACATATATTGACAGATCTACTTTATTTTTTTAGATTCTACCTTGGATTAACATAGAATAATAGCATAATATTGTTACAATTACAAATTACAACATAAAATGAGCTACACATGCATCCACATTGAACATATTGACAGAAAATGGAATCTGATTTTAAACTTGTAAACTCTTGTTAAATATGAAATAAAAAATCAAAAATAGAAAATCAATCAACCCTAGACCAATAAATAGGGGTTTGGGGATGAAAATTCAGGTTCACCAAATGTTTAACCTTAAAATTTATATATGGGGAATCTATGTTTAAAGGGGTAGAGATAGCCTAGGGCACAAGGATGTTAGACTATCTCTAAAGCAAGCCAATTATTTATGAAACTTAGATAAAACATATAGTGAATTTATTATTTTGTGATGCTAAAGATAGATTGTAAAACTATGCTAGATATTGTAATGATAATGAAAACAAGATACTTATTTAGTTCTGATGTTAATACAAATCTAGATCTAGAATAGATAGAAAGTAGAATGGATCTAGATTTTGTATTAGTCACCTGACTCTATAAATTATACCTCTATATCTTTGACACTTGCATCAACCTAGGATGGCTGCATAGACACTATTATATTCAACACACCCACACTCTCAATTGTTTCAAATAGGGACCCATTATAATCTAAAATGCCTAGTTTTGATTTAAAAGATCCTTTTCATTGGCATTCATGTGTGTAATTATCAAGATTTAAGGATTTAAGGTTCTTATTTTTCATATTGATATTTATTGTTAGGTATACTATTTTATGTAAATAAAATTTTTACCTTCCCCATTATCCAAATTCTCAATATGTAGTTTATTCAAACTAACATACTAAGTATTTTGGGAGTTTTATAAATATACAAGTTTTTTGAATTAGTGAAAAATTCACAAACTTGAAAATATTTAGTGATTTTTAGGACTTCACACCTTTTGGTCATTGGAGCATTTTTTATTTGAAACTTTTATTCTTTACAACTTTTTTTCATCATTACTTTTGTTTATCATGACTTAGGCATATCAAAACTTCCATGTCTTTGTAGACTTTCATCTTCTCTATTTTTGTCTTCATGTTTTCACATGAAATGGAAAATACATGTTTTGAAAAAAGTTATGACACATGAAAGGCATGAGTCTTCACATTTCATACATTTGAGGCATCGTGGGATTTGGATAAATAAGTTTTGACAAAAAAATTGACACTTGACTTTTAATAGTATGTCGCATGACACTTTTACACAAAACTAGAAATAAAATGACATTTGTTTGGGGATAACAATGTGGCATCCTTCTAAATGTATCAATAATCTATGTGGTATACCCACCAAATTAACTTATCAAATTTGAATTAAAAGAATATATCAAGCTTGGATATATTGAACATTAATGGTTCACAAACTATAATTAATTCCCAATCTTTGAAGCTATATGGTCAAATTCTAAAGAGACATCATGCTTATTGATTACCAAAGAGCTCAATATAAATTGTATTCAACAAAGAACAAAGCCCAAATTAATTTCATTTGTGATTAATAAGAATCCAAGAGGGGATATTAGTATCATGTTATTATGATCAAAATCAATCGAAAACACACTAATGAAACTTACACCTCTATCCTATACACTCAAAGAACAAGAGAATTATACAGGTAACTATCAATTGAGGACAAAACAAATAATTTTACCTTCCATGAGAGCAAGATTTGTATGTTGGCAATGAATTGATATACTTGGTTGTGTGATCTATAATTATTTATCAATGGATCTCTTTAAACCACCTTTCCTCGTCACCTTGGTAATGTTAGGCTTGGATTTAGCTTTGGCTTGGATTGGCTTAGAAAATGGGCATGATAACACTATACCAATGGATCTTCTTGAAGATATTTTGCATGATAAATTTACACCAAAAGAGCTTTGTTGAAGGAATTCATGCATAATAACATTAAATAAAAAAACTTATTGATCAATGGGTGAGGCCTTGTATTTATGGGCTTCCAAACTAACTCTAACCCAAGTATAGTTAGGTTAAAATTAACCATGGTTAAGTTTGGGAGGGAAAAATACATTAATATTTTAAATTAATAGGCATGGCTCATAAATCTAGATATTTATTTGATATTTTGTAAGTACTTGACAACTCAAAAAAGATGATGTCATCAATTTAGATATTTATGTGATGTCATAATGATGTCATCAATATGGATTTATGAATTTATAAAAATAGAAATTCAATAATTAATTATCCATGGGATTTTCACCTATGATTTTAATTGAGTTTAACCATTTAAGAAATTTTGATCAAGTTAATTGTCATTTCTAAATTTTGACAAGTTGTCCCTCACACATGGTAGTAAAGGACAATTTTCTAGGTCGCACCTTGATCAGAGATGAATTAGAGTAAGATGATGATTGTGTAAAATGTATTTCCCTAATTAGGGATATATTGACATGATTTAGAAGATGCATGTGATGTGTGCTAATGAATTAGATCATTCTAGTGATTTCTAAGCTTAACTTGCATTATTTTAAAAATGTGACTCTAGTGTCCATTTAGACATGGAAGTGGCCAAAAAGGAGTGTCTACAATTTACCCCTATTTGAGAAGGTGTTACAAGACATAGGCAGAGTAACATATTTTCAAAGACTAAAAAAGTCATTAAGAAGAAAAAGAAGATAATGATTGATAAATGATGCTCCAAATAGAGTTTGAGAAGCCTATGATGCCCCCTCAAGGGAGTGGCCAACACATACAATTGATGGAAACCCCCTAAAAAAGAAGAAATAATAAGAATGAAATTAACCCATGGGTGAGATTAATCTAATCAAGATAATTATTGCACACATTAATTTAAAATTATTAATTTTCCTAAAGGTAGTTATAATCAGTAACAAATGATTGAGACACTGATTTGCCCAAAGTTAGTTATAATAAGTGGCATAGACATGTGCCCCAGTATGATAGATGGGTCAAAAATAATGATTTACCTATAGGAAATTATAATCATTTTTATGACTTGGATTAAATAATGATTATGCCCCAGTATCGTGGATTTTATCATGATAAATTGGTTGTGCCTTGGTAGGGAGGATTGGAAAGCATAACTCAAGGAGATAAATTATTACACAGATTAAAAATGAGTAGGCATAAACATAAATGTGATGGTCTAATGACTAAAGAAGCCATAAAAAATAGGCATACAAGGATGCATGAGGTGATGATTAAAAGAAAAAGGGTGGTTGAGCTAACTAGAGATACGTCATGTATCTAAACATTGCCTATATAGTCCAAATAGACCTCAAGCTAATATAGTTCACCCAAAAATGGGAGAAAATGGAATGAGGGATAGAATAAAAGAATAAGAATTATTTATGTGAATAATTTGGTTATACCTACCAATGTAGAGATACTCATCCTTATTAACATTGATACATCCAAAATGGTCAATGGGTTGATTTGATCAAGGAGGATGGGAGGATTTGCCAAAGTGAATAAGGAGAAGTATTTTTGACACCATTTATTGTGATTACCACTGAGTGCTAATTTTTGTTGTATCACATGATGATATGTACCATGATATAAAACACCATGATGACCTAGCCATAATGTGTATAAGGATTGACTCCTGATCCAATAAATAATAAAAAATAATGAAATAATGATAAAAACCATGATGATAATATTGAATTATGAATATACATGGACTCAAGATCAATGCATAAGGAAATACCCAATGAATGCATATAGACTGAGTCAAGGCACAATAACTAAAGCAAACAAATAGGCAAATAGATAAACAAATAATTAAGTAAACAAACACACATAAATTTGGAAAGTAAAAGAAATAGAAAGCATCCTATCGTCAACCAAGTCAATACTTACATGTAAAGGATCAATGGAATGATAAATAGATGGTACCCCTAAGCAAGGATATATGCAATGGAATAACATGTAGGGATAAGGCATCTTGGTATAAGTTGTATGCTTTGGTGTTGCCCTAATAGCATGAAAGTTGTAGGTTAGTCCTAATAGTACCAATTTAGATGATGCCCCTAAACAAGGATACATGCAAAGGAAAGGTCACACCTATAATGGTAATGAAATGAATTTGGTACCAATAAAGGATTTTCCCCGGTAGGGAAAATCAAATATGGATGACTAGGTTTAGATGGGATAAATGTTTTTGGATTTTGAGGTTTTATATCTCTCTAGGAGATTGTAAACCAATTTTCTAATGTTTAGGATTTTTGAAATATTTTGAATGTTTTTGGAAATTTGAAAGCATCTAAACTCAATAGATAATTAAAAGACATAGAATGGTCCAACTAAAAAAATGACAAGAGCATAGCTTAGGTTGCTTGTAAAATGGTGAGAGCATTGGAAAAGGGTTGACCGATTTGACTTTAATGTAAATTAAGAGCTACCTAAATAACTCAAATGGACCTCAAGTCACTATAGTTCAAAGTAAAGTGGAGGAAAAGGTATGAAATGATGGTAAGGTGAGGTAAAGGAAAAATTTAGGCACATGGAAAGGTATGAAATAATGACAAGGAAAATGGAAAATGGAAAAGGAAAGGTAAATGGATAGGTAAGGCAAATTGATAGGAAAGGTAAATGGTAAGGTAAGGAAAATGGTTCTATTGTTCCTACTTATGTGGAGATGCTCATCCTAATTAGCATATAATATAACCAAAATAGTCAATTATGTAAATTACTAACTAACACATCTTCTAAATAACTACTCTATCAAGAATCTACATCTGATTTGAAATCTAATAGCACTATTATGATATTAATTGGTTATTAATTCTATTTCCTTTAAACTTCAAGACAAGATGTCTTCATAGCCTCTATAAAGGTAAGTGTGGCCAAGGATGGTAAATAGAGATAAATAGTGGATAAAAGGTCTGATTTGGAAATGGATAAATGGATCATAATGGAATGTATAATGGTTGGGCAATAAATGAAGATCAAGATTTTTAGGCACACATAATGTTAATGATTCTAGATTTGACATAATTTTGGTTGTGGTGGGACTGAAGGCTTCTAAATTTTCTCTTGATAGGACCACCAATTTTTTTTATTGTTTGGGTTTGAGAGATGTTACCATCTGATTATGCTATAGAATGGAAGTTGTATTGATGTTGTCTTTATTAATTTCTTCATTAAATAGTGAATAACTATTGTGCTTTATTTTGGCACCTCAAAAAGGTTTTGACCAATAAATTTGTCTTGATTATCCCATAGCACCTCCAAGAAGGTTTCACTAAGGAGTGTTGACTTTTGACTTTGATTATCTTTTAGCACCTCAAATAAGGTTTCACTAGAAGATGTTGAGTTTGGAATTTAATTTCCCCTAGTGCCTTTGAAAAGGTTTAACTAGGATATTATAATTTTTCTACATGAATTTGGTATTGGTCCTCATGATATTATATATCTGATTTTTCACCATTGATGCAGTTCAACAAGGTTTGATTTTGTTAGTCTCAATCGATGCCTATGGGGTAGAATGTCAATATCGTGCCTATGTTGGTTGGTGTTAGTGGCATGTGGAATAGTAGTGGAATGGGAAGAGGTGACACAATCCTCATATAATATAATATAACTTATGTTGATGTTGAAGTAATCATCCTCAAAAACCATGGAAGGATCATAAATGTATTCAAATTTATATGCAAGGCATGTGTAATCAATGTTGTAATAGCCAATATTATATTATGATTCTAAAGTTGAGTCTAACTCAAGGGACTCTGAATTTGATGTTGACACTAACATTGTTTCTTCTTTTGATTCTAAATCTAATATTGGTTTAAGGAATAGAACCTAATTTCAATGCTAATTCTTCATCTAATTTGGTGGAAAATATGTTATGTTGAATGTTGGGGTATTAGATGAGTAATGGATTGGGGTTAAATAATGGGATCTTTAAACATAGGCTTAGCTAATAAGTACTCAACAAATATTGGCTTGCCAAAGTGAGGCTCCTTAAAAATAGGGCAATGGTTGAGATAATGATTTACACAAAGGTGGTTATAATCATTATGGGCTAACTCAAAAAATACTAACTTGTCAAAGTGGGACTCCTCAACCAAAGGGAAAGGGTAAACATGAAACTCCATAAAGACTAGCTCATCAAATTGAGGATCCTTAAAAATAGGTCAATGGTCAAAGAGTGATTCAACACAAGTTAACTCATCATAAATAGGTGTTTCTAAAAAAACATCTCAAATTGGTTGGTTGTCTTGGACTTGGTTTATAATTGGCTAAAAAATATTAGATTTAGACACTTATTGGTATTTAAATGATGACTCTTGGAGAGGTCTTGATTGGATCTATTGTGGTTCAAATACTAGCATGGATTTTATAAAGTGAGGGAAGGTTGAAAATGGTTGAAGGATGACCCATGGTTTGATAATGAGATATTTTCAACTAGGTTCATCTATAATAGGATCAACAAAGATTGGCTAGGTTTATAGGATGGTAATTTGGATCCACCTAATCATAATTGCATAACCTTATTGGGATAATGAGCTACAAAATTTGGAAGGGCCTTTAATGGTAATCAATGGGCACTATGTAGCTTGGTTGATGATGTAGACCAAAGTAAGAGGGTCAATAATTGTAATGAATAAGCATTGTGGAACTTGGTTACTAATGAAATTTGAAGGATGAGGGCTTATAATGGTAATAAAGGGTCACTACAAAGTTTGGTTGTTAATGTAGGACAAAGGAAGAGGGATTGGAATGGTGATCCTTGGGTACTATAGAGCATGTTTGCTACAAAAATCCAAATGATAAGGGCATATAATGTTAATCCTTGGGTATTCTAAATCTTGGTTACTGATGTAGGACAAAGGATGAGGGCCTAGAATGGTATCTTTGGGCATTGCAGAGCTTGGTAGATAACATAGGCTAAAGGAATATTATTGGTATAGTTAATGGATTGAGTAATGTTATCATTTAATTGATGAACTTGGTACTTTAATTGGCCCAAATAAGGGAGGTCTTGGCATATGATAATCGACATAGCTGGGTTTGGCAAATAGCCCAAAGAGGGCAATCTTGGTTAATGAAAATGGTCTAGGTCTAGATCTAAGATTGAAAATAGCATTGGTTTAGGAATAGGTGTTTGTTATATTTTTTTAAATGATTTAAAATTGGCCTAAAATTTATCTCTTCTCCAAAAATCTTCAATGGTAAGCGTGGTCTCAAAGTATCTCCTAGGTCTAATGTCTTGCACACAAATGGTCAATTTTGAAAAACAAATCTGAATGTTGATCTTGACAAAGTGTTTTGAATAAAATATAATCTAGGTATAAGAACAAAAAATGGTGATAAGTTTTTGGAAACAAGGCACAAATCTAGACTCAAAATTCCATGAATAAAACCTAAAAAATAAGGAAAATACTAGGTCTTCAAAAGTAAGGCACAAAGCTAGACTTGAAAACAACTAGGTCTAAAAAATGGAAAGGCAAATGCTAGGTCTTTGGAAAAAAGGCATAAATTTATAATTTTAAAAAATAAACTTGGTGGAGTTAAAACTTGCAAGTAAATTTAATCTAACTCTAAAATAATTAGAAACACTTGGACTCAAACTAGGCACATGAATTCAAACACAAACTTGACTTTGGTAGAAGACATTCACCCTAGGCACATGCCTACAAATATTTAGGAAATTAAATATCAAGTAATAAAAAATAATCATGACGAGTAAAAAATTCAAGCCCAAGTGATGAAAAACACTCAAATGTAAACTAACCATGCTTAAGGTTGTACTTAAAAATAGAGTTTCAACATTAGTTTTAAGTAAAAAAATAGATGTGAGGCACATAAAAAATGGACCACTTCCTAAATTTGGGAAAATGAGTCTTTAAAGTAAGCACATAATGAGCCCAAGTTATAAAATTCAAAAGTAAGAGGTACACATCTAAGCCAAAATTAAGCAAGGCATAAATATAAACCACTCAATGTTTGAATCTCAACTTCATAAGATAAATTTCAAACTTGGTTTAGGAGACTTGGGTTCTAAAAAAGACAACATTCTAAACCCAAACAGATGGCATAATAGTACAAATTTTAGACCAAATGCATACATGGTTTAGAACTCAGTTTGACACAAGGCAAAGTTTTGAAACAATACAAGTAGTATAATGATGGTATCTTGCTCAAAAGGTATGATAAAGGTCTTTGTTTAAAAACTCCAAGGAAAAAAACTTGGGATAAAATGGGAAACATAATGATTATTCATTTAAACAAGTGACATACATAAATGTTTTGAAAATGTATAGGGCAAAGTGTGGTATCAAATGGACAGAATAACACCTCTTATATTAAAAGGGTGTAAAAATGTGTTATTGGTTTATGACTCATTTTGATGTGTTTTTAACAAATAAAATACTTTTAGACCTAAAATAATTTAAGAAAAATAAACAAAAAACACCTAAATGTATCATATTATCCCTAAAAATTGATAAAGTTGCTTCATATTGTTAAATTCTATCTATATATTCCTTCTTGAGAGGAAATAATTTGTTAATCTAATAAAATTAGATGTACATGAAAAAGTAGGGTTTTTTAGGCCCCCTCTTCTCTCAATAATTTTCATAGTGATATGAAACTTTGGGATACTTGCCTTGAATTAATAATATTTCTATGACAAGTGGGGTTTGTATAGAAACTATAAGTTTCAAGTGTTCTAGATGGTCTCAAGTGTGGTTAACATTAGATACATAATCACATCAATTGAGTTCATACCAACTAACTTACTATGCAATGGACTATTATTGTGCTTAATGACTCCATCCATGTACTTCATAGTGGATTTTGATGTTTAGATAGAACTAACTTAGGGTTTCATTAGGATCGGAGAGGCTAGCCACTTAGCCCCTGACAATCCCAGTATCACATGCCCTAATTCATATAGCCCACCATGAAGTGGGATTGAAATGATGCTAAGAGATGGAATTTTGGGTCAAAGCTTCCCTAAAGAACTTATGGTGAGGTGATGAAATCCCACCCATAATCCAAATGCATTAAATGAAATAAATGAAACTAGAAGGACTTTAAACATCATTTTTTGGATCACCCAAGTTACTTGAACTTAGGGAGAACATAGATAAGATTCCTTCTAGGCTTGGACTAAGTAACAAGGTAATAAATAAAGTTTTATTGGTCACCTGAGTTCCCTAAATGGGATGGGGGGACATCATAAATGCAAATTCTAGTTTGAAATAAATTATAAACAAAGATCTTAAGAGCACTTAGTCTAAGATTTTTGTTTTTTTTAAAGATTTAAGCAAGATGTGAAATGAAATTTTGGCCTTTGTAAAAACTTAAAAGTTGTTTGAAAGATTTTAAATAACTAAAATAAATATGAAATTGGTTTATTATTGAATGAAAATCTTGAAAAAACTTGTTAGAAGTTTGATTGGCTCAAGAAAGCAAAGGCAACCTGCAAAATCAAAGTTAAAAATAAAACCAAACATAAAAAGGGATAAAAATCAACAGTCAATGTTTTGACCATAAATTATAAAATATTTATTAGTTATTCATCAAAATTTGGTATGTTTTTGATAGGCCAAATTCATATCTATATGAAAAAATTATAATTAAAAAAGTGAATACAAACAAATTTATGAGCTCTGTATCATCCATTTTTAAACAAAAAACCAGAAAACAAAAGTGGTAATCACTAATTTGATGATAAATGCTAAAATATAGAGTGTTTTTACATGAAAGTTTTATATTATTTTAATAATAAACATATGAACATCCTTACAAAAATTAATGGTATATTTTTTATCAAAAATCATAATAAGAGACTAATAAGAATATTTGTGGGGTGTATGCTCATGAAGAGTGTTCCATCAGGTGTGCCATTATGTGAATAATAGGAATCAAAGAGGGGAGATTAGTATGGTGTTAGTATTATAAAAATCAATAAAAAAACACTAATAAGAATTAAAACTTTAGCCTAGACACTCAAATAGAAATATAACTATACAAGTAACTAACAAATGAAGAAAAAACAAACAATTTTACCTTTTATGAGAGAAAAAGTTGTCTGTTGACAATGAATTGATGTGATCAATTATGTGATCAAAAATTATTTGAAAATGGATATCTTTGTGCCACCTTTCCTTGTCACCTTGGTAATGCTGGGCTTGGATTTGGCTTTGGCTTGGCTTGGCTTAACAAATGGGCATGATAACACTATACCAATGGAGCTTCTTGAAGGTATTTTTACATGATAACTTTACACCAAAAGAGCTTTGTTGAGGAAATTATTGCATAATAACATTAAATATAAAATATTATTGTTCAATAGGTGAGGCCTTATATTTGTATCCTTCAAAACTAACTCTAACCTATGTGTAGTTAGGTTAGAATTAACCATGGTTAGGTTTGGGAGGGAGCAAGCCATTAATATTTTTAATTAATAGGCATGGCTCACAAATTCAAATATTTGTTTGATATTTTGTGAGTTATTGATAACTCACAAAAGATGTTTTCATGATGATGGTATCAATCTAGATTTATGATTTTTCAAAAATATAAATTTAACAATTAATTAGCCATGGGATTTTCACATGTGCATTTAATTAGGTTTAACCATTTAAGCAATTATGACCAAGTTAATTGCCATTTATAAAATTTGACAATTTGTCACTCATATATGGTTGAAAAGGTCAATTTGGTAGGTCTCACCTTAACTAGAGATGGATTAGAGGAAAATGATTGATTGCATACAATGTATTTCCCTAGTTATAGATATATTGACATGATTTAGAAGATGCACATGATGTGCATTAATGAATCAGAGCATTTTAGTGATTTGCATGATTAACTTGTATTTTTTTCAAGAAGTCTCTCTCGTGTCTTTTTAGACAAGGAAGTGACCAAAAAGGAGTGTCTATATTTTTTACCTATAATATACTTAGAGTAAATGATCAACTAGTGGAATTATCATGAAAACTATGTCAGTAAACTAGATAAGAAATGGTTTCATCATCCATGGTATTGAGGGGAGTTTCACCACCTTCAAAATTCTCCATCAAGGATTATATAGAGTACATGGATATAATATTTGATGAATAAGTATTTGATGATGAATATGCCAACTATACATCTCTGTAGGATGTGGTGGAGGATATTTATGACCATACAAATGAGGAAAGCTTGACAACTAATAAAAAACTATTAGTTGATTTACTATCATTAAAACACCAAAAACTAAATTTTTTTATAGCCAAGCCCAAGGTGATGCCATGAATTGACATGTTATGGGAATTATTATTCATATTAAAAGTGTCTAAAAGTTTCTTACACCCTATCAATCATAAAATAGTGGTGGCATGCATATTAAGGGATGTGTTCCCGAGATACCTGTGCTCCCCATCGTAGACACCATGTATGATGGCCATAAAATTATGTTGTGGAATAATACTAGAAATGTCAAAAATATGTTGAGGAATGTAATGTCCCCTTTTTAGCGTGATCTTGTTTTATGATGATTAGCCTATTATGCGACCTTCGTAGGCTGATAGGATGGATAGAGGGTCATGATGGATGCTTGGCTTGGCTTCGACTAGCAAAATTTTTCCAGTTGGCTTTCGTTTAGGCTCTTTTAGACATGTATTAAGGGAGATATTAATATTTGATTGATTTAATTAAATATTAATTATTTAGCATATTTTAATTATGAAACCCTAATTAAGGCAAGCACACCTTTTAGAGGATATAAGGGTTTCTCATTGGAGGGAGGCCATAATTATTGATTATTGATTGTTGAGAACAAAATTTTGCTAAGTATTTTTTTGAGAAGGAGCCAAGGGTTTCCAGTATTCTAGTTACATTGGAGAACGTACACTCTTTAGTGTGTGTAATTCAGAGGTTGTGAGAGATCAGCCGATCTATTGCTAGTTTGAGAGAACTTCATACAGAAGTTATCACAGAGATTTACAAGTATTTATTTCATTAGGTTTTGATTTAGAAAATTATCCAAATAAAGATCTTCCATATTAGTGCCATATTTCTTGAGATCAGGCATCTAGCATACAACCCATACTATATTGTATTTCGCTACTGTACATAATCCATACAGATATATACTAGGCCATACTAGCCAAAATATAAATTGAAGAAAGGCACCGTTAGCAGTTGCAAGCCATAGGCCACACAGAGACTAGCATCAGCAGCAGAGACCGACATCAACCAACTAAATACCAATGTCGATAGAGTAGCTGATTGACAGTGACCGATGTCGGTAGGATATCGACTGATGACAGTAGCATAACCGACATCAGCGACTGTGTTTTCACATAGAAACTCGTGTAGTACCAGATTTAGAGTTATTTCTAGATTTGCAAGAAATAATCAAGTTTTTTGAATAATGTTTCATATTATTTTATATGCATGACAGAGACTCAATATTGTAATCATCTAGAAGAACAATAAGATCATTGATTAGCCAGTTGATAGATTACATTGTCTATTTATTTAATTGAATTTATCTTACAAAATCACATCTTTATGCATGTAAAAACACCAAAAAAATTAGAATTCACAAAAACAATTCAAAACATACAGTTTCAGAGTTTAAGGGAAATAGGGGTTTCTACAGTGGTATCAGAGCTTTTGTTCTACCATCCTATTGGGTAGATTGGTCATTGAATCAGCTAAGTAACCATGATTACTTCAAGTAATTAGAAACAGTGGGACAAGACTATGGAGAAGCTTAAACAAAGTTTGACCCAGTTGGTTGAAAACTAGAGGAGGATGCATGAATTTCTTTCACACCCTACGATCAAAGACAAATTAGCACAGTATATGGCATCTATTTTTAAAGGGTCCACATCACAATATAAAAAGGAGGAGAAACAAGGGGATATGAGGGCAGCCATGGGGAATGAGTTGTCTATATCATCTATGCAAGAAGCTTCACTTGAGACTTCTACATTCGATGCCAGCATAGAGCATGCTAATGATATGGATAATAAGGGTATGGATTCTTTGGATGATCATATTGCTACTTCACCTTCACATCATGAAAAATTAGACTATGGCAGCCAAGGATAGTTGGAATAGAAGCCTTTGGTTTGGGAGGATTTACAAGTACAAATGGTGGTGAAGGAAGATGGGATAAAGATAGGTCATGAGCATTCTAATTTTTTATATCAGACTTGGAAGGATGTGGAAAGGACAAAAAATTTATGTGATATGTGGTCACAAAGGGCCAAGGAAGCTAGATTAGTGGCTGCCCATGCGAGATAGCACCTTCAAAACATAAAAGGAAAGGTCAATCTCTCCAACATGGAGAGACAGAAAGGAGTCACAACAGGGTCTACTTGTGACAACTTACAGGGAGATCTACAAGAGTCACAATTTTAGTCAAAGGAGGTGACCATGGAGTTGGAGCATTTACGGTCTTCACCAGCCCCAGACCCAATTCATTTATATATTGAGGTGGTTTGTGGTGAGTACATTCCTGCAGTTGTTGATGAGGAACATGTTGTTGGGGCTGACACACATGTTCAGGATGTGGGAGTACCTGGTCTTGATGAGTTTGGGATACCAGTGGAGTCGAGTCTCCAGATAGATTCTTCTCACATAGATGATAGTGTGGTACAGTTGGCCATGCCACCTTTATAGAGGGATCAGTTGTGGTGTGCAGGGAAGTATGTTGATGCTTCCTCATATAATTTTTACAGCACTAAATCATTCATGGAGTATTTTTTGGATAGTGTAGGTGTTCATCTGGACTCACATAAAGTGACATAAGGTGTTCTCATCTGAGGTACTAGTGATATTCATATATTGGGTGGGGAGATTATAGTGATCCTTTCTACTATGCTACCTCACAGGGATTTTATGGTGGGGTTTGTTGAGCAGATTGCACAGGGTCCTATCTAGCCTACAACCACTTGGATTCAGAGATTGGAGCCATTTGTTGATTCCCAATTTAGTAATGGTGAGCCAATAACAGATTTTGGGGGTTCCTACCAGCATTATATAGTGGGGTATGCTCATTATTTTTCTTTTGACCCAAAGATAGAAGATCTGATTTCACGCAGGTGTAGATCGGCTCCATAGTCTTACCATCCATTATGGGATGGATTGGCACCATCTTTTATAGATGGAATTGGTAGTTGCAAGTTATACAACCTGTAGTATCGACACACCTAGGATAGTTTATCAGAGATTGGATTTGGTAGCAGTGACTCAGGTACCTATGGCTGTTGTCATATCCATAGTGTAGTTGGGTGCAAGTGTCAGTTAGATAGGAACTTGAGTTTTAATAGAGTTAATTTTTTAGTTGGCTTGAGTTTCATAGAGTGGTTTCTTATATTGGCATCACAGGGGTTGATTGGTGACATGAGGGACATTACACAACCTTTTCCTTAGGATCCAGGTGGAGTGGTGTCAACCTTGTTACTGAGATTGCTTGCGGACAAGTAATTTTAGGGAGGGCAGATTGTAATGTCCCCCTTTTAGCATGATCTTCTTTTATGATGATTAGCCTATTATGTGACCTTCGTAGGCTGATAAGATGGATAGAGGGTCATGATGGATGCTTGGCTTGGCTTCGACTAGCAAAATGTTTCTAGTTGGCTTTCGTTTGGGCTCTTTCAGACATGTATTAAGGGAGATATTAATATTTGATTGATTTAATTAAATATTAATTATTTAGCATATTTTAATTATGAAACCCTAATTTTTAATTATGAAACCCTAATTAGGGAAAGCACACCTTTTAGAGGATATAAGGGTTTCTCATTGGAGGGAGGCCATAATTATTGATTATTGATTATTGATTGTTGAGAACAAAATTTTGCTAAGTATTTTTCTGAGAAGGAGCCAAGGGTTTCCAGTATTCCAGTTGCATTGGAGAATGTACACTCTTCAGTGTGTGTAATTCAGAGGTTGTGAGAGATCAGCCGATCTATTGCTAGTTTAAGAGATAACTTCATACAAAAGTTATCACAGAGATTTACAGGTATTTATTTCATTAGGTTTTGATTTAGAAAATTATCCAGATAAAGATCTTCCGTATTAGTGCCATATTTCTTGAGATCAGGCATCTAGCATACAAGCCATACCATATTGTATTTCACTACTGTACGAAATCCATACAGATCCATACCAGGCCATACCAACCAAACTGCAAATTGAAGAAAGGCACTGTTAGAAGTTATAGGCCACAGGCCACATAGAGACCAACATCGACAATAGAGACTGACATTGGTCGACTAAATACCGACGTCGACAGAGTAGCCGACTGACAGTGACTGACGTTGGTAGGATATCAATCGATGATGGCAGCATAACTAACGTTAGTGACTGTGTTTTCACATAGAAACCCATGTAGTACCAGATTTAGAGTTATTTCTAGATTTGCAAGAAATAATCAAGTTTTTTGAATAATGTTTCATATTATTTTATATGCATGATAGAGACTCAATATTATAATCATCTAGAAGAACAATAAGATCATTGATTATCCAGTTGATAGATTACATTGTCTATTTATTTAATTGAATTTATCTTGCAAAATTGCATCTTTATTCATGCAAAAACACCAAAACAATCAGAATACACAAAAATAATTCAAAACATACAGTTTCAGAGTTCAGGGGAAACAGGGGTTTCTATAAGGAAATGGATTATCCCAAGGGTGAAGGTGATCCTCAAGGCTATAACTCCCATACCAATTTCCAAATTTAGGGTGAGAGTCTATATTGGGATGGCCCTATTGAACAAATTATATGGGTGTGCAAGCGTCCACTACCTTCAGCTAGAATGGGTGTCACTGCTTGATTTATTAATGACCTCAAATCTAACCTTTAACCTGAGAGAGATTATCAGTGCCAATATCTAGGATCAAATATTCTAGAAAGATAAGAAACCAATTGGAAACCATTTTTTCATGATGTTTTACCTATTAGATGTGGTTATGGTAAATTTTTTGATTCCTAATAAATCAATCTAGAGCTCAACCTTAGACTATATCAAAAATAGGGTATGTAAATTATATTATTTCTTACACATCTACTCATATATGAGGAATATTGTCTAGATTTCTAAGAATGGCTACCCTCAAGTATGGAAGGGAATCCATGAAGAACCATTGGCCCAAGTTTTTGAAAACATTAAGAAAATGTTATGGATGATGGGGGATTACTTGTACCTAGATTATACATTAAACATGGTTTTGGGAACCACATTTTCACCTTTTAGACTCCTTAAGTACGTCCCAAAAAATTAGTCAAACAAGAAATTGTATACCATCTCTAGTGTATCATTGACGAAGACATGAAAAATAAACATAAGAGCCTTTTTCATGGATATTCTCTAATGATAGGCCGAATGTGGTATACACATAGGAAATACTTCGGTGAGGTTGGGAAAATTAGGTAATTGTATTCATTATCATCCTTATAGCACAAGGATTGGGACCCCCATGGACATATTTAGAATCATATCACAAGCCTGAGCATCCCTTACCAGCATGAGCCATATGAACATGATTTCATTTTCTTAAATGTAAACAATAATACTAAGGTCTTGTTTAGGGCACAAATGATTAGAATAATAGAAGATATCTTGAGGGTGATGTAATAGGATCCCTCCCTCATAATCTAAGAGGAACATACTAGACTTTCACCTTTATATGGATGGGTTTTAATGGATTATTGGTCCTTAAGGACTTCCAAGTTAGATTAACCAGAAGGAAAGCTATCCCAAGCACCCCCACCTAGTGTGATAATGACTGTAAATCAAGAGTAATATGTGGAATAAGCCCATGTTGTTACAAGTTCTTTGGTAGGAGCAATAGATCCAATCAACATTAATTCTTCCAACTCTAAAGATTCAAGACTTCCTACTATAAATTGGTTCCTACCACCCCAAGTGTGAACATTTCATCTTTGACTACATAAAAAGTTACTCCATTAGTTGAGAAGCTAGTGCTTCATTAAAATATAAAATAAATATCCTCTAATGTTCTTGAAAGATTAGCTATTAGGACATTATCCCAAGGAGAGACACTAGTACTAGTAAAGGGGATAGTACAAGGTGGAAACACTTGTATTTTTTATAACCTTGAGGATGAGGAAAAGGAACTAAAAATGGATAATACCCTAAGCCTATATGGAATCAAAGGAAAGGCATTAATGTAATCTCATCAATTAGGTGATACCAATATACTTCACCTTCTATTGCTCATGTTGCTTCATTAGTTATAATTATCTCTATCATTTATATTACTCTTATTATTTCCTTGGTTATAATTATCTCTATTATTTCTTCTATCCCTATTATTATTATTATCTCTTTAGCTCCTATAATTACTAATATTAATTCAACTAGCCTGATTCATACTTTTGTTCCTTTCCAAGTTCTTCTAAAGGCTCTTAAAGCTAAGAAGATTCATTTTAATAAATTTGAAGGATCACCTCCCCTTGAAAAAATGTATATACCCTATACTTATTTGGGTATAATAATGCCACCCTATACTACCTCTTGGGTTATTTTAATTATATCATCTACAAGAGCTGGTATGAAGACCACATATATTATGCATCTCATGTCTCAGATTGGTGATGTAGATTGGAATAAAGTCATCTTTCCATCATTATCGAACCCACTCCATGTGAAGGAACTCAAGCAATCTTCTAGGGATGTTTTGTCAAAATATTTTGCCTAAGATACCCAATCTATTGAACCTCAAAAATTGGTAATTCCATATTGGGAAACAAACTTGAAAGCCCAAGATGCTCAAAATCTTAATCTAGTGATCATAGAGCTACCCACTATAAGTTATAATTTTGATAAGTCAATTGGGACTATAAAGAGGGTTATAAAGATGAAAGTAAAAGATGAATTTGGTGTGGGGATGATCCTTGAAGAGAGATAGGATCATTTTTTCCTATCTAAAATAAATTACCATATAATTAGAGAGTCCTATCATAAAAAGGATTTTGAAGCTTATTTGGGAATCCACATGGAGGCTTTATTGGAAATCCATACATGCAATGAGAAAGCTAGATAATATCTATAACAAGATTTAAATAAAATATGGTACCAATATAAAATCATGCATGTTACCCAAGATATTGAAGAAGATGATGTCCAAAATATATCTTTAATAGTGTACAATATTCTAGAAAGCATTAATTCAATGAAAATAGAATTATCTCCCCATTAGTTGAGACATCCAAATTGTTAAATTTGAAATAAGGCAAGAATAAATTGACCTTCCTTATCCTATACACAACCAATAAGGTCTTCATCCATATATATTTAATGACACCACTTGAGGAATCTAATTATCTCAATTTGGTGCTCATCAAATGCAAGAAGCTTATGATTGGGTGTCAAGCTCATAATCCTTGATCCCAAATTTGGTCAAGCATGAGAGATACGCTCTACAAATTTTGGAATAATTAAGGTTGTATCAATCTAGGGACACATCATATAAATTGATGGATGGGGATAATTTTGAAAAATTACTCTAGCAAACATCTACCAATTTCAAACAGAGTCTTTAGAGGTACACTTTAGAGGAGAACAAGAAAAAAATTGGTTTTACTAGAAAAAAGGTTATAGAAGTGGAGGTTTTCTAGGTATAATTTAGAAATATTAAGGCCAAACATAGATGCCTATAGATGAAAGTCACTAGGGTGCACAAGCCATCTCTCCTAAAAATGGATGGAATCAGATTTTAGTATGATGTTAGATACAAATATTATCAAGATTTGGAGGTGAAGAAATAGGCTATGTATGGAGCTTCTAGTTCAACTCTATCTTCTAGTTCATCTCCCATTGTTACTCCAATTCCTCTAACTACTTCAAGTGCTACTCCATGAACCTTGCAGGCCCCAACAAAGAGTAAACTTTAGTTTTTGAGTTAATGTTATATGCATTTTTGTATGTAAATTAATGAATGTAACTAAAGTGTATATATAATTCATGAATGCATGTAAGATTTAACTATAGATTCATGCAACATGTACACATTAAATGGTTTTTTAAGTTTTGATCTCAAAGGACATAGTTTTGGCCATTTTTAATTGTATATGAAGAGTTCATATCTTAATGGATTTTTTATTCTAATGCTAGCATGTAATTTTGGCACTTTGTATGGATTTGGAGGATGAGGTAACCCATACCCAAATCTATTTAAACTTATAATTATCCCATTTTAAAAGATGGAATTTTTATCAATATATTAAAAGATTTTAATTGTCAAATAAAGGTGTTAATGCTTTTTTTGGTACTCTTTGTTGTTAACTATGTTTATTATTCTATTAATTGATCCAATAATTTGAAGTGTTCAAACACTAATTAGAATTCTTTTTTATTATTGGTAATTTATGTTGTTTTAATATGTGCAATAACCATTGGATGATTGGAAACCATTATTCATTTTACGAAATAATATCAATTGTTTATTTTCTCTAAAGTGTGCAGAATTGTCTTTTATAATATAGATTTTTAATAGTGAGGAATAGCTACCTTAGATACCTCTCTGATTAGAGCTATAATATTCTATTATAAGGGTGTTCTATAGCTAATCTAAACAAAGGAAATATTTAGTTGAGATATTAGTGTCTACTATATCATTTACCCTTTGTCTCCCTCACCATGTTTTTAAGTGTGTGAGCTATAAATACCAGCTAAAAAAATTAGTTTCAAGACACTTGTCCATGAATAAGACTAGCCTAGAGGTAATCCCTATTATGATCACAGAGCCTTATTTTATGCTCTACCTTCATCTCTTAAAGTTTCTTTTAAGATCTACCCACTTTAGCTTAGATATTCATTCATTCAACTCAAATAGGTTTTGATTTATCTTAGGTTTCACTCACCCACACACTTGATTAACAACATCTATGCTCTAACTGACTATTCTAACATTAGGTTGTTTAACCCATATCTACAACTCCTACCCTAGAATGGATTTTATCTCCATAGAGATCCGAAAACATCAGAGACTACCTAATTCAGGGCTTGGTGTGCATTAAAACCCCATTAACATCTCATTTTTTGGTACTAGGAGGGACACTCTGCATTCTCATCCTTATAATAGTTTATCCTTCACATTTGAGTTATATTATAGACACGTAGGAGAATAACTAGGTCTAGGTCCCAAGCCAACCTTTTGGTTTCACCATTGTCAACCTCTCAAAGGCCTATATCTGAACCAAGTCTCCACATAATACCTTAAGCTAGAACACCCTCTCTAGCAATAATTTATCAACCCATTAATCAACTTATGTCTCATCCTTGGTTAACCAAGTTCATTATTTCCATTCTAGGTGATGTGTATAATCTGCCAAGGAATCAAAGAATTACTTGGCTTCTTCCTCTCCCATGGGAGGAATAACAATTAAAGAACACATCAAGTCTTTTAAGTCTACCTTGAGATTAGTGAATGTTATTTATGAATACATTGCATGCAATATTTTCCCATTCACATTGTAGGATGTTTATTGTGATTGGCACCTCAACCTACAATAGGGTTCAACTATTTCTTAGGATAATTGTCAAATCACTTTTCTTGCTCAATTTGGGTAGGATACCAGCCCAATTTTTAAATATAATAACTTCACTAATATTAATAGGGATCCCAATGAACCAATCTTTGATTTCAATGTATGGTTCCATAAAATGTACACTTGGGTGAATAATACATATAATCCATCAAAGGCTTTAGTACTGAAAATGTATAAGAATGCTTTGGTTCTGATCACTAAAATTATTTTATGGAGGGTTAATATTGTCACCATTTTGGCTTTGGCATATGAAAAGGCTATTAACATTGACAAAAATCTCAATCCTTATGTACCATGAGTTCCCAACCTCAATGTTGGTTTTCCATCCTTAAATTATATGTCGCATGTGAATCAGAACATTCCTACATACAATCAATTTCAATCGGATGCCAAATCATAATCATGGATTATCAAATAATCATGTATAGATGAATAATCAATAAAAAAGTTAGCATTTGATCCTAGCCAATACTGTAATGGCCTGGAGTGTAAATTCTACTAAGGTGGAATTGGATTCCATATAAAGGATGGTTCATAAGTTGAGTAATGAGTTTTTGAGCATGAAAAATAAGATGGGAAATGCCACATGATAGAATAATAATCAAAATTTTGGATTTATAAGATATAGCAGGCCTTTCAACAAAACTATAATTAATACAAAATAAAAACAAGATAATAGGCTACCGAAGATCAATATAATAGAGATAGTCTTGCCCAATTGGTACATGGTTCACAACACATCACAACATGGTAAACTTCACTACATTTAATTTTGTGAAGCATTTGAAATCTTCCAAACAAAAATGGTGAGGCAAGATTTAATGAATAATTTGCTAGAATCACCCTATGCTTCTAGTTCGTGAAGCATAGTTTTGGTCTTTCAAACTCATGAGTTTCCATTCCTAAGCGAGGATGATAATGAACCAGAGGAAAATTCAAAAGAGGTCTAAGATTTTTACCAGTTCTAAAGAGGCAACTACAATTTGAGGAATATTCATCCATTCATCACATATACTCTTCCAAACAACATGACTATCCCCCTGAATTTGAAGGATGATAACAATACACCTCCCCCAAAATGGAATGATAAACCCCTAAACATGAAAACCTAGGGTAAAAGAGGATACAATATGGTTGAAGATATGAAGAAGATAAAGGCAAACATAACCCTCCATGAGTTAATCTAGATTAAAAAATAGAAAGAGTTCTTATGTAAATCCATCACAGGGAAATATGTTATGGATAAACTAAAATAAAATCATATAAACATCAAATACAAAATAAATCCAAAGGTTCCTCCTTATTTTCTAATAATTATAGAATTTGGTAAGAGTATACATATTTGCTTAGTTTATTCAAGAGATTCATCAACTATGTTACCAACATTCATTTGTCAAAAGCCTACTTTAACTCCAAACCCATCCAAGAGGATGGTTTCAAAATTAGACAAGACAATAGTGCTCATGGTTAGAGAATTGAATAATGTATATATTTAAGTTGAATTTGAACCATATGTGTAGATGACTATATATATACTCATGGTAGATATCCCAAAAGGATATGGACTAGCAAGGATTGGTAAAAAATGCTAAACAAATATGTGACAACAAACTTCTCCCATATATGGTTGCCATGGAGAGTAATTCAAAATAAATTTCAAATTGATCAGGGGACTCTGATGAAGCATCCCATCATGGAATACAATGCCAAGAATGAATAGGTTAGTTATATATATCCTAGTCATGGGATTTACACCTTTACCACCAAATGTGAAATACAAGACCAAGAATTTCATGGACCTTCCTAATTATGGACTCTCCATTTTGATGGTGACATATCTAAACAAGGATCAGGGGTTGGATTTGAAATAATTGACCCATAGGGTAAAAATTACTTAGCAGTATATAGATTACAATTCTTTTTGAACAAATAATAGAACAAAGTATGAGGCACTCATTTTAGGGCTATAGTTTGCTCTTAATGATAATGTCAAACATCTACTAATACATGTAGAGTCATAATTTGTGATTAATTAGGTCAAGAATAAATACCAATGTAAATTATTATATATTAAGGGGTACAAACATAGGGTTTGTGATCTGATTGAATCATTTGAGGAATTCAATATAGTGGTTATTCTAGAGAACAAAACTAGGCTATTGATTTATTGGTTGCTTCAACTACTAATTTAGCACCATTACAAGAATCCAAAGTGTAAAGGTTTTCTATAGAGATCATACCTTGCCCATTTGTTCCTAATAATGTATAAAATTTCTAGATTTTTTATGATGATCAATATATTTTTTAATTCTCAACAAATTGAGGATTATTTAAATCCCAAATCATTGATGATAAAGAGTTCAATTATTTATGCCAAGAGGAATTGGGAGAAGAAGAGATTCAAATCAAGGATAATCATCTCCCTCTATTAATAGTTTCTTTAAAGAGATTATTTGATATGAATCCCCAATCCTAGTAGCAATAGCATCCCAAAGTTAATAAATTTAAGTTCAACAAGGAAAATTTTGGGGATGAGAATGATCCATGCTATGTCAACATTAGTTATATCCACACTCCCAATGAAAAATAAAAGGTGAGTGATTTGCTCATCCAGTATAACAATGTAATTACATGGACCTAAAAAGACTTGAAGGTTTTTAACCCAATAGTCATCACCCATACCATCCCACTAAAGCTAAACCATAAGCCATTTAGGAAATGATAGAGGCCAGTCAATCCCATCTTGGAACCCCTTATATATAAGGAAGTACATAAATTATTAAGTTCTAATATAGTGTTCCCTATCAGGTATTCAACTTGGGTTACCAATTTGGTTCTAGTAAAAAACAAGAGTGGTGAAATAAGATTGTGTTTGTTTTATGAACCTTAACAATGCTTTTAAGAAATAAAACTAACCATGTCTTCTCTTTATGAAGTGATCTAGGTAGTTAGTGGCTCTAGAATGTGTGAACATAGGAATCTGATAAGAGGAGATTAGTATTGTGTTAGTGTATGAAACCGAATCCAAAGACAAAACACAATAATTATAACACCTTATGCCTAGATCTTTGGGGGAGATTAGTTAAAAAAAATCATTGAAAAAACACAACTAAAAGGAAAGAAAACAAACATTTCTCACCCTCAAATTATCTAAAGGTTCTCTTTGTTGGATTTCTCATCTTATGCTTCAAAAGTCTTTATCAATTGAGATTTAGCTATCCTCCACCTCCTCTTGGCATCATTTATCTTGTGGATTTGGCTTTTGAATATTCTCTAAATAATTGGGCATAATAATACTATATAAAATTTATTTTAAAATCATTTAAGCATTATAACTCTAAACCAAGAAAGATTAAAATTATGAGTGTGAGGCCTTATATTTATAGATTTTTGCAAATGATCAGAATGAGTCTAAACCATCCATCTAAATATGAAGATGTGTGGATAAGAATCCATTTAATTTTAGAGGTTAAAATCAATAAATTCCCTCATAAATATTTAGGATAGAGAGGCATTAAAGAGGCATGAGAGGGTTTAATCAAATATTTATTGCAATTATGGCTTATGGATGCCACCCCATAAAATGATGTTTTAGATGATGTAGTTATTCAATATCAATTTCCATTAATGAAATATTCAAAAAATTTCATGTAAAATTAACTTAAGCTCTTGATTCAAATTTATTAGCCTTAAACATGATTTATCATTTTTGGTGCAAATCTTGGCATTTGGTGCTCACATTAATCAAATTGGTTAAAATGTCATATTATTGGCTCAAATTTTGAATAGATTAGAATTAAAAGGTGATGTTAGATGCATTGGATTAATTATCCCATTTAGGATGTTTCTAACACAAAATAACAAGGTCATGTGTCTCATGCAATAAATTTGGTAGAAAAGATCAATCTAGAGCACCTAGGTGCAAAAATGTCATTTTGACTCAAAATGTTCTAATCAAAGTTAGGTATCACATAAAAAGCATTGCCTTGTTTAGTGATAAGCTAGATAAAATCAAAACTTGTGTATGACATATTCGAACCATTTAATGTATTTTAGTATTTTTAAGCCAAATTGTGATGTTTGATATAAATTGGTTTGAAGCTTCATCATTGGTGGCCATTTTTAAGTGTTTATAGTTTTCCACTATTTGGGAATATGTTGCAAACTTTAGGTGAATAAATGTCTTCTAAAATAATGATAAAATGCATGTATGCCAAAAATAAGATGATGATTGAAGCAAAAGCTCCAAAGAATGTTTGGGAAGCCTAGGATGATGCCCCCTTGAGGGAGAGGCCATCACATATGTGGATGGATAGTCCCTCAAAAAGAATCAAGAAGAAAGGTGGAATTAACCCATGGTTGATATTAATCTAAACAAGAAAATGCTTACATGCATTGATTTAAAAGGTATTGATTTTCTCAAAGGTGGTTATAATTAGGAATAAAAGTCAAAATAATGATTTACCTATAGGCAGTTATAATCATTAGGAGGACCTGGATTGGCTAAAGATGATGTTTGATATGGTTGTACCATAGTAGGGTAGATTAGCAAGAATGATTGAAAGATATAACCTATAATAAAAATTAAATATAAGTAGGCACAAAGGTAGATGTGATGGTCTAATGACTAAAGAAGCCACAAAAAACCAAGCATATGAGGATGCAAAGTGATGAAAGAAATGGATAGAGGAATGATTGCTCAATATAAATTATTTAGTTATACCTACTAATGTGGAGATACATGTCCTTATTATCATTGATACAACTATAATGGTCAATGAGTTGATTTTATCAAGATGGGTGGAAGGATTTGCCAAGGTACCAAGGAGAAACTTCAGTGGCCCCATTGCTTGTAGACCTTCTTGAAGTTAATTTTTGATGTAGCATGTGACGGTAGGCATCATGATAGAACATAATGAGGAATTCACCAAAATATGCATAAGGATTGACTCTCGATCCAATAAATAATTGAAAATAATACACCAATGATAAAAAACCATGATGATGATGTTGACATATGAATATAGATGGATTCAAGTATAAATGCACAAGGAATCACCTAATGAATGCACATAGATTGAATCAAGGCAATGGTGATAAAAAACAAATAGGCAAGCAATCAATAAAACAAACAAACAAACAAAAAATAAATAGAAAACACAAACAAAAAGACTAAAAACAAAAGCAATAGAAAGCATCCTATAATGGATTTGCCCTAGTAGGGTGGTTCGAGGATGACTAACTAGGCTTTAATCAGGACAAATGTTTTTTAGATTTTGCAATTTTATGAATGTTTTTAGAATTTTGGATTATTTTAACTCAATTAATAATTATGAGATACTAAACAGTCTAAGCTCACAAAATGGTGAGAGTGTGGAAAACTTGAAATGATGCTCATAAAATGGTGAGAGCATGATGGTAAAAGGGGACTAAGTTGACCTCAACATGAATCAAATGTGACCCAAATAGTCATAAAATTACCTCAAGTCATAGTAATTTCATCCACACAAAAGATAGGTAAAAACTAACTAGGTCCCAATAAGTTCTCAAAACTAGTAAATGGCCAGTCAAATGAAAACAAAAATTGCAAGGTGATGCAACAATGCATGATAAATAAGTGTTTCCCTAGTTTTCCCATAGGTAGTTATAAATATGATACAATAGATTAGATTAATGATACTGATTTTCCCATAGGCATTTATAATTAGTATCAATACCGATGAACACTAATTTTCCCTAGTAGGTGATATAATCAAGCTCACATAAACAAACTTGATATAAGATGGAAAATGAAAGATACCTTGCCAAATCAACTGTCAGGATACTTTTATAGACTATCATTGTAAACATAGATCTGATTGATTATTAAAACTTGATTAGAATCCCCTCACAAAAAGTGTAAGAAGAACCAAAGTAACCAAGATCAAAATAGGATTAGATAGGACAACTAAAGATAGGCTTGGGTATAGATAGGAATGTTATGATAGGATGGTATGGTATTGCTTAAGATAATTATGGGTTTTGATAGATTGGATAAAATGGTAAGAGGGTTACCCCTAAGTAATGGGGTGAATGGTAGGATATGTAATAATGACAAATGAATATGGAAATTTGAAATGGAAAATGAAAATGACATGGTACATGTTTATGGTTCATGATGGTTGTTAGTTTTTGATGTGTTTGACCTAGGTATGGTAGATGACATACGATTATATTGTTCCTATTAAAGTGGATATGCACATCTTGATCAAAAAATGATACAAATAGAATACATGATCATGTTATTTGCTATCCCAAACCTCATATGAATAGCTAATCTATCAAGAACTAACTACAAGTTTAGATGCCAAGAATGTTGTTTTGATTCTCATTGGTTGTTTATTTTATTTCCTTCAAATGTCGAGATAAGGTATATTTGTAGCCTCTATAAAGGAAAGTGAGGTTGTGGATCATAAATAGGGATAAATGTTGGATGATAATATTTCTTGTGAAATGGAATGGTAGATGATAATGGAATGTATGATGGTGGGGAAACAAATGAAGATTGAGATTTTTAGGCACACACAATGTTGTTGATTCTATATTTGACATATCTTTGGATGTGGTGGGGCTAAAGACTTCTAAATATTCTCTTGATAGGACCACCAAATTTTTCATCTATTTGGACCTGAGAGTAACTACCATCTGATTAGGATGTCAACAAGAATCTATTTTGATTTGATCATTGATAATGTCTTCATCAAGAAGTGAAGAAATTTTATGCTCAACTATTGGTGCCTTGATGAGGTTTATACCAATGAAGTTGTATTAATTTTTTCATAATGCCTTTGATAAAGTTGCACTAAGGAACATTGAATTTTGACTTTGATTTTATTATAGTGCTTCTAAAAATGTTTTGTTGGTGTAGGCCTTTTTCCTATAGGTTTTGGCTACATAGTTGCATTAGCTTGCTTAGGTCTCTAGAGGTCATGTTGTTCACCTAGAAAGATTAGTACCACATTCACTAGAATGTGTTGTATATTTCCCTTTCTAACCTATATATACACCTCTTTCCCTTTATATTATTCATTCATCATGATATAGAGTATTTCATTTATTCTTATTCTTTTTGTAGTATTTATCTATGCTTGATTTCATTCATTAACAACTTCATTATGATATGCACTTGCTCGACTCTAAGATCACTCCATCATCTTTAAGTTGTTGATTTGGTGATCATGGTTACAAATATTTTATGGTTCTAGAGCTGATCTAGATTAGAGGATTGTCTAGATTTTTCTACAAGTTTTGATTTTGAATTTTGGGTTCATTTGATTTTAGCTTATATCTCTCCATTTTAACATTTGCATTCTATTGCATTAATTGTATAAGGATATTTATTTTAGGTCTGAGATTTTGAATTCATTATTTATTTATGCTATTGAGATATTCAAGTCTCTAAGTGTATTGACCTTTACCAGCATTAAACTTTTCATAACAACATTAAAATTTGATGCTTTGGCATGACACTTTTATTGGATTTTAGCATTGGATATGCAGAAAACATGGCATTTTTTTCTTTTTGTTTCTCTTATCTCAGATCTGCCAGCACAACAACAACATAGAGAAAGGAATAGAAAGGAGGCATCCTTGCTAAGGTTACACATTTCATTTTTTTACTACCTTTTTTTGAATCCTTTTTTTATAATATTTGTCATAAAGAATTGGGCATTGGTTTTTTGCAAATCTAACAACATTTGAGGAGTTCTAAGTTTGGTTAGGTGTTGTGCTTTGGATCTATTGTTTTCATCCTGACAAAGAAAGGATTTTTTATATAGAATAAGGCATTGGATCTACTTTAGGAGAAGTGGAGTTGAGTTTTGGAGGTGAAGTACATAAGTGAGGCATTGAAAGAGGAGAGGATTATTGCATGGAGATCTACTAGTTGTCTTTAGCATTCAATCTACTCATTATGATCACCTTAGCATCATTATTCTCCACTTGGCATTGGATATGCTTATTCTAATCACTTTGACATCATTTTTAGACTACTATATTGCATTCTAAAGCTGTTGCATTGGAATTTTGTTATTGGGCACTAGATCAGTAAACCCTAATGTTAAAATTCTACATTTGGTTATGTTTGGTCAATGTAGATGTGAGAAAATTAAATCTAATTTCATTGATATCCCTTTGGCATATTTTTTTCTCCGCATGCTATGTTGGAAGGATGCATGTTAAATTGTAGAGAACCTGATGTCACCATCTTGGCAATGCCTATTTAGGCTTACGACACCAAAACAATAATAATCAACCTTTCTTTCCTCTTAAAAACTAGATAGAGATTTATTTTTTGCCTTACTAACTATATTTTTTGTCAAAAGAGGAAGTCAAACTTATTTTCATGTATACCGAGGCAATTAGGTAATTTTTTTCTCTTCTATTGATGTTTTTAAGTCTATGGTGAAATTTTAGTTCTAACGAGTGGTTGAAAGGCATATTTTACCTCACCCAAGGGTACTTTTTTTAAGTTTCAAGGGAAAGTTTTTAGTCATAGGCCTATTTACGAGAAATTATTTTATTAATATCTTGTAAATGATAAATCAAAATTGAGTACCATATTTTTTTTAAAGTGTTTATTTTATTATTTTCCATATATTAGGATAATTTTCCTTGTAAAAATCACTACTTTATATAGTTCCAAAATTTTGAGGGGGGGGGCACCTAACATAGTTTCAGGGGGGTTATACCATGGTTGTGATTCTATTTTGTAATTCTCTCATTTTCTATGCATTTGATTTATGCAAGAACAACAAAAAACACATTAATCTTAATTTTTTAATGTATTTTATCATTGTTAATGCACTCATACCCTTTAGCTACTAGGAATGGAAAATTAAGATTACAGTGGTTCCTAGAAATAATGGGTTATTTTACATAACTATGGGGGTAAAAGTTGAGCCCATAGTTGAAGCAGATAAGATAAAATAGTTTAATAGATGTGATGAATATTTTGGAATATTATGTCATTTAGTTTCATTAAAACTCTTATTTCACATAGAGTCAGCCAAATCTCCCAAAGAAGTATGGGACACCCTAGAAATATTATTTGGGAAAATAGACACTATGAGGGGCCATGAGTTTGATATTGAGCTATTCAATTTGAGCCCTATTATATTTGACACTTTGGAGGAATTATTAACCAAGATTAAGTCACTTAGATTATAGTTAAAAAATTATGGAATCAAGAAGAAAGATGAGCAGTTAGTTATTTTTGTTCTTACAAAATTAGGACCTGATTACTCTATATTTGTTTATACCTTTTATGTGACCAAGAGAGCCATGGGAGCCAAATGAACAATACCATCCTTAGATGAATTCATTGAATATTTAACTAAGGAAAAATATGAATTAATCTAAATAAGAATCCTCAAATCTTCCAAACATTCAGCCCTTATTGTAGAGAATGGGAAATAGAAAGCCTCTAGCAACAAGGATAATAAACAAAAGAGTAAGGATCTTGAGAAGAAAAAAGAACATAAAACCACTACAAAAACTAGAATTAAAATATCCTCCTTTGAAATGAAACCTAAGAGATAAAATGTTAAGTGTTCTTATTTCAAGAAAAATGGGCACGATGATCATAAGTGTATAAGTAAATAGATAGACCACCTTACACATCTCCTAGAAAAAAATAATATAAGGGTCCCTAAGTTTGTTAAATAGTCATCATCAACCAAAGAATATTCTAAGTCAAATGAAAAAGGGAAGGAGAAACCTAAGAGAAAATCTTTAATTATAGTGACCTCCACATCTGCTTCATCTTGGGTTATTGACTCTGGTGCTTCACACCATATGGATTAGTCAGAGGTTGAGTTTCTTGACTTAGAGCCCTGTAGGATGTCTTCTATTACTTTGTATGATGAGACTCTAGCAAAAGTTACAATAAGAGGGACTATTGAAGTTGAAGGTGTAACATTCAAAAAATTTCTAAGTATACCTTCACTATCAACTAATCTTCTTTTAGTGTATCAGATTACCCACATAGGGTAGGGTAGGAGAGTCAAGTCCACACCAAATTTAGTTGAGATTGAGAGCTACATAATGACTCTATAATTTCATTAGGGAGGGATAATCACCATTCTAAGCTATATACCTTCTCCCATTTTTCTCTAGATGTTCCTCCTACCTCATTAATTACCCATTCAGATGGATTTAGTAGACTACGGCATGATCAGTTCAGCCACTTGAACTACTGCTATCTTGAACCACTAAGTTAGTATGATATAGTTACAGGGTTTCCTAGAGTTAAATTATCTAAGAGACTTTATGAGGGTTGTTCCCTTGGAAAACATCCTGAAGAGAAATTCCATAAAGGCAATGCTAAGAGAGATTTAGTACCTCTTGATTTGATTCACAGTGATGTTATGGGATAGTTTCCCCATCATTATTTACTAGGGATAGATATATCCTCACCTTCATTTATGAATTTTCTAGATACACATGGATATACTTTCTTATACAAAAGTTTGAAGTTTTTGATAATTTTTTAGACTTCAAGGCTTTAGCTAAGAAGAAATCTGGAAAGTGGATCAAAATTCTTTGAATACAAAATGAGAAGAATTACATCAACCATAGATTTGATCAATTTTATACCACCAAGGGGATTGATCCTCAATGGATAGTATCCTACACTCCTTAGTATAATGGTGTAGTAGATAAAAATAATTGATTTTTGAAGGATATGGTCAAATGTATGATTCACTCTAGATCATTAGCTCCATAGTTCTAGGTAGAATCTATTAATTGTGCATGTTACATTTAAAATTAGGATCCTCACAAAGCCTCAAAGGGCATCACTACTTATGAATCTTGGCATAATAGGAAATCATAGGTACAATGTTTTAGGCTCTTCAGATCATCGATGATGGTGCACATTCCCAAAAAGAAATGCAAGGATATAAAGGTTCAATCCAAACCTTTCATCTTTGTTGGGTATCTGATGGGGTCAAGGGTTATAGACTCCATTATATGACTCATCAATTGTTCATTAAGAGGAGTGTTAGGTTTTAGGATATTCCCACTAACTCTTTACTTGACACTTCTCCCTCTACATTAGTTTTATCAGTTTGGATGAGTAGTTTGAGGATTTAGATCATTCATAGTAGGTTCCTAAGGTAGAGGTCACTTCTTATTCTTCTAGTTCTAACAATGAGTAGAGTGATGGAGAGTCATCCTCATCCACTTCTAGGCATGAATCAAAGGATGAGGATTTATCACCTGACTCACCCATTTCAGGCTCTCTTTGGGTTAGGCAAATACTAAAGAGTGTAGGCACTTAGGTAGGGGATCTAAATGATGGCATACATACTTAAGAAAACTTTTAGACTAGACCACATGCCTTTTTTACTTCCATGTCAGATTCATAGACTTTTACAAAGGATTTAGGCATACCTAAGTGGACAAATCCATGGATGAGGAATATGATTCCTTGATTAGCAATCAAACTTGGGATTTGACTTCTCTTCCTAAGAAAAGGAAGATGGTTTGATATTGTTAGATATATCAGACCAAATATGTTTCATATGGGTCTATTGACAAGTACAACGATATATTAGTAGCTAAGGGATTTTCACAAGTAGCCAACATTGACTACTCTAATACCTTTACACCTTTGGCCAAGATGACTTCGATTAGACTCGCACATATTATAGATGTATCACATGGATGCAGTGTACATGAGATAGACTTGAAGAGTGTATTTCTTCAAACAAATCTTGAGGAAGAAATCTACATGAAGCATTCACCTAGTTTTGTTCAAGATTTTTATTTAGTGTATAGACATAGGAAATCCATTTATGACCTCAAACAAGTCCTTCAGGCTTGGTATGCCAAAATGTATTCTTTCCTTCTTACTTCACATTTCACTAGATGCCACTCTGACCCTAATGTGTACTTATTGTGATAGGATGATTCATTATTGAAACTAGTTATCTATTTTGATGACCTTTTGATCACAGTGAGTTGTTCAACTATCTCACTAGTGAAGAAAATTCTTTAGGATAGATTTTCTATGACTAACTTGGGCCTACTACACTACTTCTTTAACATTGAGATCACTCAAATAGATTTAGGGATTTCACTTTCACAACCCAAGTACTCTCTTGATCTATTGGCATGGTTTTATATGGCCAACTGTAAGCCATATCTAACTCCATTCTTATTTGGAGTCAATCTTGAGGTAGATGGTTACACTGTATTGGTTGACACTAACTTATATTGAAAACTTATTGGCAGCCTCATTTACTTGACTCACACTAGACCAAACATCTTTTATGTTGTTGGCATTGTTTTGAGATTTATGTAAGAATCCCATGAGCTATACTATAAATTAGCTAAGAGGATCTTCTACTACATTTAGGGTTCACATAGGTATGGGATATACTACAAGGTTGGTTTGAATTTTGACTTGGTTAGTTACATATACTCATATTGGGCTAATGATACTAGGAGTTATAAGTCCACTTTAGGTTACAATTCTTCATTAGGTTCTAACCCCATCAGTTGGTCAAGTAAGAAGTAGAATGTTATTTATCTATCTTCTATAGAGTCAAAGCATATGAGAGCTATTAATGAAAATACTAAGGTTATTTGGCTTTATGGGGATTATTTTTAAGTTTGGTATCTAGATTAGGTAACTTACATTCACATTTTATGATAACTAGATCACTATTTAGATTTTTAGGAATTTGATCCTTGATTAGAGGACCAAACACATCAATATTTTCATGCACTTCATTCGAGAGTTGATTCATGAGCAAGTAATTGACTTAGTATTTTTCTAGTCTTTAGATTAGGTTGTTGATATATTCACCAAACCCTTCACTAAGAGCAAGTTCATTTATCTATGACCTCTTTTTTGGGTGTAGTTCACTTTAATAGCTTCATCATCTTTAGGGGGTGCCTTCTAGCCTCTTTACTTCTACTTTGTCTCTCTTTTTAGGGGGAATTTTTCCTATGGGTGTTCTCTTTTTCTCTACTTTATGATAGATTGCATTGTACATGGATACCTCATCAGGCCCTATTGCCAAGACTTATTTTTTGTATCATTACCTACCTAAGATGTGCTTATGGAGGATGTTGATGTAGGCCTTTTTCCTATGGGTTTTTTCTACATGGTTGCATTATATTTCTTAGGGATCTAGAGGTCATGTTGGTCTCCTAAAAATATTAGTACCACATTCACTATAATGTGTAGTATCTTTTCCTTTCCAACCTATATATATATATATATATATATATATATATATATATATATATATATATATATATATATATATATATATATATATATATATACCTCTCTCCCTTTGTATTATTCATTTAACATGATATAGAGTATTTCATTTTCTCTTATTCCTTTTGTAGTATTTCTTTATGCTTGATTTCATTCAGTATTAACTTCATTATGATATGATCTTTCTCAACTCATTAGATCACTCCATATATAATTTGTTAATCCGATGTTCTTGGCTATAACTCTTTTAAGTTTCACTAGAAGATGTTGAGTTTGAACTTTGATTGTCCCCTAGTTCCTCCAAAAAGGTTTCACTAGAAGATTTTTATTCTTCTACATGAATGTGGTCTTGACCTCCTTTCTCTTCAACTAATATGTCACCATGGATGTAGTTTAATAAAGTGTTATTATGTTGGTCTCAATCAACTTTTGTGGGAGGTAGAATGTCAATGATATGGCTATGTTAGTTGGTGGTAATGGAATGGGTATTGCCAGCACAATCCTTGTATAAGATACTAGAACTTGTGTTTATGCTAAAGTAATCATCCTAAAAAACTATGGAAGGATCACAAATGTATTCAAATTGATCTATTAGGCATGTATAACCAATGTTATAATAATCATGAACGTATTTTGATTTTGACTTAAGGGACTTTGAATCCAATGTTAAGATTGATGTTGATTCTTATTTTGATGCTAAATTTGATATTGATTATAAAATAGAACCTCACTCTAATGTTGATTCTTCATATGATATGGATGTTGTTATAATGACGTCTTGTTGAATTTTTGGCATTGGACAAGTAATGGTCTATGATGACATGATGGGCTCCATAGAGGCTGGTTTGTCTAAGTGAGACTCCTCAATAGTAAGAAAAAGGTCAAGAGACAACTCCTTAGATAATAGCTTATCAAGGGGAGGCTCTATAAAAATAGGCATATGGTTGAGGTAATGATTTTTATAAAGGTGGTTATAATCATTAAAAAGGTATTCAACAAATATTGGCTCATTAGAGCAACACTCTTCTACAAATGGTATAGGATCAATAGGTGATTCATCACAAATTGACTTATCATAAATGATTGGTTTAATAAAAACATATTAGATTAGTTAGTTTTCTTAGCTTTGGTTTATAATGCGTTGGTAAATACTAGTTTGAAACACCACTTGATTATCTAATGATTGGATCAGTTGAGATAAGGATTAGATTGGCTTAGTTTTGGATTGGATAATAGGTGGGAACTATTGGGCTTGATTTCTTGCAAAAGATAAAGGATGAAGTATTGAGATGATAATAATAGGTTAGTTTGGGGTTTGATTATTCACACACAAGTCAAAGGATTAGATCTTGGAATGATGAAAGGGCATTGTGGAGCATGATTGATCGTACAAGCCAAAGGACAAGGACCTAGAATTATGAAATGGTATTGTGGAGCTTGATTACTCACACAAGATAAAGGACTAGGTCATATAATAGTAATGGTATTAATTATATATCATGGATATTTATAGCTCATTTAATCTAAAGGAGGGTTAATGGTAGCTGATTAATGGATAATGAAAGGGCATCATGAAACTTGATTACTCGCATGAGCCAGAAGATAAGGTTTTGAAAGGAAAAGTTTGGGGCATTGTGGATTATGTTTTATTGCATTATCCTAATAATTTAAGTCCTCCTCATAAACCATATCATCATAGTTTGGGTCTCAAGTTGGATCGCAAGCTGGTTTTGACTATGTTTCCCATATGGAGTATTGTATGGAAAATAATAAAACTTCATAAAATTTTTATCCCCATAAGGTTTTATAGTCAAATTTTATGTCATTTTATCCCCATAAGGTTAAAATAAAAAATAAGCACATGTCATTTGGGTCTACATCATATGGCTTGTTTTAAAAAGGTCTTGCCCTTTTTACAACCACTACATCCATCACTCACTCAGTGTAGTGTGATGTCCAACATACTCAAATGTCTCAATCGTAGCCTCTACTAATAGAGATGGTTTAACTACTCAAACCACCATCCTAGTGAGAGGATCCCAAAATATATACACCTCTATGGAGAGGGATTGAATATGAGGCTAGGAGATGAAACCTCATGTCAAAGCTTCCCTATAGAACTTATGGGAGGTAATGAAGTCATCCTCACAAGCCAAGATGATTAAAAATATTAAAAAGGTTCAAAATATGATTTTAATATTTTATGAAAACTATATGAAACTTTAATATAAATGGATAACATATTTTATAACTATAGGAGCAAACACGTGGTTTAAAAAAAAAACAATCATAAAAAATGGAGTCTATATGACCCCAAATGAAGCTTCACAAAATAGCCTATTTAGCTTGTTGTCTCAATATATGAGTTATTAGGCACAATGGTGGCCTATAGTGAGTCTAAGACATGGGTTTTATAGTCTAGGCCATGGATTTTATAGTACAAAAATATATGAATTAAAAATATGGAAAAATCAAAGCTAAAAATATAATTTTGAAGATATTCAAGCATCCATTTGGTGATTTATGAGTTTCATCTTCATCTCCTTGATATGTGGGGTGTGTCTCATCTCACTAGGCATGTGATTTGTAAACATCAGAATCTGATAAGGGAAGATTTGTATCTTGTTAGTGTATGAAACCAAATATAAATATTAGACCTACTAATGCTAACACCTTATACCTAGATATTTGGGGGAACTTAGTAAGGAAAAACCATTGACAAAACACAACTAAAAGGAAAGAAAACAAACATTTTTCACCCTCCTTGAATGCTCCAAAGTCTCTCTTTGTTGGCTTGCTTGGATTGTGATTCAAAGGTCTTTATTAATGGAGCTTTGGCTATTTTGCACCTCCTCTTGGCATCATTTAGCTTCTGGATTTGGCTTGTGAAGCTTCTATCAATAATTAGGCATAATAATACTATATAAAATGGCTTTTGAAATCATTTAAGAATTATAACTCTAAACTAAGAAAGCTTAAAATTATGAGTGTGAGGCTTTCTATTTATAAATTTTTTTAAATGATCATAATGAACTTGAACCATCCATATCAAGATGAATATGTGTGGCTAAGAATCCATTTGATTTTGGAGGTTAAAATCAATAAATGCCCTCATAAATATTTGGGATAGAGAGGCATTAAAGAGGCATGGGAAGGCTTAATTATATATTTGTTGCAATTATGGCTATGGATGCCACCCCATATAATGATGTTTTAGATGGTGTAGTTATTCAATATCAATTTCCTTTAATGAAATATTCAACAAGTTCCATAGAAAATTAACTTAAGCTCTTGATTCAAATTAATTAGCCTTAAACATGATTTATTAATTTTGATGCAAATCTTGGCAGTTGGTTCTCAAATTAATCAAATTGGTCAAAATGTCATATTATTAATTCTAAATTTGACTAGATTAGAATTGGAAGGCGATGTTAGATATGGTTGATCCATTAGCCCATTTAGGATGTTTCTAACACAAAATAACAAGGGCATGTGTCTCATGAAATAAATAAGGTAGAAAAGAGCAATCTAGAGTACCTTGGTGTGAAAATGTCATTTTGACTCAAAATGATCTGATCAAAGTTAGGTATCACATAAAATGCATTCCATGTTTAGTGATACTCTGGCCAAAATCAAAACTTTTATATGATAGATTCGAACCACTTAATGTATTTTAGTGTTTTTAAGACAGATTGTGATGTTTGATAAAAATTGGTCTGAAGCTTGGTCATTGGTGGCCACTTTTAGGTGTCTACAGAATGATGTCCTTCTTCCATGGATTTTTAGGTTATAACTAGGTGTTTGTAGAATTTGAAGATAGGATGAAGAGTACATTTACCATGAAGTGGGGTACTTATGCATATAAAAGGATTTAATTTGGACCAATTAATGTAGGATCTACCTTTCAATGGGCTATAAATCATGAATTTTAAGGGATGATAGGTAAATGTGTACTCATGTATATAAATGACCTCACTATCTTCTCAAATAGTAGAACTAATCATGTAAGCCATCTATAGTCAATCTTTGAAAGATGCAGAAGGTTTGGCATCTTGCTTAACCCTAAGAAGAACATATTTTATTTTACTGAGGGTAAATTTTTGGGGCATGCCATCACCAAGGAAGGAATAACCATTAATCTAGATAGAGTTCAGGGAATTTCAAATATTTCATTCCAAAATAGCAAAAAATAGATAAAGTCCTTTGAAAGAATCAATTTTGTGAGGAAGTTTATATTTGGTTTTGAAAAAATTATTAGGCATTTAAATGAAATGAAAAAAAAGATTCCAAGTTAGAGTGGACACTATAAGCTTGAAAGTATTTCCAAGACATCAAGGATGCCATATCTCATCCCCAAATATTGATAATCCCAGACTTTAACATATACTTCTTCTCGTATTCATTTGATTTAGATCACACAATCATTGTTATGCTTACCCAAAATAAGGATGAAAGTGAAAATCTTATTGTGTTTATGAGAATGAATTTAAAATAAGTAGATCTCAAGTAATCCATGATATACAAATATATATTTGATCTTGTTAAAGTAATAAATAAATTTTGGCATTACATCTTGAAGAATAAGACTATTTCTATTGTCTTAGATCCTGCTATTAAGATCACTTTTGGAAAAAACAAATTAGGAGATCATAAAGGAAAATGGATGGAAAAGTTACAAGAGTTTGACACAGAAATCAAGCTTGCTAAAATTGTCAAAGGATAAGGCATAATTCAACTTATGATTGATCTTGATGTATGCATCACCATTGAGGAGGTCCTCGAGACCCAAGTATATATAGGATAATGGTATCAAAATATCATTCAATATCTACTCATATGTACTTATCCTATAGAGCTCAATAGAGAACAAAAGAGAGCCTTGAGGCTTAAAATTGCTCACTACATGATTAGAAAGGGAATTCTCTATAGAAGAAATTATGAAAGCATATGTTTGCCTAAATTTTAGATTCACCTTATATTACTAGTCTTAGTAATAAAAACTTAAAATCTAAACACATCAAAAGGAGGGGATAAAAGAGATAATCAGATTACTATGAAGATTCTCACCATCATTTTACCTATTTATAGTTCCTCCCCAAGATTTACTAAATAGATGCTTGAAACCAAATTGATAGATGTTGGATTGTTTGTTGATGCTTGATAATGGCTCCGAAGGGACAATTGTGCTTGATAGTGGCACTTTGATAGAGGTTGTATTGATGCAAGATATATGATAATGGTAGCAAATTGATAGTTCCCTAGGTTATCAAGTTAGTTTTTGTGGAGGGAATGGCTTAGTTATATAGGTAATGGAGGGAAGGATTAATGGATTAAATTCAATTTTGAGCCATTGAGATCAATGGCTAGGATATTTCTAAAGAATTTTAAATTCCTTGGGAATATCTAGAATGGATAATTCTACAGGAAAAAGGGATAAAATAGAGGAAATTTCTAGAATTATCCAATTCTAAAAATCTATTATTAAGGTTTAGGGGTTTAGGAATAGCTAGGAATAGGGTGGTAGATGGGTAGGTAGAATAAATTGTATTTTTAAATTGGAAAGTGGCTTAGGCAGTAGGTTAGTAGATGAATGGGTTTTTTTAGTAGATTAATGAAGGGTATTAATTGGTTTTAGGATGGGATAAGGTTTTTAAGATGTAGGAATAAGAAATGGGAAATTAGTCAATTAGTTAGGAAATATTGTTAGAGGTTAAATTAGAGAAATTAGTGTAACTAGTGGGGTGAGAAAATTTTAATGCATACTTCTTCCCCCTCTTTAAAAGAGCATTAAAAGTGGACAAGATGGAAGGAGTAATGTTATTTCAAAGAAGAACCATAATCATGTGGAGGTAATGTTAGATGGTGCTAGTAGGTATGATGCCCCCTCGAGGGAGCATGTAGGGAGAACCAACCTAGATGGTCACTCAAATAGAACTCCCAAGGGTGGGATAGGATCAATATGATAAAATGTGGTTGGGATGACCCAAGTAATAGCTATGGTTTAGATACCCCAAGTTGAAGGACAACATCATAAAGTGTCTCAGTTGTGATGGGTTCTATAAAAACAACCAATGTCTAAAAAGGCATTTGATTGATAAGTCAATATTCTCAAGACATAGATGTGATTTGAGAAATAAAGGAGATGAAATGGATATAAGCTTGTGATAAGTCCTATAGCAAGGACACATCCAAGGAGGGCTTGGAAATTGATAAAGTTATTAATTGATAATAAGGAGCCACTTTATTAGAGATTCATAGCATAAAATGATGTGTAATTATCAAGCAATTAGTCTGGTGATGGGATGGGGATGAGGGGTTAATAGTGGCTGAAATATCCTTAGGAATAAAATTAGGATTAGATGTCACCTACATAGTATTAGAAAACCTCAAGTTGATGTAGTTATGACTTGGGATTTTAGTTGGATAGTGGGGAAAGGAAAAATATATGCCCCAAATGTGTTTAGAGAGGATAGTTAATGATTGATGGGGATGTTCAAGGGATGGAATGGGATGTGGATGTGGAAAAATTGTTATTAAAGGGTGGCTAGGGGTGAAGGGGGTAAATAAGGGGGGTCAAAAAAGATAAAATAGAAAAAAGGAGAATCATTTAAACTTTTATCTTTTTTTATGAAAATTGACTCTAAGCTAAAACCATGGATCGACTTCCTTGAGCTTTTCATCATAGTGAAAGAGTGCAAGAAATCCAAAGATCTATAGAGGCTGGACCATCAATGAGTAAAAAACATGAATCTTGTGTTTTTTTGAATGTTTTGTTGACTTTTTGGATGTTTTAACATGAAGTGAGGTTGTTCATGTCACAAGTGAAATACCGTGACCAAGGGAAATGCCCTCAGTCATGATATTATAGTCATGGCTTGCAACATTATGGAGGAAATTACGGTCTTGCAATACCACAAGACTAGAGCTATGGTATTATAATACCATATATGTAGAGATGAGGTATTATAATACTATAGGTATAAAATTATGATGTTGTAACATCTTGGGTTAAAGAATCATGGTTTTACATAATTATGCAGTTATGTAAAACCATAAAATGTGAGTGGTAGTGTTGTCAAAATCATGGGTTAAGATAAACCCATGAGTTGTGATTTTGTCATAGTTAGGAAAAATGGATAGGTTAAGGGGTTGAGTTAGTTAGATGAGGTGGGATAGGGAGTATGATAAGGGGTTAGGTTGGTTAGATGAGGGTAGTTAGGATGTTTGAGGGTTAATTAGTTTAGATAAGGTGAGACGGGGAGTAGGCTAAGGGGTTAGGTTGGTTAGATGAGGGTAGTTAGGATGAATAGGAGGGGGAAAGTTAGGATAGCTTAACATGAGAGAATATTAGGGTATATCAAATGGAGTTAATTAATTAGGATTAGGGATGGTAAGGATTAATTTAGGAGATTAGGAGGGATGATGAATTAGGTTGGGATGGGTAAAGTTAGGATAGGTTAGGTGGAAGGAATGTGGATTTTAAGGTTTTGGGGTGTTATATGTGTTGACCAATTTTGCCCACTGGCAAAATTTTGGTCACCTTCCTCCCCTACTATTTAATGCCATTCATCTTCAGATTGCATAAGTTCAATGTAGTTTTCATTCAGCCATGGTTTAAGCTTTAGTTCAATATTCAAGACCATCACTCTTTGGTTCAGCCACTTGGTTCATCCATCACTTGGTTCAAAATCTTGATTTTAACAAGCGTTGAACCATTGAACCATTTTTGGTTCAACGGCTTGGTTCAACGAACATGGTTCAATGTGGTAGTTCAATCGATAAAAGTTCATCATCTTCGATTCATCGATTCATAAACATTCAATGGTTGAACCATTGAACTATTGTACCATTTTTGGTTCAACCAGTTCAATTCAATGATTTGGTTCAACGAAGAAGGTCATCGGGCTTGGTTCAATAGAAAATCGGTGCGCTTAGTTGAACCCTTGAACTGTTGAACCATTTTTTGGTTCAACAGGCTTGGTTCAAGGGTATGTCCTTGGCTAAAGGGGCAGTCTTCAAGTTCAAGTGCCCTAGCGAAGGGCAGACATTTCAAAAGGAAGGACTGGGTAAGTTCAAAATTTGCTTAAGTTCAAATTGATTAAGTCCCAAATTCCTTCAAACTTTTTTCCTGAAGGAATTCCTTCAAACAAAAAGTTCAAAGGAATTCAGGTGCAGCTCAAAGCAAAGACAAAGCACAGACCCAAGCAAAATTTTCATAGACTTTTTATCCATGGGAAAATGTCTACAGAAAAAAGCCCGTAGAAATATATAAAGCAATGGACAGTCTGCAGGAGCCTGGGAGACCGTCCAAAGCACCAAAGGACCCCAAAGGGTAGATGCCCTTATGGGGGACTTTTACCCAAATTCAAAGGGACACTTCCCTTTGAGAAGGTGACAGAGGCAAAGGAAGAAATCCCATGGAAGAACTAAGAAGGACAAAGCTAATGAAAGCCTAATGATGTTTTGATAGGGGCGATGACGTCTTAGAGACCGTCAACATGAACAAAGTGAATTAGCCGTTTGCTTTCAAAATGGAAAAAAGTGATAACCAAGAGTTAACTAAGGGGCCAAAATGTAGTGACCCACTAGAGAATTCACCCCCGAGGGCCAAGAAGCTAGAAGAGACAAGATAAAAAAAGGACAAAATCCTAGGTGACAAAGCAAGAGAATGACAAGGTGTAGGAAAGGACAAGGCAGTCCAAGTGGCAAATGGAAGGTGATTTATTGCCTGTTAATCCCCAGATGGTGCAAATAGAAAAAGGTATGGCCCGTGCATTCAAAAGGGGACAAATCTTAATTTACTTTCAGAAAAGAGGTGTAGTCTGTGTTTCCACATTAATGCTTGAACACCAAAGTCAAATTCAGTGATTATACAACATGGTTCCAGTAGGCTTCTTCTAGAAAGATGACATCGGCCACAATGTTTTCCTCTTCCCAATGAGGGGATGTGATAGGCCAACTGGTCAAAGAAGCACCAAGTTCCCTTCTCCTTTCTTCTCCTATATATTTGTGAACTTGTCATTTTTGTAAAAAGATCTTCCACATTTTGCTAAGGCGTAGCCTTGGCAAAATTTCCACCTGAATCAAATAAAAGCAGTTTTTACCTCCATTTGGATAGATATTTTAGAGTATGTGTTGAGTGTTTTTTATGTTCATTCATTGTCTCTTGATGCTCTCACAGGTCCAACACCAATGTACCTATTGTCTACAAGGCACCATTTCTATAGCTGAAAGGAGAAGAGCTGACATTTGTAAGACCAAAATAGAGGAAGTTACTTACAGTGTGCATTTCATAGCACCTCAGTGATTTTTTTTGTTTCTTGTGTTTTCGTGAAAGCCTCCCTGCCAGTTTCTTGCAGCTTGGTCCTTCTACCAAATGTGTAGTGTATGTATGTGTTTGTCTGGTTTCAGAGTGGATGTGTGAAGGTTGACTTATTTTGGTGCATCACCTCTTTAGAGTAGTTTGTTTTCCTGCATCTTTCTCCCTTTTCATCCCCCCCTTTTTATATACCTATATATGTATGTATTAGCACTTGCTGGAACAAACACGATGCATCAAAGGGAGCTAGCCCTTATCTAGAGACTCTCCCCTCTAGCTTTGCTGGTCCCACAGGTGAGAGGGGAGTTTCCATGTTGCAAAGAGAAGGTAAGAGCTCAGCCTCTTGCTAAGTGTGTAATTTCTTGTGTCAATAGTTCTGGCATGCCTGGTGGGACCAACTGGGACAAGTTGTGTCTAAAGAGTTGAAGAATTTTTGGTGTGTTCTTCAACCGACTAGCCTTTGGAGGCTTTTGCATCAACACCAATGGTGACTCTGAGTTAAATCTATTGGCTAAGCAGCCTGCTGCCATAAAAAATCTACTTTTATACGTATAATTCTTTTACACAGAATCATGGACCTTGTATTCCTTCATATGACTATGATCAGGCTCCAGATATTTATGCAATCCCCTCAAGTAGCTCTCCTAGTTTCCCTGCAATGATAAGGGAGGTGGCCTAGAGTTTGAGAGGTAGATAATGGAGATTAACAGACTGGAGGAGTAGTACAGATATCAATAGGAGCTGATGTATAAAGAGGAGTGTTTGTTTAGGCAAGCAAAGGCCTTGCAATCCATAGAGGATGAGGTAGCAAAATGGAGAAATCCTTTTATTCAAGGCAGTCAGCCCTGTGTACCCCCTCTTATTCTAAAGAAAGCCCCCTCTTTTACACCAAACCCTTTCTATCAGATAGCACTCGCCCACTCTAGCTCATCTGATGCATCTTCTCTCAATCCCATGTGCCTAGATTTCCAACATCAAAGGGCATCAGAGCAACCCCCCATGGAGATCAATCTTCCCAATTCTTTATATTGTGAATCTTCCATTGGGGGGAATACCACCAGCCAGCACATCCCTCTTTTTGCCACTCTTCCAGTGCATCGATAGTCTCTTTCTTGCATTCCTCAACCTCCCTAAGTCTTTCAACATGATGTGTAGATTCCAAGTTGGAGGAAGGAATGCCAGGAACCAGCCCAGAGCCTTAAAGAGGATGATGTTGGTTATCTCTAAGAAAGGCTCCTTCAAGAAAATATAGCTAGGAGAATTGCAGAGTTAGAGTCCCAAATGAGATTCCTCAGCCAATGTGTGGTGGACCTATTTGAACCCAACCTATCCACACACCTCCAAGAGAGCTATCAAGCCACACCTGATATTGATGAAGTGATAACCAAGTGGAAGGAGGAGAATCATTCAATTTTAGCTCAAGGATTGCCTCCTCTTCCACATGTTTTCTTCACTTCACCCCTTCTCAAAGAGGAACCTATTATGTAGGAGGCGAGTGAGGAGCAGAAGATCCAATATGCAGTTCTTCAGGGGGCTATCATGGGCGATAATGAAGAAGAAATCATCATCAATGTTCCTTGTGAAGACCTCATCGGCAATGGAGAAGACTTAGGGCATGCATATATGCAGATGTTCCAACAATATGAAAAGGAACAAAAGCATGGTGAGCTCTCTTCCCCTCTGTTTGATGAACTTCCTTGCCATTTTGATGATGAGGATGACTATGCTGAAGAGCTTGAGTTAGAGGAGGAAAAGGAGAGGTCTATCTTCCTTGAGGAAAACTTTGAAGAAGAAAGTTTTGAACAGAGAGGTGATGTTCTATGGGATGAGCAATCATTTTGTGAATCCATTTCAGACATCACCATAGTCACCCTTCTTCAAGAAGGCCAAAATAAAGTAGAGGATGAGTCTGACAGAACCTGTAATGAAGCAAAAGGAAATGGGTCAGACCATGATGCATTGCAGAGTGAATGTACATGTCAAAGGGCTAACGGTGATAAGCCAGTAGCCATTGATTTCTTGGTGAAGAGTACCAATATGAAGGACCAGCATTCAACAAGCCTCCAGGGACAAAAAGAATACATGTATGTTGGAGGCATGTTTGAATTTGATCCACTCGAATTCCAGCCAACTCAGGTGACAGACAAGAGGAGCAGGTCACCAACTCTCTTTTTTATTTAGCTACTTGCCTGGCACCATAAGTCTTCTTACTTGGAAGGGGACTTAAGAAATTTTCCCTTTGATCCAGGAGGGAAGCAAATATTCCTGGTTAGATATATATAGTAGTTTGTTTTTAGTTTCTTTTCTTGCTTTCCCTAAGTGTAGTTGCACAGGTAGTGTTTTTAGCCTTGTGTGTTTCCCTTTGCGTGTGGGGTAAGAAGCTTCATGTTTTGATTCTCAGATCTTTTGGGGCTATCGCTAACTTTGTTCAAGCTGCATCTGACTCTGCACCCAATGGATTTTTAAGGCAACTGGTCTTTAAGCATAATACACATGCTTCCCCTGTGAGTCACTAACATGTTGACCAATTTTGCCCATAGGCAAAATTTTGGTCACCTTCCTCCCCTATTATTTAATGCCAATCATCTTCAGATTGCATAATTTCAACACAGTTTTCATTCAGCCATGGTTCAAGCTTTAGTTCAATCTTCAAGACCATCGTTGTTTGGTTCAGCCACTTGGTTTATCCATCGCTTGGTTCAAAATCTTGATTTTAACAAGCGTTGAACTGTTGAACCATTTTTGGTTCAATGGCTTGGTTTAATGAACATGGTTCAATTTGGTAGTTCAATTGGTAGAAGTTCATCAGCTTTGGTTCATCGATTCATTGACATTCAATGGTTGAACCATTGAACCATTTTTGGTTCAATCAGTTCAGTTCAATGGTTTGGTTCAACAAAAAGTTCAATGAAGAAGGTCATTGGGCTTGGTTCAACAAAAAATTGGCATGCTTGGTTGAACCCTTGAACCATTGAACCATTTTTTAGTTCAACGGGCTTGGTTCAAGGGTATGTCCTTAGCCGAAGGGGTAGTCTTCAAGTTCAAGTGCCCTAGCAAAGGGCAGGCATTTCAAAATGAAGGACCGAGTAAGTTCAAAATTTGCTTAAGTTCAAATTGATTAAGTCCTGAATTCCTTCAAACTTTTTGCCTGAAGGAATTCCTTCAGACAAAAAGTCTGAAGGAATTTAGGCACAACTCAAAGCAAAGACAAAGCACAGACCCAAGCAAAATTTCCATGGAGTTTTTGTCTACGAGAAAATGTCCACAGACAAAAGCCCACGGAAATATATAAAGCAATGGACAGTCTGCAAGAGCTCGAGAGACCGTCCAAAGCACAAAAGGACCCACCGAAGGACCCCAAAGGGAAGATGCCCTTGCGGGGGACTTTTGGCCAAATTCAAAGGGACACTTCCCTTCAGGAAGGTGATAGAGGCAAAGGAAGAAAGCCCATGGAAGAACTAAGAAGGACAAAGCCAACGAAAGCCCGATGACATTTTGACAGGGGTGATGACGTCCTAGAGACCATCAATAAGAACAAAGAAAATTAGCCTTTTGCTTTCAAAATGCAAAAAAGTGCTAACCAAGAGCTAACTAAGGGGCTAGAATGTAGAGACCCACCAGATAATTCACCCTCGAGGGCCAAGAAGCAAGAAGAGACAAGATAAGAAAAGCACAAAATCCCAGGTGATAAAGCAAGAGAATGACAGGGTGCAAGAAAGGATGAGGCAGTCCAAGTGGCAAATGGAAGGTGATTTATTGATTGTTAATCCCTAGATTGCGCAAATAGCAAAAGGTATGGCCCATGCATTCAAAAGGAGACAAATCTTAATCTATTTGTAGAAAAGAGGTGCAGTCTATGTTTCCACAATAATGCTCAAATGCCAAAGTCAAATTTAGTGATTATACAACATGGTTCTAGCAAGCTTCTTCTAGAAAGATGACATCAGCCATAGTGTTTTCCTCTTCCCAATGAGGGGACGTGATAGGCCAACTAGT